>CAWUFW010014127.1:0-237500 GCA_963921515.1 Calotriton arnoldi
CCGGCCGTCCCAGCTGATCCTCACACCGCGGGAGGGGGTTCCTGATTCCCGACGTCACCTCGGTCCCGTTCAATGTGTCGGGAGCGGAGCGGGAGTGACGTGCGGTGTGGCGCGGTGTGCAGTGAGCTGTGACTGGGGAGCAGAGAGACAAGAGCTGTCCCGCCGAGCCCCAACGAGCCTCATCGCCTCATCGAGCTGCGGAACCACTCTCCCGCTTGACAGCTTGACAGCGTAAGGCGGTGAGTCTTGCGGGTGTGCTGTGGGAGCAGTGGCAGAGGCAGCAGTAGTAGGGGTGAGGTCTGTTCCAGGCCACGCCAGGACCGGGTCCAGGTCAGGTCCAGGACCGGGACCAGGACCAAGTCTAAGGGAGCGCCACAGTGATACACCAGGGGAAACACCAGGGGGAACAGCGACCCCGGGACACTGGGAGCCGAGCAGCAGCAACATTAAGGCAGCATCAAGGCACAGTGAGACGCAGTCAGGAGCGTCAGGAGCCGAGGAGCTTTAAGAGCCTTAAGAGCTACAGAAAGTAGAACCAACGAAGCGCAAGCATAAGCCATACACAAGCCATACATAAGCCATACTTCATATTGAATATTCCAACATATCTTGCCACGTGTATCTAACTGTTGGCCCGCTTCTGGCACGGGCGTGGATACAGACTGGGACAGAGCTGGGCAAGACTGGGACTAAGCCAAAACTAAGCCAGGGTTGGCTGGGACTAACTTGGGCCACAATAGGCAGCTGCTGCTGACCGATCGTCGACAGAAAAAGAAAAAAAAAAAACAGCTACATTAGAACTTGAAAATCGAAAGTCAAAAGTCAAAAAGCAAAACCCAGTCACTCACCCACGGAGGATGAGATCGGGCAGGGTCAGGCGGATGCCGAAGCAGCCTCAAAAAACCCAAAAGGCGAAGAAAACCCCTATCGCCGATCAAGGGAACACACAACAAAACAAAATCACAAACTACAACCCAATGCAGACAAAAAAAGGAACATCAACAGCCGCACAAAGCCCACTAATCTCTCCAATTGCAACCATGAACAAGAACCAGGAAGGGAGAGGGACAACAGGAATAAACAAGGCCTTCTTCTTCCTGAAAAATCCTCTAACCCCTCAGAAGGCAGATCACAACAAAGGACCAGCTATCGCTCTAAGTGTTTTAACTGCCCAGCCATCCTTGGGTCTAACAGCCCCTTCCGAGGACCAAACGACCTCAAGCGGCCAAAGCCCACATCAGGATGACAGAAAAGTAAATAAACAACAACATAAGGAAACCGAAGAGAACAAGCAGGTGAGAGAAACTACCCCGGCTCGGGTTGGCACAGGGGAAATACCAGCATCAGCAACCGAGCTGGAGACATCAGCAGAGGGCAGTGGCAAACTGAAGGCAACAGCCACAACTCCTCTTGTCATAGATAGCAATTGGAGGAAGGAAGGAGAGAAGCAAGGAGAAAGTTCAACAAAACCAGAATTACACGCAACCCCTAAAACTGCACTAATTTCCACCACAAAATTCACATCACCTAGCGCCCTAACAAAGTCACCAAGAATTGAACCAGTCGTCAAACAGGCATGGAGAACTGAAGCCCAGATACACAAGGTGCAAAGGACAAGCATAGCAGAAGCGAACGACTTGAATGACTCTGAAAATTCATGGCTGAAGTTCCTAAGCTCCACATCAAGCCCAACAGTCAATAAGGAGACTTCACAAGAATCAAGCAACACCAAATCCAAATCCAAAACAGCAGCGGCCAATAAACCCCCCAAGTTTAACGAAGGGGAGCAGACCATCCAGGAGGATTACCAGGATAAAATACTGGACAAAATTGGAACAGTAACGACATCAACCCTGAACTCCAGCAATAGCCTACTATATCAAGAGCAAAATCTGGGAGCTGGTCACTTATCATACCAAAAGATTGCACACAGTGCCGCCATAACCCACCCGGAGCTTCTCACATCAGTAATAGAAACTCTCCAGTCATCCGCAAAGGCACTTACTTGGCAATCGGACAAACTGGACGTTCAAATAGACCTAATGAACACCATAGCCCACTATATTGCAGGGATAGACATTAAACTGGACAAACTCAATAAATTGATAACAACAGCTCAATCAAAATACACACTAGAACAAAGTCCCTGTTCCTGCGGCCCAATTATAGATAAGCTGAGCCTCCTTCCTAATCTTTTAGAACAAATTCTAGCACTCAGACAATCAAGCCCGCCTCGTTTCAAGCACAAAGAACCTGACAACAACACACAACCAACCTCTCTCAAACAGACGGACAAAGAAAAACAAAAAGCGACAAACTCGGAAAAGGCAGGCCCCACGTCAAACTTACCTGTCTCATCTAAGCAAACTATACCAACTAGATGACAAAAAAAACGTGAAAGGAAAGCAAGGAACAAACTATCAGCAGAGAACACGGAGCATGGGTCGAAAATGTTCCCTATATTCACCACATCCAGAAAAAAAGATTACACATTAAACACTACAAGATTGTCTGAGGACCAAATGGACACATCAACTGAGGCACCAAAAAAGCAGTCCCTAGCTAAAACAGGAAGGGACGATCTAATCTTAAAGGAACAAAGTGACCACATCACGAACAGTATAGCAGAGTCCATACAAGAAAGAAAGGACAAAGCAGTAAGCCCCAAGATGAGCGCGGGCCCTGCAACACAGAAAAAACAAACACCAAGCCCATAGAGCAGTACTCGTACAGAGGGTGTCGTGAAAATAAGCGCTTGCAAAGGCAACATTGGTAACCACCAAAAAATTGAACACACGAACTGCCCACATAGCACTTAGACAAGGCAACAAGAAAAAAAAAAAGAAGGGCAAAACAAAAAACCCATGCCGCATGGGCTTAAACCCTACGCCAAACAGGAGAAGCGGACGGAAGGAACAACACGTACCTCACCCGGAAAAGAGATATTAAACCTTCAACAGAGCAAGACACAAACTAAGGTACGAGGGAACAAGGACCGATCCCAGTCTGAACACACAGGTAATAACCTAGAGGAAATTTCTAATACTACAAAAGCCCCGCAAGGCAACGACACTAAGAAATCCCCAGGTGGGACAGTCAAGAGTCCACTCTCCACCTCAGCTATAAAGATTTAACCCTGGGCGTAGTTCGCGAAGTAGCGCTACGCGAAGCTACGTGAAGTGCACCTCGCACTACGCGAGCTACGCGTAGCTACGCGAACTGCGTAGTGCACTGTGCAAAATGCTGTTCGCACTGATTGCACAGTGCCGGATGCTTGTCCGCACTGTACAATCATTGAAAACGGCATCTTGCACAGTGCGAGCTGTCTTTTACTGCCGCTCGAGTAGATTTTTACTCGAGCGGCAGCTTTCTCAACGCGGACTGGTAGTTTCTCATTGCGAGCGGTCGCGAGCATGCGCAACCACTCGCAATGAGAAACCTGACCTCCCCGCGTTGAGAATCTCGCCGGGAGGTTTATTTTCCACGCTCGCGATCGGCAACTTGATGTTGCTGATCGCGAACGAGGAAAAAGTCTCGCCGGGATGCCATTTTGCTTGCTCGCAGTCGCCAACTAGACGTTGAGGACCGCGAGCAAGCAAAAAATGACCGCTGCACTACGCTACGCTACGCGTGTTTGCACTGTGCTACGTGCAATTCGCGTAGTGCGAAGTAGCGCAAACTTCGCAAACTACGCGAGCGTAGCGTAGTGCTTTGCCCAGGCTTATAAAGATTGTCCTACATCACGGAGGCCAAAGTGTAAATATAAACAACAAGGGAGAAGCTTCCCCCTGGGAAGGTGCACAGGCAATTCAAACGAGGGAACCAACTCCCGAAAGTAATATCAACGGTGCAATTGGGAAAGAGAACAACCAGGCCAGTAGGCCACCGTTAACAATTACACTACAAAATGCCGAAACAAGCACTAAGTCGAATAGCGGAAAGCGTTCAATACAAACACCCATCATGACGGGACCACGCCATGAAGCCAGCTCCTACTGCAGGACAGACCACGAAGCCAGTGCCGGCAGCTGGACAAGGAAGGATGAACAGCACCTCCAACAACTGCTACTAACTCTGGAATACGAAACCCAGGGGTTGCACGACACACTAAATAGGGGCAACATACTCAAACTGTTTGCAAACATCCAAGGGCTACAATATCTAAACTCAGCCCATCTACTTTCAGTGGAATTTTGTAAGCTAGAACACAACAAGACGTTGGAACAAACTCTCACGACATGGCAAACAGAGGAGATCATACAGCTAATAATGACCTTCAAGCAACAGTTCGACACATGGGGCATAAGACTCTCAAGACCGGCAAAACCACGCTACCCAGGCCCACTCAGGGAATCATCGGTGGTGGAGGGAAAAGTGGGGCGCACGCCAGAGACAAAGGAACAGGTACACTCAGTACTTCGGAATGCAAGAGGGTACAGCCCACCACCGGCAAGACAAAGCGTGGACAACTCAGGAAGACGAGAAAATACTCAAGGCACCGTAGATTACTGGAGCTGGCTAGCCGGCATGCTGAACAAGGAGAAAGACAATTGACCCTGTCACAAACAGCCAACAAACAACTGTCAAGACACCCTCCATTTAATATCATGGAACATAGCCGGCGCCAGGAAATGGCTAGAAGACGGCTGGCCCCTTCGAAACTGGGCATCATGCGACATAATCGCCTTACAGGAGACTTGGGCACGAGAGGAGCTGCCGCTTGTCGGGTATACGCACTTCAGCACCCCAGCAGAAAAAAGCAGCAAGCATGGCCACCCTAAAGGGGGGCTATCAGTCTACGTTGCGACAGACATCAACATGAGATCTGAGCAAATAGCCCCACATGGGCCAAACGTACAACTAATAAAACTGTCCTTTCCCGGCAGAGGGGCCCCCGTACTACTAGTAAACATCTATGTACACCCATACGCGAAAGAGAAGCAAGCCCAGATAAACCAGTTAATAACCACGATCAATGCCATACGAAATACCAACCCTTTCTGGGAAATCATCTTAACAGGTGATTTTAACTCAAACTTAATCTACACTCCAGAAGAGGATGACAAGCTAGCAGCAGACAATTAATTCTGGAACGTGAAACCCCAATACCAGCTCAAACCAGAGCGCCTCGACCCAGTAGGGCAACAACTGGTAACAACCTTGGAATATCTGGGCCTGCGGATCCTAAATGGTAGAACTCCAGAAGACTACCCTCCAAAGTACACTCATCTTGGAGGGACCACACTATCTAGGCTCGACTATACAGCAGTATCACTTCCACTATTGCCCTTTCTCCAACAGTTCTCAATTGAATTCACGACAAAAAGCGATCACTCATACCAGCACACCTATTTCAACTTAGAGCCTTCCAAACACCAAAATAGTAGGATAATTGTAGACAGCTTACTCTCAACCAACCTGAAACGACTGAAATGTTCAACAGACAACATTAAAGACCTCCAAGTAAAAGTTCAGAGAATGAAAATAGAAAGTGAAACTAGCGCACACAACCAGATTCAAAATTGGGAGAGCTTCACAGAAGAGCTAACAACAATCATGTCCGTCACACACAAAAAAGTTTGGACATCAAAATACAACAAGCCACTTTCAATGGAACTGGTTAAACTCAAGTTAGAAATAAGGAAAAACGCAAGGATACTGAAAAAAACAGCTACGTCACGCACAGACTGGGACCAAAGACAGAATCTCAAGAAAAATACAAAAAGGCATTGTGGGAACATAAAAGAATAAGGGAGGACGACTTTTGGGCAAAATTACTTTGCACGGCAAAAAACACCAACTCAAGTGCATTTTGGAGAATAATAAATGGGCTAAATCACCCCGCAAACCCAATTACTTCAAGCGTACAAGAAGCCGATTGGGCCACACTAATAACAAAGAGATTCACAGACACGGAACCACTGAAACATCTAGAATGGAGGCAGAGGACACAAGTGTCGCCCAAGGAGTGCGAAGAACAACTAACCAACGACAGGCGGGCCTCACAAACTACAAACAGCACCCCAACCTGTGGACGACCTACATTGCACAACACAGAAGAGGCATACTTGAGAGAAGAACGGAGGGCAGTACAAGCACCAGGAACGGGCCAACGGCCTGCACTGCACTACGCAGAAGAGGCACAATCGAGTGAGGACTATAAGACAGAAGACGCATTCGGACATCCAGGCTTCAGCGACGAAGACGTAAGAAGAACACTTAGGAAGAGCCGTGGTAGCGGGGCCCCAGGTCCAAATGGCATCCCCTCAATAATTTTTAAATCTGACCCAGACTTCTGGAGCGGAAGACTAAAAAAACTGTTCGATGAAGTAGAGAGAGAACGTCAAACTCCATCAAGCTGGCAAGGCTCAGTAATTACTCCGATTCTTAAAGGTGGAGATAGAACGTCCCCAGCGAGTTACAGGCTGATAGCACTTTTGGATGTGGACGCGAAGTACTATGCCTCATTACTCTTGGAAGATCTGACTACTTGGTCTGACAGCTCAAAACGAATTCCGCTTAATCAAACAGGCTTCGGGAAAGGGTGTGGGACAACAACAAATATTTTATCACTCTCACTGATAGCCGATAAATACATCCGAAGGAAACAACATCTGCACCTCTGTTTCATCGACCTAAAGGCGGCCTTCGACAGCGTGGACCGTAACATTCTATGGGAAAATTGCGCAGCTGGAACGTCCCGGATAAAATACTCAGAGGAATATTGCTCTTATACTCCAACACATGGATGAGAGTAAAACTGGGAGATGGAGCAAGGCTATCAAGAACGGTTAAAACCAGCAAAGGGCTCAAACAAGGTTGTGTCCTGGCCCCCCATCTTTTCAATCTTTTCATGGCAGACCTCACACCAAAGCTCAACAAGATCACATCCCATCCACCTAAATTAGGTACCCTACCCCTAACCCACTTATCCTACGCGGACGATGTCGTTTTGATGAGCTTAACCAAGATCGGCTTACAAAGGTCACTTGCGGGAATGTTGGAATTTATAGCCAACAATAACTTAGAGATAAACATCATAAAAAGCAAAACAATGCTTATCACCAGATGACGGACTGCCAAACAACAATTCCAACTGGAGGGCAAAAAGTTAGAAGTAGTATCTAACTACAAGTACCTGGGGTTCTACTTTGATAACCGGCACAACCATCAGCAGCAAAAGGCCTACATTTCTCAGAGAGCAAATGCCTTATCATTCGCCTTCAGGTCCTTATCAAAAAAGCTCAAGGGGCCATCATTCAAACCCCTACTGGCAACAATAAAAGCCAAAACGCTACCTACGCTATCATACGGCAGCACAGCTCTCCATGGGAAAGACGCTGACCTACTAAACAAAGCACAAGTGGCAATCTACAAAAGAGTCTTTCAAATCCATCAGGGAGCTTCACCAGCGCAGACCAGACTAGAATTTGGGGTAACAAACGAAATGCTGGGAAGAATGTATGCAACCATCAAACAATGGTATAGCTTGAAACAAAACATAGCAGCCTCAGAACTGAATAAGGCTCTGTGGGACGAAATAGAGGAAGACGCAAAGTCCCCATACAACCAATACCTAAAAAAGGCTCTAACAGATACTTGCACAAGAGAACTCTGGGAAACCAATCTGCCCTACCCGGCCTTCAAGCAAGCTATAAATAAATCAGCAAAGCTCCACTCGTTGCTAGCAGACAAAACCACCTTTAGCACGAGAAAACATGCCTGGATGGTAATATCCAATTACAAATCACTCACCCCAGCACCATACTTAACTATTACGTTCTCGGTCCACAGAAAACTACAATTAATGGCCCTGCATCTGGGTAAATTCCCATCCACCATGGACCAGCCAATTTGGGTCCACGACGGGCCTAAAGACTGTAGACTATGTGGGAGCAGTAAAGAGGACCTTGTCCACCTTGTTTGAATTTGTCCGAATTTATCTCAAGCACGAGCCACTCTCCTAAAAAAAGCCATGAACACTAGAGGCATAAGAACATGCAGATCGGCAATTATGGCGACCTTGGACCCAACTGACACTCCATTGAATTGCCAACTAATAAAGTTCCTCTCAGCTCATGCACAAGCACTAAAAAGTAACCCTGCGCCCTGCTCATAAAAAGCAAATAAGAAGGCCAACTCAGAAGCAGACCGTACTCCTGAACACAACGCAGAATAATATCAGAACATTGGGAGGAACACTTTTCAGGGATTAATTAATGCTCCAGACTTACCAAACTGTAAACTATGCAAGTTAAAAATGTCTTCAATGTCATTCTTCACACATAATTACAGTAGAAACGAAAGGCTTTTATGATTTTTTAGGAAAACAAAAAAAAAAAAAGGAGGGGAAAAAATAATTACTTTTTTTAATCGCAGCATTCGGTTTTAGTAAATGTATTGTTATGGTTTTAATCAACTGAAACAAACTTTTTTTCATTCATAGTCCGGGAATACCATGATCCTTGCGTTATCTAATCGAATTTCTCCCTTCTGTCGAGACGCCTGAGAATAGTGTCCCTGTCTCGATGGATTAAGAAACCTGGCAATCAGTGGCCGCGGGAGATGCTCCAGCGGCGGCCTGACTTGGGTATTCTGTGTGCCCTCTCGATGATGAAGCAAGGTGAAAAGTGGGTATCAGGGAATGTGTCCAACAACCATTTGCGTAGGTAAGAACCCGCATCTGCCCCTTCGATTGCCTCCGGAAATCCGAGAAAGCGCAGGTTATTTCTTCGTGCTCGATTTTCCGTGTCATCAACTCTCCAGAGGACCTCTTTCAGGGTTGTCGTCAGGGCCGTGACCTCGCTGCGCAGCGTATGAGTAACGTCTTCAACTTCTGAGATACTCTGCTCCGCTTGTGTGACTTTTTCGGAAACGTTGCGGAGATCTTGACTGAGCAGATTAACATCGATTTTAATCTCGTCTATCTTGCCTTCGAGTACCTCCCTGGAGGACTGAATCGCTTGGAGGAGGACCGTGTTGTCGGGAGGGTCAGCCGGGCCTGTCCCGGCGGGGTTCGGCACCTGCAGTGGTTTAGTAAATTTGTCCATCTTTCCCTGCTTCTGTGCTTTGGTGTCTTTATCTCGCGCCATCGATGGCCAGCACTCAGGTGCGACAACCGTTATTGACCACTGTAAATCTCCGGGGCTTCAGACGTTACACCTTGCGTCTCCCACCCCCTCCACCAAGAGGTCCGTGGAGTGGGGACACAACGCGCAAGCTAATCTCCAGTCCGGCCTTCAAGCCAACTGGCGGGAGAAGGTAGTGCCCACTCGCAGCGCGATCCCCATCGGATCCCCGTCTCCACTGCGACTCAGGCTCGGCCCTACTTGTCTGCACCAGGGCCGCAGCAGCCTGATAAGTCCCGGGTGGACAGGCGTGTCTTTTCTTCCTACGTGGAGCGCCACTAATTGTCTTCCATGCATGCAAGTGGGTCACTCACTGTTTCAGTGCTGCAACAGGTCGCACCATCCTGGTCTCACGGTATTCCTTCACTTTGTGCGAATTATCCAAGTGCACTCCGTGCTATGTATATCCCTTACTGCTGGGTCAGTCTGTGAGGGTTCTTACAAAGCCGCACCGACGTGTGTTACTTAGCCCCCATACCCTCCGCCGCAGTCCCCAGACAGGCGTCCTCGAGTGTCCCCGTAGTCAAGGCTGTATGGCACCCCCCAGTGATAATCCAGGATGGGGGGTGGGGGACAGGGCCCCTACACGCTGCTTGCTGGATGGCAAGGTCCCCAACGTGCCACCTTGGGCCCTGCTTCTAGGGCCCAGAAGTCATCTTCCCTACGGGGAACAGTCCTTTGCTCTCGGCGTCAGGCCTTGTTTGCCGCACGACCTCCTTAACTTTCCCCTCTCTGATGTTCAATGTCTGGGGGGTCTACTGCGCACACGGGGCTCTCCCAATAGGGCCCCGTTTACTGTTCCTTCTGATGCCCAACCTGGGGGAAGAAGGAGGGGGGGGCCCCACCGTCACTCAGGCGCCAGTCTCTCCCCTCGCGGGGCACCCCCTTACCTCCCTCCACGCCGGCTCGTCATCTCCTTCGACAGCGGGTCCCGCAGGGGAGCGCCGGCCGTGCTGTCAAGCCGCGCAGCCAAGTCCAAGGCCGCAGCTCGTCCACACCTCGCCTCACAGCACCTTTCAGTACGGGCGCGGCCCGTTCCGTGCCCCGGCCGTCACACCTCTGCCGGGGGGGGGGGAAAGACCCCGATCCGCCGCCGGTCCGGGCCTCCGCAGCCCGCCTCTCAAGCGGTCGGAAACAGTCCGCGGCAAAGTTGTCAGCCGCGCGGTCAGAGAACCTCAGTCGCCAAGGGCGGGGGGTCTCCTCCGGGCGTCGCCCCCCACGCACACACCAAGAGGCACCTTTCTTCGCAAGTTTCCGTCTTGGAGCCGCTCCCAGGACAAAAACTTGGATACAATCTGACAGGTTCCCTTAGTGCTGGGCCCACTGAGATTTTAGGTTCCACTATAGAGCCCACATGTAGGAGGTTGGCTTAGTATATGGTGCTCACGTATGTAAGAGTAGCACCCTGCACTAATCCAGACAACCCTTATGGTGATTTTAGTGGTCTCAGACAACCTTAGAAACCTCTCTAAGTGGTAGCTGTGGAGAGCAGCCTTCAGGCATAGTCCAGAAGGAGTGTAAAGCAGCTTGTTTCACCAGAACGTAATCTTATTGGTATAGACTATGTGAAAAAGAACCACACAATGTATTTATAAAAATAGGTATTTATTATAAGACACTCACTAACACATACAGATATCTCCTACCCGGAGATATACACAATGCACACAATACTTTGTAAAGAAAACAGGTAAGTAGCACAATATACACAGTGGTCACCAGGGGAGACCAAACCATATACTAAAAGTGGGACGCGAACCACGACCCAAGTCAAGACTACACCCAGAAGACGTAGAAGTGCTGGGGACCCAAGGAACCACACGAGGTAAGTAACCAGGAACCCCACGGAGGCAGTGTGCAGAGTGGGAACACGACCACGTGCTCAATTCAAGTCAATGGGTAAGTCGCAGTTTAAATTTTATAGAAGAAGGACCCTTCCCAGTGGACCCTGAAGAAACCCAGTGGAAGACAGAAGATTGGAGAGCCACTCCACCCGTGGATACCCACACCAGGGAAGCCGGGTGCATAGGTGCGAAGTGGCGTCGGAAACCGCCGTCGAACCCAATGGAGGACTTCAGGAAGATGCCGCTGGCGAAGACGGTGAAAGTGTCCGGTGGATTCAAGTTGAGAAGTACCTGCAAGCAGAGAGAACAGAGTGTATGCCACTCAGGGGTGACCAGGAGGCACGGAAGCCGAATGCCCACTGATGTCGGGTGCTGCACGAGAGTTGACGGTGACCTTGGAGCTGCAGCTGTGTGGACCAGGCGACGCTGTGGAAGATCAGGAGCCGTTCACGAGCTGACCCACATCGGATGTCGAGAGTTGAGGGGTCGGTGTCCATCGGGAGTACCAACAAGCCTTGGCAACTGCAAACAACGTGGCAAGCAAAAAAGATGCTGTATCGGGACCAGCAAGGTCCAAGGGACTCAACCACAAGCAGGAGAGTCAGAGTAGGCCCCGAGCAAACAGGGGAGCCCACTGAACCAAAAGAAGACCCTCGCAAGGACCCACAGGCCGGAGGCACTGGAGTCGCAGGAGGACCTCGAGCAGCTCACCAAAGATGCAGGCCCACGGTGCAAGCGATGCGGTGAGGACGAAGATCTTGGTCACAGGAGATGCTTGAGGTTGGGGCTACTTGGAGCCCGGAGATCATGGAGGAAGGAAGCCAACAAGTCTTTGCAACTGCAAGTCAACGCGGTGCACAGGGGTTTGGTTCCTGCGGTTCCGACGAGGGATACTGGCCTCAAACTCGGTGAGAAGACCGTGCAGGCCTCGAGGGAGTTGAAGAACCACCACCTGTGTTGAGGAGCCTTTCGGAGTCTGTGGGAGCACAGGAGCAGCAGACTGGTCAGCTAGGTTGGGGTGCCTGCAGATGCAGGTAAGTGACTCCTTCACTTCAAGGAAGATTCCTTTAGGTGTCTTGGATGCCCACAGGCCTTGGAAGGATCCTGTATGGAGCACAAGCACAGACGTTGCAGCGAACGAGCAAGACGACGAGACCAGGAGCAGCAGGAGTCTTCCCAGTCGCACTCTCGGTGCCCGGAGCAAAGTCCAGCGAAGTCCAGAGAGCCCAGACTGTCGAAGATGAATTGGTGTCTTGATATGAATCTTGTCCCATGACCAATCTAGTGACCCACCCACAGGTAAGCCCTTCAGTACCCTAAGGAGAGGGTTGGGACGATTCAGGGGTCCCTCCCAGAGGAGGGGCTGGACAGTGGGGCGGATACTCCCATGTAATTTGTCCAGTTTCGTTCCAGAGCAGGAGCCAACGGCTCCCTGTACTGGTTTGAACTGGAGTATGCAAGGAGGGCACCAAGTGTGCCCTTCCAGCAGTCTCAGTGGCGCTGGCAAGCGCCCTCACCCTGCCCCAATACACTAAACCCTGTCTGGGAGGTGGTCACACCTCCCTGTGACAGGATATCTATTGTTCTGCCTTCCCCCGCTCGAGCTTGGCTCAGCAGCAGGAGGGCAGAAACATGTCTCTGGTCGGCACCAGCCCTAGCTTGCTGTCCAGTTCTGGAAGACTTGTACCGGGAGCACCGAGGGCCTCCCAGAGGAGATTTACAGTGCATGGAATCATACCTCCCACACCGTTTACGGTGTGGGAGGTATGATTCCAACATGTTTGATACCAAACATGACCGGGTTCGTTACAGCCAGTTTAGAGATGGTCATCGCGTAATGACGCATGGCCCCTCTATATGTTATATGGCTGATGCACTTACAACCATGGGAGAATGGACTCCGTAGGTTGTAGAGGTGTCCTGCTCATGCAGGGCACCCTCACACGTAGAACCAAGCACCCTGCCTTCAGCATTGAAAGGCCTAATTTAGGGGTGATTTTAAGTGGAGTGACCTCAGATATAGGGAAACCTATATCGGTCGTGGTGCTAGCACCAGCTTACACAGGCTGCAATGGCAGGCCTGTAGTCACAATTTGAGTGGTCTCCCATGGGTGGCATAATGCATGCTTCAGCCCATGGGGGACCCCTGGTGTACCTATGCCGTGCGTACCTTAGTACCATATAATCGGGACTTCTAAGGGTACACCAATAGCCAATCTAGGATGTACCCAAGTACTCACCATAACCAATTTAGGGGAGAAAGCACAGAGACTGGGGTATTGATCAGCAGGATCCCAGTCAGACTAGTCAGAAACAGCATAACGTATGAAGTTCTTAAAGGCGTAAAAATAAGAAAATAAAGTGAAACACATTGTGGAATCTGAATGAAGATTCTTTATTAACATGATGTTATTGGATGGTAGTGCACCTCTAGTCTGTTTAAATTGATTGTCCTTGTTCCAAAGGTTGCATCTTGGCAGCAGGTACATATAGAGAGTGCACACGGATAGAGGTAGATTCTCCTAAGTGACGATTTTTTAGGAACACGGGAGAGGTGCGGCGACCTTTGGTCCGCAGCCTGTTTCTTTCACACAATAGCACCTCATGCTCATCAGTGAGGCCAGGAGTGGTAGATGCATCCGTCAAGGTTTCCTTTTGAAATCTGTATTGCTGGTGAAGGGAAAGCAAGAGGATGTGAACAGATCCATATTGGGGCACAGTGAGTATTGTCGACAAGCGCTCATTCGCTGCAGGCTGCTAGAAAGCCCAATGGCACAGGTGAGAGGGGCAAAGGAGACTGGTGAAGACGTGAGAATGCACAAGATTAAGGACAGCGGACAAGCATACAATTTGTAGGGGGAGAGGACATTTATAACAGAGGATGAAGCAAAAAGAAAATATGGAGGATTTGGAAAGGAAGGGTGGACAGTCCAAAGGTGTGGGATGGAAGTGCTATAATGAAGGATGATGGGAGTTGGGGAGGATGGAGGGAATAAGGGTGCAGGATAGACAGGAAGAAAGTGAAAGGTCAGGAACCAGTTGAAGGTTGGTCAGATTGGATATGTCATGAAGGCTTAGGATAAACAAAGAGGAAGAAGAATGTTAAGAGGACGGTTGTTATAGAAAGGAAAACTGCAACTGCAGATTAAGGTTAGGAAAGTCCTAAAAGCTGGAGAGAAGCCGAGAATGGGGGAAAGTTGGAGAGTTTTGTTCTATTGTGTTCTTGCAGATAAATGTTGTTTTGGGGAACGGAGCGACTACTTATTTAGAGCTTCCAGGTCACTGTATGTACATAAGAAATCGCTATCTGCAACCTTGACCTTTGCTAAGGCAGGATGGAGGTACATTAACAAAGACCAGGTCTGTGGACAAAAGTTACAAGTAATTTCTGAAGGTATTGTTTAAAAAAATATATATATCTTTATTGGCATTTCTAATTCATACAAATGCACGTTAAACTTTGTTTGCATACAGGAGGTAACGTATTGTCGGGGAGAATCCTCCCCTGCCTATCTACATATCTTATGAGCTGATAACTTCAACAGAACTTGTTCATTACTTATGAATCTCATGCCAATATAATTCTTAAACCTAATTCCCTCCCTCGTACTGTGCCAAAATGCCAGTAATATTCCCCTCCTAGAATATTCCGGGGGTGCTCATCAGTCCTTCTCTCTCACCGTCTCCCCCCTTCAGTCACCCTCTTGTATATTATTTGGGTTACGTATGCACCTGCCATGTTCTGCTCAGTCGAGTGACATGGGAAACTGTGGGGCCCTTGAGTCCGATATCATTGCTGCTCGCAGATCATCCTCCACCTTATCGTCTCGTCTAATCGGTTTCATTCGAACCGCTTCTGCGAATTCCAATTCGCATACATCTCTCGTCCATGCCTCAGTTCACGGCGGGGTGGGGCTCAGCCATGCTATGGCGATCCGCCGTTTTACCAATACGAGCCCCAAAAGCACAACCTTCCTGCTTAATCGTTTACTTTTGGGATCAGGTAGCAATTCCAAAAATACTGTGCTAATCTCCTTAGGCACCTCTCATCCCGTGGCGTCTTTTAGTTTGATCAATATTTCGGTCCAGTATTGGGCTAAAACTGGGCATGTCCACACCATATGCAAGAATGCCGCCTTCAGCTCACTACAACGGGGGCATTCGCTTGAGTGGGTTGGATATATTCTGCTTAGTGTTTTGGGGGTGACGTAGGTTTGGTGTATGAAGTTGTATTGAACCAATTTGAATCGCGCATTCGCGCTTACACTCCTTATCCCCTCATGAATTTTCGCCCAGTCCTGCTTCGTCAAAGGATCACCTCTGGCATCATCCCATCGTGTTTGTATGGGGAAAGCTCTATCAGCCACATCGCTACGTATCGCCCAGTGTAAGTGAGAAATGAGGCGCAGACCCTGGGCCTTAGAAAGCATTACTTGGAGAACTTTAGTAGTGGGGGGCTCCTCTGGGAAGGATAGCCAAATCTCTCGGGCGACCTGTGAGATCTTCCCGTATTGCAAAAACTGCGCCCTCCCCAATTTAAAGGTGGCCTCCGCGTTTTCTCCTGTTATAAACTGACTGTTATCATATAAGGCCCCCATTGTGAGACAGCCGCCTTCTTTCCATTTGCGCACCAACATTGAATCTGCTATTTTGCGAAAGGGTTGTACCACCCATAATGTCATATCCGGAGCATAGGGCGCCTGGCCGACCACGTTTTTTATAGTGGTTTCCCATACTTCAGCTACGTGTTGTATTATGTAGGGACTCGAGGGGCAAACCCTCGCTCCGAGCATCAGTCGTTCCGACAGAGATCTTCCCCCATATGTCCCCTCAAGGAGCTGCTTTTCCCAATTGTTGTGTTCATCAAGCCAGTGTATTGCATGCTGTAATTGGGAAGCTATTTAATAAAATTCTAGGCAGGGCACTTCCAGGCCCCCCTCCACCACGTTCTCTGTAGTGTCGTCAGGATAACACATTTGGAACCTGACAGGAGTTCTATCACCAAGGTGTTTAGTGTTTTCAAAAAATGATTGGGGATTTTATAGAGGGAGTGTTGTAGCGCATAGAGGCAGCGGGGCAGGATAATCACTTTTGTGATTGCAATCCTGCCCATAAGAGAGAGTGGCAACTCTCTCCAAAAACGCACCGAGCTGCGAATACCTTCCACCACCCTTCCTATATTGAGCTCCAAGTACGAGGAGGGTGTATGTGCTAGTTTGATCCCCCAAATACTTCGGTTCAGTGGTCGTCCATGGGAGCCCCACCCCCGTTAGCGTAGCCCCTGGCCTTCTTGCCATCTGTCCTATTGGGACCAGCTTGGACTTTTTGGGGTCTGTTCGCAGGCCCGATACCTATCCAAATCTCTGCATCACGTCCAGCAATACAGGGATGGCCTGCATCGGGCGCCGGATGTATACCAGTGTATCATCAGTGTACAGGAAAACCACGCTGTTAGTGTTCCCTATAAGTATCCCCCATTCTCCCAACCGTTCCCTCAATGTCACTGTCAAGGGCTCCATTGCTGCCGCAAACAGAAGCGCCGATAGCGGGCACCCCCGTCGAGTGCCACGGTCCAATGGGAAGCTCCCCGAAACCATACCCCCCACACGGACCCGGGCACTAGGAGCCCCGTATAACAGCTGCACCCATTTAAGGTACCCTGACCTCACTCCCATTTCTCGTAAGTCTGCCCAAATAAAGGACCAGTCCACAGAATCAAAAGCTTGCTCTATATCAAGCAGCGCTAGGGCATGGTCCTCGGACTCTAGGGTTGGGGAGTGCCACACATGTGCCAAGCGTCGCAGGTTATGTAAAGTGCTACGTTTGGTTATAAATCCAGCCTGATCCGGGTGTATCAGGTGGGGTATATAAGAGGCAGGAGGCGAGCCGCCAATATCCTGCTTAATATTTTCATGTCCAGGTTCAAGAACGAAATCGGTCTGTACGAACTTGGTAGCTGTGGATCCCTTTCAGGTTTTGGTATCATAATTACAACCACTTCCCTCATGGAGGCCGGTAGCGTTTGTATCCTCAAGGCCTCATTATACACCTCTAAGAGGCGGTCCACCAACAGGGGCGCGAACCGCTGGTAGAATTCAGCTGTGAGGCCGTCGGCTCCCGGGCTCTTGGCTGATTTTAGCTGTTGTAGGGCACCCATTAATTCCTCTTTAGTGATCAGGGCGCCCAGTGACTCAGCTGCCTCTGCCTCCAGTTGGGGAAGCTCCACTGCAGCCAAGAATTCCCGGATCGCTTCCTGTGGCGAAGAACTTCGTTTCTTATACACATTAGCCAGGTGATTAGCAAGAATGTCAAGGATCGCCAGTTGGTTGCATACCACTTTCCCATCGCTGTTTTTTATGTGTATTATGGGCGTTGCCGGTGACTCTCTCACTAACTTAGCGAGCAGGGCCCCCGACCTATCCCCCTCCATATGTAAGCGTTGTCGGTACGCTGTATAAGTGAATTTTTTCCAGTCTCCGCAGGGACTCGAATAGCTCCCTGCGGGCAGTACACCATTTCCCTATAACGTGGGGAGCAGAAGGGAGATCCACCGCCAGCCTTCCCAACTTTTTTTCCTGCGCTTTTATATTCTTTTCTAGCTGCCGTCGCACACTGTATGATGTCTGTATACAGACTCATCTAAGCACTACCTTCATGGTCTCCCAGTTGTACGCTCTTGTGGATGCCGAGCCCCAATTCTCCTCATAGTACCGAGAGATCGCATCGGAGACCGTTGTGGCAAAGGGTGGATCCGACAGTGCCTCTGCCTGCAGTCTCCATGTTGGTATTGATGGATGGGGACGTCTTGCCCCGAGAGTAAGCAGCACCGGTGAATGATTTGAGAGATACCTGGGCAGGTAGGATATCCCCTCTACCTCAGGGGCTAGTTCCATCGATAGGAGACAATAATCAAGTCAGCTAAACGTATTTGTTGCCGGGGTATGATAGGAGAAAGATCTTTGGTCCGGGTGTCATAATCTCCAAATGACACAATTGCATACCCTGCATAATATCCCTAAGAGCCGCTGTCAGTCTTGGTGTTGTATTCATTCGGGGAGGTTCACGGTCCAAACCTCCGTCCAGGACATAGTTGACATCACCCATCAAAATTACCCGGTCCCTAAGTATTGGGTCGCAGCAGCCAAAAGGTTGGGAAAAAAAATTGGGCAGTCCAAATTTGGAGCATATACATTAATAAAGCATATTTCACGGCCATCTAGTTTGCCATGTAAGATCACATAGCGTCCCTCTGGGTCTGTTACATGGTGCAAGTGCTGGAACGGGACCCCGGGTGCCACCCATATGAGAGCTCCCCGTGCAAATCCAGAATAAAAGGTCGCATATATTTGCCTCCTCCACCTTCGTCTTATGCAGGGTAATGTATCGCCCCAAACGCGAGTTTCTTGTAAGCACGCTATTGACACTCTATATCTTTTCAGATAGGCAAACACTCGTCTTCGTTTTTGAAAGATTGCTATACCCCGAACATTCCAGGTAAGTAACGTCATCATGGGGGAAGCTAGATAAGCCATCTTGCGTTAGATTCCTCCACCTCCCTCCTGCCCCCACTTCAAGGTGTATGTTTTGTAGCATTAATCTGACACTCCAGCACAGGAACCCAGAAACCACCCCCAATCATTTTGTAACTTTAGCAACTGTGTCAAATCCCTCAACGCCCCTCCCCATGGGCAGTAATGCAGATCTGACCCCATCCCCCAGTGCGAAGAGCTAGGATCTGTGCTTCCCGCCCAAACACTCACCCTTCCTTTAATCGGCACAAAACAAGTAGCCACAGTACTATTAACCACAGTACATGTCTCTGATTTCTCTCAATTTTGGTCGTACCGACACCCTTTGCCAAGTGATTTTTGGAATACTAGTGGTCTAGTAACCGGCGGAGTGCGAGGCCGTATCCTCCAGCTCCCCGCTTGGGTCTCAACCTCTGAGGGGGGCAGGGTCTCGCCGCCAGCAGCAGGGTTTATTAACATTTTAGAACTCCCCCACTTACATCTCAAATATAAAACAAATTAATGTATGCACTTATTTGGACCACATATAGCTAGTCATGCTCAGTTGCGTTCAACAGGTAGTGTCTATGGAGGTGATCGAGTCCATTATCAAGTCCTGTGTTGCTGCCTCTGAATCCAACACCATCTCTGCCATCTGCAAGGTTCTGTCGGAGCACACCTGGATACACCCGAGCTTCCGGCATCATCTTGGAGTTTCTTTTGGTTCTGCCTCCTTCGGCTCCAGACTGGGCCCATCGCTCCCGAGGATTTGGAGGACCCAGTGGGGGGGACCAGATAAACGTACATCCCTCCACTGGTGTCTAACCAATCAGACACTTCCGCTGCCGAGAAGAACAACAGGGCTTTCTTATTGTGCTCAATCCGCAGCTTGACTGGGAAGAGTAAGCTGTACTTTATCCCGGCTACTAGTAGTCTCCGTTTAACCATCAAAAATGTCCGCCTTTGACCCTGTACCCGCTGCATATAGTCAGGTAGACTGCAATGGGGTGGCCCTCGAACAGTAGAGGCCCTCTGGTGCGGGAGGCTTGCAGGTTCGCGTCTCTGTCCCGATAATTGAAGAATCGGGCTATGATAGCCACCGGCGGGGCACCAGGGCGAGGTGAGGGGACCAACACTATGTGCCCTCTCCACATTAAAGAATTTGGAGAGTCTTTTGGGAGCCAGGTCCTTTATAATTCAGTTCTCCAAGAATAGCTCAGCCGAGGGTCCCTCAGCTCGTTCAGGGAACCCCACAAATCTCAGATTATTCCTTCGTGATCGCCCTTCGGCGTCCTCCGCTCGGTCGTCGAGCTTTATCACTTTTTTCTTTAAGTTAATGAATGTTTCCCGGAGAGAGCGGACCTTCTTTTGAAGGGTATCCACATTTTGTTCATTGGTGGGGACTATCGGAAACCTTACGTAGGTCACATCTTAGCAGGTTGACGTCGATGGCTACAGCATCTATTCTATGGACCAAATTATCCCTCGTGGTTTGGATCGCTGTCAGTATATCAGCGAGTGAGGAGTCCTGATCTGCGGGGTGCGTGGCCCCCTCCCATTGCTTCTCGGGACCCATTTCCAGCGGGCCGGGACCCCGGGGGAAAGGCTGGGCATAATTCAGGATCTTGTTGGCTTGCACCTTGGCGCCCTTGTCTTTCACCATTGTAGCTTCTACACCCAGTGGGTGGCCCCTGCACAGCTTGCAGTGATTCTTTAACCGGATCCCCTCCGTTCTGCCCCTACCTATCACTATATGTGTTTGCGTGTGGTAGGTTTACACAGCCGCAGTCCCGTAGTATTCTAGCTTTACTTGCCCAGTTTTCAAATGGATTGCAGTCGGTTCTAGGAGCGTGTGGTCCAGAAAGCACGGATAGACGTCTTGTCAAGGCTCAGGGATCAGACACCCTGGTCCCCACTTTCTCCTCTTGGCCTCTCCTCATTATCTTGGCAGCCCTCCCCACCTGCTTTCCGGCTATGGCTTGATTTTCATTGAATATCTATGTATCTAGCCCAGGGCAGCATTGTTCTGTTTTTCTTTGGGTTCCTCCTTTAGCGGCCGGCACGAACCGAATCACTTCACAGGTCCACCCCGTCACTGCACAGTCTCTTCCGGCTTTAGAATCATTTACATCCTCCATCATTGTATGAGTTCATCGTGCCGAGGACCTCCCGGTTTCTCCCTACAATTATGGGTAGCTGCCGTCACTATCCGCTCTGGGTCCGGCCTTTGTTTCTTGCTTAAGGGCTCTGCTTGGGCCGCCTTAGCCCCGTCTTTCAGGTCAGTGCAGCTCTGCTCTCCCCAAGCGATGTTACTGCGTTCACATGGGCACCGCTCCCTCTCGGCGCCCTCACAGCAGCAGGCCGCCTCCACGCCAACGCTGTCTTCCTGGGCGTGGGTGCCATTTAACTGGGAGCCCGTGTCCCGCTCACCGGAGGCCTCGCCTGGCCTGCAAAGCACCTCTTCTAGGGTCGGACCGATACCCCAGCCGGGCCCCCCGGCGTGCTCTACTTTCTCTGCTATGGGCCGCCTTTGGCTTTTAGGGTCAGGCCTGGGCTTTTAGGGTCAGCCCACCCACTCGATATCTTAGTGGCCCCTGGAGCCTCGGTCTTCCCCCGCTACGATTCATCTCTGCACCGCGTCTCTGGGACTCTGGGTTCCCGACGGACCCTGTCTCACCAGTGTCCTCCGGCTCGGCTCCCTATGGGTCGGCACCGCCCCCGCCTCCCCCCACCCTGGAAGGGACTCCACAGGGAGACAGGCAGCCACACCGCTGCCGCTCGGTGGTACACCGCTCCACACCGCTCCACACCTCAGGACGTCTTTCAGACCAACGAAACCCCCGAGTAGCACGCCTCTCCGCTGTGTCAAGCCTCAGAGTATCGTCTTCTTGTCGCCCAAGATGGCGCTGGCGGTCCACGAGGCCTCAATTTTGCTTTCCCTTCGAAGTGTATAGAGAAGTTTAGAAGGCCGTTCACTTCGTCCCTGACTCCTCAGGTGAAAGTCACCAGATTCCAAGCATAACTGTGGGGTCGGTGTTTAAGTTAGACCGCAGGATTCTGTCTGATTTCCTGCTGCCAGCGGGAGCACCGGGAAACAAGTCTAGTCGGCCATCTTAGCAGGCCACGCCCCCTCTTCTGATGGTATTGTTAACTTGATAATTACCTATTTGGAAACCAATTAAGCCTACCTCTTTTTGGTCTATTGCCACATATGATGAGCACTAGGCTTAGGGGCTACACAGAGCTGTGCTGGGACGCGGGCTCAGACTGGCTGGTGTTTGCCACTCAACACTACCTGAAACTAGGCGGTCACAGAGCCTACACTTTCTGAAACAGCACACACCCAAACTCTGTCAGGCGGTGCCCAGTCAGAGCAGCTCAATGAGAGGTGTCCATGGAGGAAGATGAACACACTGGCTGCCAGAGAACGGGATGGGCAGGTGTAAAACCCATTCGCGCATGGACACCCACACTGTTGCGGATACTGCCTTACAGGCATAGTGAGATTGAGGGAGCGCGCTGTGGCTCTACTTTCTTTAAAGTGGTCTAGGGTGGAGTTGGGTTTCTCATCAGAGGTGAGACACGAGAAAAGGCAAACCCATTAGTATCGTTTGAACCTCACCCAAGAAGCCTGTGGGTCTCATCCACGCATGGCACCAGAGCACCACTCTAGTCTTCACTGCTCTGCCTAAACAGTCAGTGATGTCCAGGCTCAACAGTATGACATAATTGGCCATATCATGGCAGTCCTGAATGGTCTGCACCATTGGTGGGGAACAGTTGTTTTCCGAATGCTTCAAGTCTCTTCATCTTGCTATCTGGAGGGATCATTAGAAAAGAGTTTGGGTTGATCCTGCGATTGGAAGCTCGCCGTAGTAGGGCGATGTATCCAAAATGCAAGGCCGTGTGATGTCCCGTATAGAGGCCCTAATGTAGACCCGTTCATACATGCCCTAAAATGGACGTATTCATCTTTGCCCTAATACGGTCATATTCGTACTTGCCCTATTATGGTCAAAGCCGCATATGCCCTATTACGTTCATAACTGTACATGTCCTATTATAGTCAAGATTCCATATATAGGCATGATCTTTCACCTAATCAATCAATCAATCAATCAATCACAGAATTTGTAGAGCGCACTACTTACCCGCGAGGGTCTCAAGGCGCTGGGGGGGGGGAAAGGAAAAAAAAGGGGGGAGGGGTGTTCCAGGTCTTGGCGGCGAGGTGGGAGAAGGATCTGCCGCCGGTGGTTGTTCTTCGAATGCGAGGGAAAGTGGCGAGGGAGAGGTCGGCGGAGCGGAGCTGGCGGTTGGGGACGTAGAAGAAGAGTCGTCTGTTGAGGTAGGCTGGGCCGGTATTGTGGAGTGCCTTGTGTGCGTGGATGAGGAGTTTGAAGGAGATACACCTACATTGGTCCTCACTAGTACACAACGTGCTCTGAGGGCTGAACGTTATCTAACCTGTGGTTTTGAATACAGCAGGGTTTTTCCCAAACACAGGCCCGCACTGTACTCCTCAATTATGCATGGCTTTCTAGGAATACACCACCTGCATAATATGTATGTACAAAGTTCACCCCTGACGTCTTCCTCATGTCTAACGACAGACCAATACAAACCATACTGAGAACCGAGACTCTTTAGGGTATAAATACACCACATCTTGCCCCGGTAAGATAGAGGGAACCGAGACTTCCATGCTGACACGCTGACCAGAGACGCTGAGGCTCCTGCATGCAGTCGCTCCAGCTGACAGTGGTCTGACACAGCCCTTGCGGGGTGTCCAACTCGAGAGCAGGACGGGGTCCCACACTCTCTCTATTCAGGTATGGGGGTTCGACTAAATCCTAGAAGGATTCTTGGCTCTTAGGCTTTTAGACCTACACATATGCTAGGTACACTCAGGTACATCTAGTTAGGCATCGTAGGAGTACGCGCACTTGCATAATGCTTTTATATTCATGGATGTATTCATGATTATCGCAATATGGTAGAACTGTTCTATCCCTTTGCTTTTATCGTACTGCTGATAATATATCTCTGCTATTGTCTGCTGGTCGCCGCAGCCCATATATTTTACACTAGAATAACAACTGTTCAATAAATACTTATTGAAACGCCCAACTGTTTATTCTGTGTAACTCTCTGAGACAAACCGAATAAGTAAGCACGAGTGACTGAGCGAAAAGTAGTATATTGTTTCCACGATTCTGAGGAATTTGAGTTGTCATGATCTAAGGTTGCCAGAAACTAATCTCTCCCCGATAAGAGGAGATTCTAGTGGCACTGTGAGCTAGCTAATGCAAAACAATCTAACATACGCGGTGAGGGTGCACAGAGTCAGTCTGCCACCAAGCCCACAGCTTATTTTATACAAACGCGCAGGTCCTGCATGGGTACTGTAGGAACTACACGACATGGCGCCACCAACGTTGGTTTGGTACTTATTTAACAGTAGAATCTGAGTAGTTCAGTTGTGCTATTCTCAGAGAACCTACTCACAAAAACCCCAGAGACGTCTGGAGTGGGTGGGCACAAAATCCGCCGCAGCTGAGTAGTACGAGAATACTATTTATAGGCTGTTGGTTATTCAAGCTTGAAGGACATATAGTTCCTACAAATTGTGCATTTACACCTTATCTTAAAATTTCCTTAAACACCCTTCTTCCACTTAAAAATGGTTGAACAAGCAGAAGAAACAAGGAGAGTTGAAACAGACCTCTTCGGTTTAGGAGAAGAAGACCCTGAAGATGCAATATAAATTGCACCAAATTTCAGAAGGGCAGTCACCATAAAACTTCTAGAACATGGCTTAAGAGCCAGGGGTGGTAAAGTAATTTTCGTGATCGAGGCACACAAATCAAATAAAACAGAGGTGTTCTATTCATGGGTTACATTCCCAGCAGCGAATCCAGTTACAGATGTATTTCACTACTACCTAAAAGATGAAACACCAGCGGACTATACTCCTTTTGAGGAGTTAGAGATTCCGCTCACTTACCAGGAGCATAATTACTGGTTTAAAGGCGCCCTACCCCACGTACGAGGAAGAGCAAGATTAGGCCCGCTCGGAGGAGCAGGCGCCACATGGCCCACATTAGCGGCATACACACCGCATCCTGACATTAACACAATGCCAGAGCCAGAATTACTCGTACAACACAAAGATTTAATTAAAATCTACAGAAACCTCACACAATTTGTGATGAGGACTTTAACAGTTTAGCCTGCACCAGTTGCAGCACAAGATATTCCAGTCCAGAGTACAGTTAATAAAATTACTCGACAAACATTACACGCGGTAATGGGCAAAATGCCAGCAAAACGTGAACAAATCCCATTCTGGATAGCTCAGAAAATAACTCAGCTTGAGGCAGTATTCCCGAATACTACCACCGGTGATAAACACAGAATTCTAACAATCTGCTTGCCCATGGGTCTCACACCACAAGTAGAGGACAGCACCTCTTGGGTTCAGTCTTTGCTGCCATATATACCAGAACACATGGTATCCCGTCCTTAGCAGTAGTACCAGATGTATTGAGACAGATACAAAATGAGTACGGAGCAGAGCCTGCCCTTAACTTAGGGATGAAGTTACTAAATAACTTTGACCAGGTATCAGCCATAATACTAGCTAATATTAAGGGGGAAGCAGCTTCAGTGGCGATCCGCCAACGCCTGAGGGAGTTCGGTCCAGAGGATCAACAACACGAACTACCCAAAATAATTGAAACTGCATATGCAGAACTAGGCAGAGACAGTTTGGGTGGGAAAGCATTAAAACCACAACTAGTGGGCAGTCCTGAAAAGGATACTACAAAGCAGACACCTACTTCTTCTAAAAAGAAGTGGGAAAATAAAAAACAACAAAAGTCTAAAGACAGCAGATCTCAGTCCAGAGGTAGGTCTCCTCAACAGGAGCCCTCTGAAAGGAGGTATAATCTCAGGAATAGGGATAATATTAAAAAACCTGACAGGTATCAGGATACTGATACTCGTTCCTCTCGTTCCTTTCAGGGTTCATCAAAAAACTCCGAGAGGGAAGGACGGTCAAAGGAGCGTACAAAGTGCAGAGACACGCAACGCGCTGCGGACTACGCACCTAAAAAAGAAGATAAACAAAAATCAAAACCTCAGTTCAAAAAGAAGAAGGTAGCAGGTCTCAAGATCAGACATGCCCAGAATTCTGAGGACACAGCTTCTGAACGGGGAATGGGCTCTGACGATGCTAGACAGCGCGGCAGAAGTAACGATAGCTCGCCAGAACCTGAAGGAATTTCTGGTGACAGCGGAGTTGAGTGAGTATATCACGGTGGAAACACCTGATACTCGGGTAAGTGTCCCACATAAGTTATATGAGATAACACTCCGGATGGAGGGGGACAAGCCCAGAAAAATTAAAGGTCTCTTTTGGAAAAATCTGTCATCTGGTTATGACATTCTATTAGCAGAACAAGACTGGCCGTCCAGCATTCGTCATGGAGTGCCCTAGGGGAGAAACTGTAATTTTTCCAGCCTTTTCCGACCTCGTTCCCATTCACCTAAAACATGCATATGCGCAGGAGTGGGCGGTTGCCCTAGCTCCAGCATTGTATAAAAATCATGTTGGTTGGGATGAGGATTCAACCCACCACGTGATCCCGTTAAAAGTTTCCCCAAATGCTCAAAGGCAATACCCTATAAAGCAGGAAGCTAAAAAACAAGTCAGGGAGATCCTAGATCAACTTGAATACCAGGGGGTGATAGAAAATTGCACTTCACCTATGAACAATCCTTTGTTTCCCGTAATGAAACCTGACAACACATATCGTTTAGTTTTGGATTACAGACATTTAAACACTTGCACAAAGACATTTGCAGTTCAAAATGCACACAGTGCCGCATTAATGAATAACATTGTGCGGAAAAAATACAAAACAACACTTGATATCTCAAATGGATTTTTCTGCCAAAATATAGCGCCTGAAAGCAGGTATCTGACCGCCTTCAGTGCGTTAGGGTCCCAGCGACAATTTTGTCGCCTAGCCCAAGGGTATAAAAACAGCCCGGGGGTATTTTCAGCAAGAGTAACAGAGTTACTCCAAAATTTGGATGAAGAAGCATTGTCCTATGTGGATGATATTTATCTGACGGACGATGACTTAAAGAGGCACTTGACCAGGGTGAGCACCATTATTATGGGATTCGCCTCTGAGGGCTACAAATTTAATTTAAAAAATCAAAAATTGCCCACCTTAGTGTCCTATTTTTAGGATATGAGCTGTCAAGTGAAGGAAAAAGCCTAGCAGCTAACTTTTTAGAAAAGTGTGCGCTGCTCCAACCTCCAAAATCATTAAAGAATTTACAATCAATTCTGGGATTCCTAAATTTTGGTCGAACATACGTTTTGGATTACGCAGAAAGAGTAAAACCTTTCTACAACTTAATAAAACCTAATTTTTCAGTCAGACAATGGACACAGGAACATACAAATATCCTGCGTTCCCTACAGGAAGACATGATAGCTTCTAAACATATACAGACATGCGTAAACGCACAGAACTTAGTGATCCGAGTCATAGCGGGTCAATGCGGGTACACTTATTTAACTTTTAATGAAGGCGAAACAGTACCAATCGCATACAAATCACACCTGTACACAAACGCAGAGATGCGTTTCACTTCAACAGAAAAAATTCTGACAGCAGTGCAGACCGCTGTAGCAAGAGAAAGAGCTCTGGCTCAGGGAAAACGCATAATTGTCGTGACCCCAGTACCAGCTTTAGAAGCTGTTACAAAAGCTAGCATTCCAAATGTGAAAGCCTTACATCCGAGATGGATACAATGGGCTAATTCTCTTACTGCAACGGATGTTGAATACAGATTTGATCCAAGTTTAAAAACACAAGCATTCCTGCAATACGAACAAGAATATCCTCTACCAAATGAAATTTTGCCTCTAGATCAGTATGAATACATTATTTACACTGACGGTTCTGCTCAACCAGCCATAGGGAGTAAGCAAGCTTACAGCGCGGCGTGTGCGATTGTTAAAGGTCGCATGCACGATGGAAAGTTCCATCCGAGTTGCACTAAAACGCAATCTCTAGGAGACTGCATGGCTCAGTTGGCAGAACTCAAAGCACTTATACTGGCACTTATAAACACGGATCACGAATTCCCCACACTTATTGTGTGTGATTCCTTTTACTGTGTACAGTCGTACAATGAATATCTACATCATTGGGAACAAAACGGGTTCAAAGATGCAAAAGGTGGCACAATTAAGCATAAAATGCTATGGGAACAGGTGGTGGAGTTGAGAAACGAACTACCAATGGCTCACGTGATACATACACTGAGTCATCAGCATGATGGCGTTCACGTTGAAGGGAATTCATTGGCTGATGAAGCCGCAAAGGGGGCTGTTCGCACAGCCACCGTAGCTGCAGTTACTCGTTCAAAGACGAGGGTAGACGGCGAGATAATGGTAGCTGTCAATGCTTCACGCAAAGGCAGCACAGCAGTACCTAAAAAATTTCCACTCAAGTACTCCAACAAGTTAGATGCACAAAACATTCCATATGCTCAGATTCCTGGAGTAGGGGATAGAGTAATACCAAATATGGATCGTAGGCAAGGCTTCATTGTGGCGGCACACGAAGGAGAAGGTTCTGTACATAAGGGACTTAGGGAGACTGTTTCTTTGTTGAAAGAACGCTACTGGTGGCCCGTGATGAAAAGGCAGATTAGAGACTATGTCTGGAACTGCGACATCTGCAAGCAGATGGAAGGGTCCACCGCAACACGTCCAGTACAGACACCATTGTTAGACAGCATTAGGTTGTCCGTTCGTGTACGTCCAGCTCAAGTTTCCTCAAGGTCTGGCCTCAGCGCTCGGCTGACGCTCGAACTGTTATAAAAGATTTGCGAGTCTTTATCGGCACATACGCAGTTGGCACGTTACATTCTGACCGTGGTCCGGCGTTTAGCTCTCGGGCTTACAAAGAGGCCATGGAAGGAATGGGCGTAGCATTGCGGTACTCCTCTCCGTACCATCCCGAGGGAAATTCTGTTGTGGAGAGGAAAAACCGGGACTTAAAGCAATCTTTAACAGCTAGGGTATTAGGCAAGGGCGGTAGATGGGTCGATCACCTTTATGGGGGGTACAGCGAGCGATCAATAACCAGCCAAGAAGCTCTCTAGGGGGTGTCACTCCTTACGAGGTCCTATTTGGGACAAGAATGTGGGTACCTGATCTTGATTGTGAAGGCACAGTGGCGGATGAAAAACCATTTGATATCCATGATCGTTTGGCTGTTTTACAGGATCTAAATGTATCCAGGACACAACAAAGTAACGTACTCCAAAAACAGACCGCCACTGAGGAAGTCAAGGCAGTAACGGCAAGACCTGTCTGGATCCCAAAAGTCGGGGATCTGGTCAGAGAGAAGATTGCTGACAAGAAAGAATTTGGGCCATCATACAGAAAACCTGTACCGGTCCTAGCAATCCAAGGCACAAGAACTGTACTTCTGCCGCCTCTTGCCTGGAAAAAGGAGAAAAGATTTGTCTCAATCGACTTAATCAAACCACACTATGTGGCCGACACTAAACAGTAGGCCGCGTGGACTCCACAGTAGCAGACTCCCTCCTCTCGCTACAATCCAAGAAGTCCAAACAGAAAGACTCATCACGTTTGAAGAGCCACCTGTACTGAATGAAGGACTAAGCAACAATGCTATGGAACTCGTTCCACTTCAACAAGAAATTCATCTTCAAAATGAAAACCAACTTATCAACCAAGTTGCAATAAGACCGACTACAGACATCTACGTCAACATGCCTTGTTAAGAGCAAAATCCGATTTCAACAAATCCCGATGCAATTCCAACAATTGATCGAACTGCTTCTGGCTATTTTATGAACTTTGATACGTTTTCACTGGATCGAAGCGAGCCGGAAACGACGCCAGCCAAAAAATCACTCCAACAGAAACTCAATGAATTTTTGAACTTTTTTTAGAAAGACTTAGCTGGTGTCACCTTGGATAGAACTATGGTATATCACTGGGATCTTATTTTTTCTTTTCTGGCTAGGTTTAATTATAACTTTTAGAATGCTTATTAATGGACGATACCTCCAGCAAAGCTCTACAGCCCAAAGAGTCAATGTGATTTTAAAACCACACCAGTCTTCACATCGTGAACCAAGACACTTGTCTTTAGCGAACCTCACAGCAGTTCCTATACCGGACGGTATAGTATGGGACAAGATTGATTATGATGTATTCGGTCCGACTGAACTTTTAAAGCTAAAACATGTATTTAAAATTTCTTTAAGTGATATCATTCCCTCCAGTACATTATCTGATGATTGGGACACTGAAACTGTAAATGCTATGATGTCTGATTTAGAAAAAACTGCTGCATTTCCGAACAATGAAATGTTAGAAGGTACTTCAGACTATGATACATTGTACTGTTACCAGCAATATGGTCATCATTTCTTACACAAATCTATAACACCTAGAAATGTATTTGAATACCACCAGTGGGAACACTGCCCAACACCTCCAAAAGGTAGTTCGCAAGCATTTGCACAGAAATTCACATACTTCTCAGGGTTTAACACATCCGACTCGAAGTCATTTTTTTATAAAGTGGCGAAAATTTCAGCTCAGAAAATTATGTTAACAAACACCAAACATATTTACTCTGCATCCTTTTTGAACCAGTTGTCTACACACGGTTTTGACCTATGGAAGGACACTATAGATTTAAAATCAATCTGGGGTTCTAGGGACTGGCAAGTCCAGGGAACAGAAGCGCTATTTAGAGCATGCCTCATTCCACAGCAGATCTTATTTCTGAATGAAACTGTGCAACAAACAACCTGTCTTGGATTAGCCAAAGGCAAGGAAATGAACACACCGGGGTTTCCAACACCATCGCAGATGGGTGGGGGGCAGAATTCAACTACACATGAGGTGAGATTAGATGACATTTTCCAGTACAACAGATCAGATCCTGATTGGACAGAATGGCTGGTTTGGCCCATTGACACAAACAAATGTCAGCAGAGATTTATTAATACAACCGAAGGGTTTAGTATCCATAGGCCAGACCCACGCTATGTACAGAGACATAACCCGGGGGTAGTGACATCCTATAGTGTTGGGAAGTTGTGCCTTGACTGGCTAGAGACCTCAACACTCACAGAAGTAAAACATCACTTGACCTTACTCACACCTGATGTAGACCTTAGGGATTTCCTACTAGGTCCAAGGAAAATACGTCAGAAACGTTTCATATATGCTGGCATTTATGCCTATTATAATGAAAACTGGAAAATATCCCAGCAAGAGGCCGCAGAAAAGATACGGGAGATAGACCGTATTAACTTAAAAAAGGCATTAGCTGTAGTGGATAATGGGTTAACTACTTTGACCTCCAGGATTTACTCCTTAGGCAACTGTGTCTTCGGCAATCGACATATTAGAACAAGATCTGGCCTTGTCAACACGAGCAATCTCAGCTACGTTCTATTATGATGCTAAGCTGGACGCTGCAATCTTTGCGTGCAGGCTATGTGCCATGGCGTTTTATAAATACCACGTCTCTGTTTTCAGAATACAATCTGACTGATAAACAAACAGAAATGGCACAAAGGGGAGCCAAATATACAATGCTGCGTATTGAGAAACTGGAAAGGTTACCATTCACTGTAGCCGAATCACCATCAACAGAATGGCTAATTCATGGCCAAATCACTCTGCCGGTCACTACGTTTCAGTTTCAATATTGCCTTGAGCAAAGGCAGGCAGGCAAATATGAAAAGATGGGTAAGGGTTACATTAAGGAAACTTGGGAGTTACCATATAGATATCGATGCCGGAATGGGGATCGAGAAGTATATCTGAGTGGTACAAACTGCAAGAACGCTTTAAGCGGTTCTCTCATGTGTCAGGATATTTCTCTACACGGAGCATGTAACGGTTCAGTAGCGAACCTATTGTGACACATGACTGGAACCCCAGCTGCCGTGATCACGCCAGTTTTCGAGCTGATCTCGAATGGGAGTTACTTGATGCTAAATGGTCAAGGTTGCTGTGGGATGCTTCCGGGCGTCGCATATCTGGTCACTGTTAACTCCAGGGTTACTTGCTGTATGCAAGTATTGTTTCCACCACTGAACACAGTCAGGGAGGTGCCGTTATGGCCTTCGCTGAACGTTTCTTTCATACAATTTGATACTCTGAGCAGACTGCAAGCCATGCTTTTACAGCAACCCGTGCCCTTAACCTCCGCTCGAGAAGCCTATGAACTTCAAGTTGCAAGGACCTCGACTGAGATACAGGCGCTTATACGTACAAACTGCCCCTTTCATTTTGTAGAAATGGTGGGACGTATCTTCAATATGTCTGATACGAGCGGTATTGTACACCTATTTAAGACCATAGGGTCAGGACTGTTAAGCACCTTTAAGACAGTCCTCTGAGTAATCCCAAATTTTATACACTCTGTATTGGGAAGTGTATTTGGAGGATTCCCGCTAATCCTATTGCTGGTTGCAGGGGTCCTATTCATAATACTGCTGCTACGCAATGGACGGCCCAATTCCCGAGGGAATGGCGAACATGCTCCAGGAGCGGAAATACCGTGAATGCATGGTACAACTTCTGGGCATTTCTTGCCTGCGAGAACTCAATGCCTCCTGGTTTCTATCCTTTCGACCAGTCTGGGTAGACTGCATCTTACCTGTTCTTCGATGCCTGTTTTGCGGAGAAGAATGCACGTTGGATCTTTGTCTGACATTTCCATCAGATGCGCCTCCGGACACGAATGCAATGCTGGACCCCATAAAGGCCCATGCTCTGCGTTGTCCCCAGCGGCTTCCGATTCTGATGAACGCATTCCTGGAGAATCCACAGCTGCCGTTTGCTCCTGCTGGGTTAGGTGACTCCTCCACAGGCAACAACTGCCGCACAAGCTGCCGCAGCACCGACTGTTGGCAGTGCTACATTCCATCTATGTGCAATTGACGTTCTCTGTGAGGCTAACACCGATAATGTTGTGCTTCCCAGCCAGGACGCTTAATCTTGAATTGGCTCATCGTGTCCTGGGAAAGAATTCGGCTTCTTCACTCGTTTCAAAACAAACGAGCAAAATTGGAACATTTCCTAAATTGACACTTTCGCTTGAGAAAAGCATGGCCTTCTTCCGCTTTGAGTGAGGCAACTTATATGGAGAAACAAAATAGACATTCTTTTAGTGCCAATTGAAATTAGCTGAATTATTAACATATTAGAAGAATTTTTTTTGAAAGATTTTTAAACCATGTTTTTATTTGTTTTTAAATATTATTTTAAATTGTCCAGATTTTAAGTATGGTCATTGTTATCCAATTCAAAAGATGAGTGGGTGTTATGTCCCGTATAGAGGCCCTAATGTAGACCCGTTCATACATGCCCTAAAATGGACGTATTCATATTTGCCCTAATACGGTCATATTCGTACTTGCCCTATTATGGTCAAAGCAGCATATGCCCTATTACGGTCATAACTCTACATGTCCTATTATAGTCATGATTCCTTATATAGGCATGATCTTTCACCTACATTGGTCCTCACTAGTACACAACGTGCTCTGAGGGCTGAACGTTATCTATCCTGTGGTTTTGAATACAGCAGGGTTTTCCCCAAACACAGGCCCACACTGTACTCATCAATTATGCATGGCTTTCTAGGAATACACCACCTGCATAATATGTATGTAAAAAGTTCACCCCCGACGTCTTCCTCATGTCTAACGATAGACCAATACAAACCATACTGAGAACCGAGACTCTTTAGGGTATAAATACACCACATCTTGCCCCGGTAAGATAGAGGGAACCGAGACTTCCATGCTGACACACTGACCAGAGACGCTGAGGCTCCTGCATGCAGTCGCTCCAGCGGACAGTGGTCTGACACAGCCCTTGCGGGGTGTCCAACTCGAGACCAGGACGGGGTCCCACACTCTCTCTATTCAGGTATGGGGGTTTGACTAAATCCTAGAAGGATTCTTGGCTCTTAGGCTTTTAGACCTACACATATGCTAGGTACACTCAGGTACATCTAGTTAGGCATCGTAGGAGTACGCGCACTTGCATAATGCTTTTATATTCATGGATGTATTCATGATTATCGCAATATGGTAGAACTGTTCTATCCCTTTGCTTTTATCGTACTGCTGATAATATATCTCTGCTATTGTCTGCTGGTTGCCGCAGCACATATATTTTACACTAGAATAACAACTGTTCAATAAATACTTATTGAAACGCCCAACTGTTTATTCTGTGTAACTCTCTGAGACAAACCGAATAAGTAAGCACGAGTGACTGAGCGAAAAGTAGTATATTGTTTCCACGATTCTGAGGAATTGGAGTTGTCATGATCTAAGGTTGCCAGAAACTAATCTCTCCCCGATAAGAGGAGATTCTAGTGGCACTGTGAGCTAGCTAATGCAAAACAATCTAACATACGCGGTGAGGGTGCACAGAGTCAGTCTGCCACCAAGCCCACAGCTTATGTTATACAAACGCGCAGGTCCTGCATGGGTACTGTAGGAACTACACGACATGGCACATGTAGCAGGTCTATGGCAACGTGCTACCCTGTCTATTTACAGGTGGACAGGAACAAGGTTTAGCCCAGGTGCATATGAGGGAATCAGACATGGCTTTGTTGTAAGGCAGCAAGGACTCAGACAAGGTCTACCCAGCCTGCACAACTTCAGTGAGCGCATCGGTTTTTATTTCAACAAACGGAAATTGTCCAGGACTTCAGCAACCCGTCTGATGACCACAGCAAATGAGGATGTCTCCTTCTTTGAAGTATCCAGTCCACTGACCTTTCGTAGGTCCAAATGGAAATTGTAATCGTGTTGTGGGGGAAATACATCCTCATCATCTCCTTCATGGCCAAAGGCTGGCCAGCTTTGGTCAGAATCCAATCTGAATAGTTGTTAGAGCGCTGGATGGCGGCTCCTGGGCAAAGGTGCTGTCTTATCTGAGTCAGAGGGAACACGGGCAGGTCAAGTCAGGACTGCTCCAGGTATCAACTTGGAAGGAACCAACAGGATTGAGGTGCCGGTCGTTGTAAGAAAGTGGCTCTGGATATACTGTTCCCAAATAGGTACAGTGTGCACAGAGTCCACAGTCCCCAGAGGTTTGGCAGAGGCCAAAGTTAGATATAACCTTACTCTCTAAAGTGGTAGCTTGGTCGAGCAGTAAGGCAGTATCAGAGGACAGTGTAAAGCATTTGTTGTACACACTCAGTCAGCAAATGGTCACACACACTCAAGAACTGAACTCTAGGCCAATGGTTTTGTATCAAAATATATAGTTGTTTTATTTTAGAACCAACAATAGGTATCAAAATATACTTTCTCAGAATGAGTTACTTTAGTTAAATACTTTTCAAATAGGCAATAGACTTTTGAATACAATAGTTACAGTTGTTGCAATAGGCAACACAATTTCAAACACAATAATACATTGAGCTCAATGGGAATTTCTAGTTAAATGCAATAGATTACTTTTGGATTACTTTTCTTACCACAGGACTGGATCCTAGATTCAGTCCTGGGACATCTCCTGTAAACAGTTGAGTAAAAACGTTTTGGTTACAGTTGTGATTTTTAAGGAATATTATTGTATTTTAAAAGTTGGCACTTAGAAACTTTTTCACATAGAATCACCAATGTTATCCTATGGGAGGAAATTCACTTAGCAGGTAAGTGGGGTTATTGTTACTTTTTCTAACTCAGTGTTGGATCCTGGATCCAGCACTGGTGCATCTCCTGTAAACAGTTGAAAGAATGTGTTTTTGTTATACAGGCGATGTTTAACGAATATTTGTAAGTTTGCAAAATCGACACTTAGAAACTTTTTCAGCAAAAACCAGGCAATGTTATCCTATGGAAGGAAATTCAAGTTACCGGTAAGTACAGTTATGATTACTTTTCAGGGTCAGTGCTGGGCACCAAGATCCAGCACTGGGATCTCTCCTGATAACAGGTGAGTAAATTCGTTTTCGTAATTCGGCTGATTTTAGATGAATATTTTAATGTTTAGAAACTCCACACTTAGAAGAATTTCCAAGTGAAACCAGTCAATGTTATCCTACGGAGGAAAATTAAGTTATCGGAAAATCACAGTTGTGGTCACTTTTTCTAATCAGTGCTGGGTACCTGGATCCAGCACTGGCATCTCTCCTGAGAACAGGTGAGTAATTTCGTTTTTGATATTCGGACGATCTTTAAGGAATATTTGTAGTTTTCAAAAGTCGACACTTCGAAACTTTTTGGAAGAAAAAGTGTCAATGTTATCCTATGAGGAAAAATGAGTTATCGGTTTCAAGGTAAGTAATCGGTCTTTTGAGTTAGGGTTCTGGGGTTAGACTCAGGGGTCTCCCAGGGTCAGTGATGCACTGTTGTTGCACCCTCAGCGGCACTAGGGCGGCCAGGTGCAGAGTGTTGAGGCCCAATGTTATCCTATGGAGGATAGGGGGACTCCGGTTGGTGGCTGCTGGCAAGCAGGCCACGGGGTTGTGGGAGCAAAGCTCCTAGGGTTAAGCTCAGAGCACGTTGGGGACCAAGTTAGCACCAAAGGGGCACCCTCAGCGGCACTGGGGCGGCCGGGTGCAGGGTGCTGTTTTGAGGTCGGGTGCCCTGTTGATTTCAATGGAGATTCTCCGGGACAAAGAAACACTGCAGGCTCGGGGACGAGGACCTTCCAGGAGCAACCACCACTTCGAGGGGTAAGTTGGGATGTAGAGGGTTGGTTGGGCACCGTTGGTTTGGGCACACAAGGCCGTGGGGCGTCGGGTGCAGGGGTGCCTTGGGACGTCGGATTTTTTTACCCGCTCTGGTCGCGGTAGGGGGGGTCCTCTGGATTGAGGCTGTAGGCGTCGTCAGGAGGCTTGAGGCAGGTCAGGGGTCGCCGGATCTCGGGTCAGGATCGCCGGGGGACCTCCTCTGGGTATTTGCCCACTCGAACTCGGGCCGGATTCGGCGGGTGCAGAGTGTGCGGGATTCGCGGTTCCTGGCTGGCACCAGAAGCTGCAGTTCAAACACGTCCGGTGTTCACGGGAGAAACAGCTTGGAAAGTGAAGGCAGGCAGGTCCTCCGGGGTTTTTGAGGTTGCTGGCCGCTGGACACGCCGGGGTTTTGCAGGAGCAGGTTCGAGGGGAGACAGGCCTGTAGGGCTGGGGCCAAGTCAGTGGGCGTCGTCCTCTTGTTAGCTCTGCACGGCTTCTCGTCCTTCTTCTTCTTCTTCCTTTTCTTGTTGTTGCTGGATCTGAGGAAGGAAGGTTCAGGGTGCCCCTAAATACTAAATTTAGGGGCGTTACAGGTAGGTAAAGGGCAGGGACCAATGGGTCCCTTCCCTGGGGTGGGTACACCTCTATCCTGCCCCTCTCCTGTGGGAGGGGGCAGTAGCCTAGTCCTGATTGGGCAGGGCTCCCCATCTTCAAGATGGCGAGAGCCCGGAGTTGTGCTTCACCTCGCCTCCCCCACCTGAGGGGTGGGGTTGGCAGAGGCTGGCACATTCCCTTTCCTCCCTTGGGGTTTCCCGCCAGTCTTTCCGCCAGAGAGGGGGTCAGAACCGGTGGGGGCCAGTTGCTGAGTACAGCAAGTGGCCTGGAGAAGCTCACAAAGGCGGCATGCCTTTGAAGCTTCCCCTGCCCATCCTGGGGGAGAAGACCTAGCACCTCGCCCAGGATGTTAATAGTTGCAGGCCCAGGAGAGCGGATGGCTCTCCACCCAGGGGTCCAGCAACATGTCTGCTGTGTGGCAGCCGGGGCAGCCCCTCAGACAAGACGTGGATTGTACGTTAGGTTCAGGGGGCAACTCTAAGTTGCCCTCTGTCGTGCATTTTACATTAAATCCCACACTGGCATCAGTGTGGGTTTAATGTGCTGAGAAGTTTGATACCAAACTTCTCTGTCTTCAGTGTAGCCATTATGGTGCTGTGGAGTTCGTAATGACAACCTCCCAGCACCATATACTCTTAATGGCATCACTGCACTTACAGTGCCCAGGAATGGCCCTGGGTACTGTAGGGGCACAGGGCTCATGCACCTGTGCCCACACCACTGGCAGAGTGCACCCAGCTAGAGGGGTGACTGAGGTATGCCAGGGCAGTGTGTTTGTGGGCATGGCACACAGGGATGTGTGCCATGTCGACTCTCTGTTTAGTTCTGCACCAAGACGCTCAGCCTGCAAAGGCAGGGTGTGTGTGTCAGGGTACAGGGCCTCTAAGGGTGGCACAATAAGTGCTGCAGCCCTTAGGGGCCTTCTCTGGTCACAGTGCCCTGGGTACCAAGGGTACCATTTAACAGAGGCTTACCTGTGGCCAGAGATGCCAATTGGGTTTAGGCTTTAGTACAGTTTTTAGGGAAGGAACACAGGCCCTGGGTACCTGATTGGCAGGGACCCAGGGCACACCAAGGAAAAGTGCATCAGTTATCAGGCAAAAAGTGGGGAGTTACTGCAACAGAAACCCACTTTCCTACAGTCGTGGAGTATGTTTCGGTGTTCGGGCTGAACCCAAAGTGTGTTCAGGAATCACAGAGTATGCCAAGGGTGGACTCACCCGCAGTATAAACCTGAATGGAGGCCTCTGTGGATCATTGGGGCCGGAAGGTGCACCAGAGGAGACGGGAAGGGTGCCAGCGATTTTCTTTCTTGAATGCCTCAACCTGTTGGGCACTGCTGATTGCACCAGAAATTCAGGGAGCATTGTGATCACCTGTGGAAGGAGCTCCTCAGCAGCAGAGCAGAAACGAGAACGGGGGCAACTTGAAATCCTCACAACTTCTCAGAAGGAGACTGGTGAGGCAGGGACAAGGTCTGCTTGGAGTTTTTAGATTTTGACATACCCAAACACTTGGACCATGTTGAAGACCTGTTACAGGAGAAGGCCAGACAGTGGAACTGGTCTGCACTCCCTACTTTGAGCGGGAACAGGACTCATGAGACTCCTGCCGATGTTCGGTGATGTACAGGTTCGCAATCCTGAATAGCCCACGGGTGTAGAAGGGCACACAGTTCACATGACTATGGAGTCATGGCACTAACCCAAACACCAGAGACATATCTTGTGGGGATCAGTCACAGGCATCTGCTACAAGGTTTAAACCCTGTCATTTTAGGAAGGGACATGTTCCAATGCACACTGAAAAATGATTTTGGCAGAAAAAACTCATCAACTGATGAGACTAGAGTTAGGAGCTATATCGGGATCCATGTACGAAGGCATAGAAATAAAAGTAATTATGGCAGTGAGCTTGTATGGCGCCTATATGCGCCTGCAGTCATTACTTCCAGGGCACAGTGAAGTCAACACAAAGCACGCAGCAGATATCCTGAAAAATCATACAGATCCAGTTTAGCACCTCTGGATATTCTAAAGGTGAGAATCTGCAGTTACACGTATCCATCAGAAATGAACTTTTGCAACTGACAGTGAACGCATTCTGGGTCTTTGAAGCCTCTGACTTCCTACTTGTGACATTGTTGAAGTTTCTTTCTGGTGAAGGCGCAAGATTGTTTTTATGTTAATTCAATGAGGATTTAATTTTTTTTTTAAACTGAAAATGTTTTTTTCCCAATGAAATCACTGAGAATGATTATAGTGTTCCCCATTTTAAATCTGTTCCAGAATTATGCAGGAAGGCTGAAAATGCAATGTTTGTGGATATGGTAGACCCCAGGGAAAAGGGAACAGAGTTGGGTGAGTGACTCCTTCCATGAGGTGAAGTGGAGGAAGCAGAATTACAAAACATTTGGGCCAGACAGACTAACATGTAAACCCATCATTTTATGCATGTGAAATAAGTTGGTTAAAAGAATTTTACTCATCCTATACACTTACATTCACAATGCTCGCACAATGAATCTCTGCTCAGCATCAACCCTACTGCCTCCTAACCTACAGATACATGCACAGCACAGTGACAACATCCATGCAAAACATAGCAATTAATAAAAGAAAAGATGAACAAGGTCAATCTGATCTCAGTCTTGCACAGAGAAAACACTGGTGGTATAGGTGGTGAGTGGGGCACAGGATCCACAGTACCTGCTGGCTTTGGTGTTGTTGGTTGAACTTTAGTGAATGCGCTTGTTTCATTCCCCAGGATGGAAGGATTTGATTCTTTTGGCTGATCTAAAAGAAAGGATAACAGTCAGAAACTGTGTCTTGATTTGTTTGGGTCCAACTCAGTTTGTGTTACCTTTCAGGGTCACCAATACACAGAACTTATGCTGTAAAATGAAGCTGACTTCACTTATGTAACATCTAACATAAAATGAGCTTGCTTTCCAATGCTCTTTTGCAAGAGATTCACAACATACCTTCTGTATGCTGTTTGGATTTCAAGACACTGCTGACACAGAATACGGTCCCAGCACCGCTGGTGTTGCTGGCAGGAGAGTTTGTGTCCCATTGAACTGCTGCACCCACATCCTATAAAAATGGAAAAATAAAATAAATTTCCAGCATAAGCCATATAGCTAGAGCTACATAGCACAGGTGGATGGGCACAGGATCTGGCACTACATGCAATTACTGGGATACAGGGGGAAGAGTGCCAGGCCTTGGGCAGATCCTGCAACCAACACCACCAAGTAAAGCTGAAGGCGATGTACAGCGTTGACAAGAGCAAACAAATGGTTGAGTGCAGCGCCTGGCAGCAGACCAAGCCCTACATACATCCCCCAAAGAGCATAGTCAAAAGTCATACTCAGTAGGGACTGGACTCTCAGACAATTTACCTGAAACCAACCTCTAAAGTTCCTATAAAAAAATCTTTGAAACTCACTGGAATAAAAACACAGTTAAAATACACTTATAATACAAAACCTAAGGACTTCGTGTGAAAAACAGATACAGTGGCATTATGCTTCCAAATCAAAAACTAACAACCCCTGAAATTCACCATTTGTGGTCCACTACTGAAACCATACCTTGCACCCAGATTGAACTGCTAATGACCTCAGACACAACAGATGCCTTCACAAATGACAAAGCCATCAGTGATGACATCCCATATTACCATACCACCAACATTTCTGATGATATAATTGAGGATACAATATAATTTGTTTGAATACATATCAATAAACAATGTTGTGCCGCCAAGTCATTTAGAAAACCATAACTAGTGAAGTTCTGGGATTTTCAGGTTCTGCTTTGGAACCATTATGTCACTTTAACTTGGAATGTTTCAGTATACACACACACAAACAATACATATAAATCTGTATTTATCCAACAATTGATTTATGTTGCATAGATTGACATGCTTGAAATATTTCCCATCATTAGCATAATCCACAGTAGTTGCAGAGAATGACCTAGTAGTTCAGAATAAAAAAAATTGGCACTTTGGACCATCCAGAACATTGCCAACAGATTCTGTAGGCAGCCAGGATGCCTTCTACCGTAAGCATTTATGTTACGAAATGGAACTGGCTCTCAGTGTGGGCATGTTCTAAGAACTACGACCTGTTCTCGATGTCCCTCCACCTATTTCTGCCTTTTGTTCTTCGCCTTTCCAGATACTTGAAACAACCAAATAATATGCCTTTCTTTTTTTTCCCCAGAGTAGTCAATGATTTTATTAAAGGACTCTTCCACTTCTGTAACAGTAATAATAGAGCTGCATTTAAGCATCTTTCTGTCAGAATATGAAATGTTTTCAAAATATTTGGTTGTCAGAGTCATCTGGAGATACATCTTGTTTCTGGAGCTGACGGATGGAACAGCATACCTGTGCCTTAACCTGAAAAATGTATGCTGGTAAATGGAAGTGTGCTGCCAACATCTGTACTGTAGACTACATATAGTTTATGACTAAAGTAGTAAAGTATACAAGAAAACTGCACATAAGCATTGCCTAAGAAGGGTTTCCTGCCTTACCGTGTGGAATAACTTGATAGCTTTTGAATCTGTGAAAGATCCCATGTTTCAAAAACAATTTCTGTCTATTCTGAATTGCAGAATGCTATCTACTCCACTATGGATAGATCTCTCACAAAGCCACATGTGGAGCAGCTTACTTCTTTTCTTGCCTTGGATACCATACTCTGATGGATGCCAGGATAAAAACGTCTACATAACTATTTCTAGAGAACTTTGTTACAAAGATATTGTACTGTGTTCCAAGCCTTCTGAAATCAGAGCTACATTTATGGCAACTCAATCAATGAAGGTAAAACATGAATCAGAGAACTGGACTAAAATAGTTGAAGTAGTAACCTTAAAAGATGCATGCAAATATGCTTGCTGGTACGGACCTTTTTTCTTCTCCAGCACTAGATCTTTCATATATACACATGCTTGAAATAAGGACAACAAAGCAGTATTACTAACTATTGGTGAGACAAGTGTCTGAAAACCAACTGGTTTCCTATACAGTTTCAGTTTCATAGCATCAATAAGACAAAAAGAGTTTTTATAAATTTCAAGCAGAGTTTCGTCTTCCAACTTAGAAAGCAATATCGTGATGAAGAGTGAAGGATTCTGCGCCTCAGAAGCAAGCTGTAAGGTCGCTCACTCATGCGGTTCTCAGCTTATCCTCCCAATGAGGACAAAGAGATTCTTCAAAAAATTGTTTCTGATTATTTCTAACTTTGCTGATGGTTATATAGTCAAGGGCGGTGAGTTTAATTCCACACAAAACATTGCCTTAGACAGCTGCAATCCAACTCAATTTAAACAGACACCTTCGAACTCTGACACACGTTATAGAGGGCCTGGGTTTGCTAGACGATTGGAGGAAGTTAGACCCTGGAGAATGGAATTTCACCTTTTCTCTGATGTATGATCAAACACAAGAATAGATTGTTTTTTTCTTACCAGAGAAATGTAAAATCTGCTGATTGACAGACATTAAAAATGAGTTCTATAGCATCACACACTAGTTGGGCTGACGTAGGACATAATTCGAAATTCAAATGCACCAGGCCAAGGGCAAGTAAATGAAGTCTCATTTAGAGACCCCATCTTTACACATTCCATAAAAGAATCTATAAACCAATATTTCAGAGAAAATGCTGAAAACGAAGTGATATGGTTGTAGGAAAGTGCCCCTTTTTGCATGGTTGCCCCCACTTTTTGCCTAATCTTGATGCTCTTTGACTGAGTTTGCCCTGGGTTCCTGCCAACCAGGTACCCAGGGCCTTATGTTCTTTCCCTAAAACTGTACTGTTGCAAACCCAATTGGCAACTCTCTGACCACATGTAAGTACCCAGAGGCCCTGTACGTACGTGTGCGCGCACACACACACACACACACACACACACACACACACACACACACACACACACACACACACACACACACACACACACACACACACACACACACACACACACACACACACACACACACACACACACACACACACACACACACACACACACACTCCCCCTCCCCCATTGCAGGCTGAGTGTTTTGGTGCAAAGTGAAGAGTCGACATGGCAAACATTCTTGTGTGCCATGCCTACAATTCACTGCCATGGCATAGGTAAGCCACCCTTCTAGCTGGGTGCACTATGCCACTGGTGAGGGTACAGGTGCATGAGCCCTGTACCCCTACAGTGTCTAAGTCCATTCTTAGACATTGTAAGTGCAGTAAAGCCATAAAGAGTATATGGTGCTGGGAGTTTGTCATTACGAACTCCACAGCATCATAATGGCTTTACTGAAAACTGGGAAGTTTGGTATCAAACGTCTTAGCACATTAAACCCACAATAATGCCAGTGTGGGATTTAATGAAAATGCACTCAGAGGGCATCTTAGAGATGCCCCCTGAAAAACGACCTGACTCTAGTCCTGGCTGAGTGGCTGCTTGCAAGCTGCCACCACCAGACATGTTTCTGGACCTGTGGGTCGAGAGCCTGCCACTCTCAGGATCCTGAAACAAAGTACATCCTGGGTTGAGGTGCCAAGCCTCCCCCCCAGGCTGGGCAGGGTCCAAGAAGGGGAAGTTTCAAAGGCTTGCTGCCTTTGTAAGCTGACCCAGGCATTTGCTGCTCCCAGCAACTGGCCCCTACCGGTTCTCACCCCCACTTTGGGTGGGAGAATTGGCGGGAAAACCAAGATAGGAGGAGAGGTGTGCCCACCTTTGCCAACCCCACCCCTCAGGTGAGGGAGGCGAGGTGAAACACAACTCTCAGTCCTTGCCATCTTGAAGATGGGGGGACCCAACCAACCAGAGCGAGGCTTATACCCACCTCCCACTGAAGGGTGGCATAATAGGGGGTGTACCCACCCCAAGGAAGGGACCCATTGGTCCTGACATGTACCTACCTCAAACGCCCCTAAATTTAGTATTTAGGGGCTAACCCGAACCTTGCCTCTTCAGAAAAGAAGAAGGACCGAAGAGCCGTGCTGAAGGAAGAAGAGGACACCAACTGATTTGGCCCCAGCCCTACCGGCCTGTCCTGACCTCGACCTGCTCCAGCAGAATCCTGGTGTGTCCTGCAGCCAGCAGCCCCCACAGAACCCGGAGGACCTGCCCTGCCTTCACTAAAAAGAATTTGTCTCCAGTGAGCACCGGATTTGCTCACCAACAGACTCTGGCTCCGGCTAAATCTGCGAGACTGCACCACTCTGCACCCAACGCCCACAGCCCGAGTGGCCCAACACCACGAGGAGGTCTCCCCGGCGATCCTGACCTGGTGATCCCTGACCTACCTCAAGTCTCCCGACGACGCCTACAGCCCCTTTCTGGAGGATCCCCCCGCGACCGGAGCCGGTAAGGAAAAACCAGACGCTAAAAAACACCCTTCCACCGAAGCCCCACGACCTTGGGTGGCCCAACTGACGGTGTCCCAGCATCCTACTACATCCCAACTTACTTCTCCAACCGGTGGTCACCTCCAGAAGATCTTCATACCCAGCCTGCAGTGTTTGTTGCAACCAGAGAATCCCCATTGAAAACAGGACACCCGACTCCAAAACAGCACCCTTCACCCAGCGGCCGCTGTGGGTGCACTTTGTTTACTAATTTCAACCTCCCTTTGCCCTGAGCTTAATTCCAGGAGCTTTGATCCCTCAACCTTGTGGCCTGCTCGTCAGCAGCCACCAACCGGAGGCCCCCTATCCCCCATTGGATAACATTGGGCCTCAGCACTCTGCACCCGGCCGCCCTAGTGCCGCTGAGGGTGCTTTTTGAGTGCATCCTTGACCCTGGGGGAACCCTTGTTCTAATCCCAGAAACTCAACCCTCAAGGTCTTTTACTTACCTGCAAAACGATAACCCCATTTTTCTCCATAGGATTGCATTGACTGTTTTCCTCTGAAAATATTTTGGGTGTTGAGGGTGTTTTGTATGGAAACCTAAAAAACTGTGTTTTGACAAAAACTGTTTTACTCACCTCTTATGAAGGAAATGTCCCAGTGTGATATCTAGGCATATCACACCGAGTAGAAAAAGTAATCTGAAAAAGTAACTTAAAAAGTAATCACAAAGTAACCGTAAGGTAACTGAAAAGTAATTTCAACTGTTTCTGAACATTTGACCTACCTGTATTTACATTCAATTGCATTCAACTGTATTATCAGAAAAGTATTATTTTTACTTACCTGCACTTCTGCAAGTCTGGCTTGGTTCTAAAAATAAAATACAACAAAGAAATATTTTCATACAAAACACTTGGTCAGAGTTCAGTGTTTGAGTGTGTGAAATCATTTCTTGCCCGAGTGTGTAAGATAAATGCTTACACTACCCTCTGATAAAGCCTTACTGCTCGCCCACACTACCACAAATAGAGAGTAAGGTATTATCTACTTTTACCTCTGACTACCTTTGGGGATCCAGTGGACTCTGTGCACACTATACCTTACTTGGGTATAGTATATACAGAGCCAGCTTCCTACAATGGTATGTAGTGTGGGATGCAGCAAACACATTCATAAGGAGAAAAAAATATAGCTTACACTTCTACGATGTTTGACTAGGAACAAGAGACAAAAGTCGAATATCTCTAAAAGCAGCATAAAATAAATAGCTGAAGAAAAAGGTTTAACACTTTATGGATGGTAAGGGGCGAACTAGACAATTCATGACTAAGGAGACAGCCTGCAAAATGAAATACTGAAACAAACCTACTATGAGAGAGGGTCAAAGGCGGTCCACTCCCTAACATGTAAAATTAGAAACATTCAATCTCGGAAAATTAGAAGCATTTAATCTCATTCATATAAACACAGAAAAAAAAACATGACAAAGGCCATCCTCAGGAGTTGGTCCTGGACATTTGGGCCAAGTTTCAGAACTACTGTACAGAGTAAATGGTGCAGAATTCAGCGGGCTCACTGATAGGTTCTTAACTTTAGGGCTTTGAGCAGCCCCGACTGGACTCCTAACTAGTGAAGCAGTTTGAGGAACCAATATATGAAGGACAGCTATTGATGGATTACCAGGCAATAGTGCCCCACAGCCAGTTGGCTTTACATTGGCTTTCTACTAGGCCAACCGGGGTGTTCGTACATCCATTAGCATCAGTATTTAACTACTTCTGGCAAACCCAAAATTCAATGATGGAATCTACTCTCACATTGATCTTGAAGACAGAGAAGGATGAAAGATTGCAGATCATATAGACAGATAGCACTGCTAAATTACAATGTGAAGATATTTACTAAAGTTATTGTTAACTGGATTAACCTGATGTGGCCAACCCTGATCTTCACACAGCAGTCTGTTTTTGTCAAGCCTAGGAGGACCTGGGATAATACCAAGCTGGCAGCGACTATGGTATACATTGCAGAACACATTAATACACACATGATACCTTTTTCTTTAGATGCCGAAAAGGGAACTCACTAGGATTGAAGAGGACTAAGTAAATCGAACTAATCTGAACCATACATGAAAACATACATTCTTGATAATTATGTAGGGTTGACTCCAAAAGTCAAAAATTTAAGGGGAACTTGCAGAAAAAAATAAGTTTACAAGAGGCATAAGACAGGGGTGCCCAATCTCTCCCTTGGTCTTCGCCCTCTCAAAGGAACCATTTGTTAAAAAATGAGGGCAACCCCAGGGATCTAGGGATTGCCGACTGATGCCATAAATTGGTGCTATTCACCACCAATTTCCTATGATTTATCCCAAATCCCAAACAAACACTTCTAGAACTTCTAAAAGAGCTGGAGATCTTTTGGGAGGTCTCAGGCTTTAAAATCAGTCTGATGAAATCCACTAGTATGGGTATCTCGGACTGAATCACTGAGCAGGTTACTGTTAAAAAGAAAAGGCTTGGCCAGATACCCATACACCAGAGGGATAGGAGTAATAAGGGTATGAATTAAATCCTGCCTTCCTGGAGATCTCGGCAAATGTTGAAACAGTATCCAGAGTGGGTGACTTAATTGTTTTGTCACTTTTGTTAGAAGGGGGTAATGGCGACTGGTCTTCTCAATCCGAATTTAAAGTAGTCTCCCCCTGTCTGTGCTAATGGGTGTGCTAAATTTTGTGGACTTTCAATGTTCAGTAAGAAATTTTAAAAAAAAGGCACTAGAAGTTGATTCCTTTCGTTTTCTACCTTCTCTACAGATTTGGAACAATTCCAATAGCGGAAATTGCAAAATAATACTTCACTAACAAGTGCAAGAGTTTCTGCAGAATATCCCCTACAGTGAGGAACAAAAGCAGAAACTAGTAATCTATAGTACTCAAAAACAACTACCACAGAATTCAGAGAGTCTCTCTGGAAATGTGGACAAGCAGAACTGTGGTTGCTGCAGGAGATTGTGGATGCTGCATGGCCTTATCTAACTCTCCAGACTGTCAGTCTTAATTGTCAATTAGTTTGCACATCTTTTACACGCTTCAGGAAAGAAGGATCCTCTTGTATAGCTGAAAAGAAGGTCACAAAATATAGCACTTTGAGACGTTCTCTCACCAAGAAGAGAAATGTATCAGTAAACCTAGATTTAAATTTATGATAGTATTAACTGCCGTAGACACCCATTCCAACAGCAGAGCATTCTTGTCTGAAGCTAATGATCACACAAATCTATCAAAACACCATAATGAAGATAAGATTTCTAAAATCTTACCTCTCCCTCCAGTGCCATCTTAAGTGTTTCCATTAGACCCAGTAGCTTATCCTTGGCTTCAGTAACCTCAAATGAGGAGTCTGTTATCTCATTTCCCATTTTCAGCAGCATGGCCCTAGCGTCTGCTTTTGTGGTTTCCAGCTCCTCCTGAAGAACATCACGTTCTTTCCTTTCAATGAAAAGGAGAAAGAAACAAATCTTAACCGCAGTACCATTCACCTTTAATAAGGAAACAATACTGACAAGTAAATACAATTTTCCAGTTGTTATAATTGATAGATTTGCATACTTGAATTAGCCGCCATCATCAGGCTAGGAATCATCTGTCAAGTTTTAAACAGAGGAGTATTAAAATCATATACATTAAACAAGAGTTTGTAGCACTTAAGCTTTACCATACGGGTTGCACTGCAGCCAGTGAAGGTTACTTAGTACTAAACTCCCCCTAATGGACGTGTTACCTCAGATTTTCAAAGCACAAGAGTGGGTAGAAGTATGCACAGTCTTGTGAAGAGGTAAGATGGGTGGGTTGCATTTGAAACTATTAAATTATTAAATTTACCAATCATCAAAATTGTACCTGCAGATAATTTTTTCTCCTCCAGCATTGGATCTTTCACAGATTCATATACCAGTATTTACACTAGCAACCAATACAAATGAAAATATGGATGGTGAGACTCTAGCCCACCTCAAAGAAACAAGTTTCTGAACACTGTCCCACATATGTATGCCATGTTGCTGCTTTGCACATGGTCACCAAAGGAACTCCAAAGAAAAGTGCTGGAATCACTGTCATGTCTCTAGTAATCAGCCTTTCACAACTAAAACAGGCCTTTCTGCTGAAATGAACTGAGCAATCCTTTGCTTAGAGATAGAGGGCCCAGTGTTCCCACTACCAAATGAACAAGTTTCATACCTTCGATAATGCTCTTTCTGGTGGATACTCTAACTGCGGATACATCTTGCAGAAACTGCAATTGTGCATTCTCAACAGTGGTAAAAAGATTTAGCCAGGGTTCTTCCCACTGCTGGAAGATACCCTGCGCTACTACAGAATGTAGACTCCAGTCATGGCTGCCAGACGGTTCCTACGCAGCTCAGACTCAGACTCCGGCATTAAGGGACCTTGCCAGGTGGTTCATTATAAGGAAGATGCCCTGGCACTCCAACCACCTCCTGGGGTACAAGGCCTTCTGGCACAAGACCCAGGACCCCACTCTGTCCTGCATGTTACAGTAACGCATGGCAGTGGTGTAGTCCGAGAGAATCCGTACCAGTCTCCTCATCAAAGCCACATGGGCCCACAACTTCAGCAAACTGATGTGGAGCCGTCCCTCCACCGGAGGCCAGAATCCTCTGGTCTCCACCTACACCAGCACAGCAGTGACACGCCTCCCCCCATTGTCAGGTCAGTTCTGGGTGTAGACGAGAGAGGGGTCTATTGCTGGACCAATTGTGTTCGAGCAGCCACCACTGCAAATCTAAAACAGCCTTCATAGGCACCTGGATGGCATCAGCAAGATTGCCTATTGGAATGTTAACATCCAATGCAGAGCATGCACATACCACCTGGCATAGCTGACTAGGAGAATTCACACAACTAATTCAAAGACCCTTGACAACCACTCTCACCTGGATCCAGGACCAAGCTTGATACAATGGGATCATAGCCCGATTGTCCTGGATTAATTGATTTATAGTGAATCCCTACAATTTCAAAAGATCTACCATTGTCTGGAGGTGGTCCATAATGGACTGCAATGAGCATATCTTCAGTAACCATTCTTTGAGGTGGAGGAAAACAGGTACACATGCCCTTCGAAGATGGGCAGTGAACACTGCCATTACTTTCATGAACTGAAAATGCACGGCAAACTGAAAATTCTCCTGTCCTACATTAAACTGCAAATAACGCCTGTGAGACTGCAGGAGGGGAATATAAAAATACATGTCCTGCAAGGACATCCAGTTGCCAGGGTCCAGAGCAAGCAGGATCTGGACCAGCAAGAGGATTTTTAATTTGTCATTCTGAAGGAAGGCAATCACGGGTCGAAGGTCCAGGATAGTCCTGAGGCCCAAGTCCTTTTTCATAATGAGGAATTACCAAGAGTAACAACACCCTCCTCTTTCTGAGGCCACCACTCTGTCAATGGCCCCCATGGAAAGCAACCAGTGCACCTCCTGTAACAGGATGGAGAGGTGCTCATTCAATTCGCCCTGGTGTGGGGAAGAGTGGGTGAGGAGGACATAAAAGGCAGGGCATAGCAATTTTGAACAATCTGCAAGACCCATCTGTTGGATGTAATGGCTTTTCGACTTGGGTGGAAATATTGAATTCTGCCCCCAACTGGCTGGGCATATGCTACTCAGGAAAACTAAAGTTGGAGGGAAGAGGAATTGGAAGATTGGTGCACTTGCTGACCCACACACTGCCTGCCAGACCCACATCACCTGCCTCAAAAGAACTGGGGTTTCTGTTGCAACACAGGTTGGGAAGGCTATGTCAGTTTATATGCCAGCCCTCTGGAATAACTTCTAAACTTTCAGACCTGATGCACAAACTGTTTGGCAAGAGTTAAAAGCCATATGGAACGTGCTGCACCTCTGTTTTCTTCAAAGTATTCCAATGCAGTGTCTGCCTTCTCACCGAAGAGGCGGGACCCATATCAAAGGGCATATCCGTGACAGAGGCCTGAACATCTCTGGAGAATCCTGTGGAATGCATCCAAATTTATCTACGAAGAACAATACTGGTACTGACCTCGCTAGCCAGGCAATCCTGTGTGAATTAATTGGCCAGGGCCTGTCCATCAAGCATCGTCTGGGCCAAAGAAACTCTAAGCTCTTACGGGACTGCCCATAAGATCTCACTGGGCATGTCCTAAAGGGCATGTGTGTGTAGCAAACCAGCAGACAACTGCATTTACCGACCGCAGTGCAGACTGGGGCAAGAAAACATGACTATGCAAATAGCATCAATCCTCTTCAATTTCCTATCCAGAGGACGGCCAAGTAGCCATAAAGGCATCTGTGAGGGTATCATTAAAAGGAGGTAAGGGCTCAGATGTTGCTGAACCAGGCTGCAGAATTTCTGTCAGAATGTTCATTTTGGTCTTGGATGGTAGTTGTAATTCTAGTGCTTCGCTGCCCTCTGAATCATCACTGCAAATGAGGCACTCTCTTCCATTGGTGGCCCACGTGGCGAGTGAATCTCGGCCTCAGGAGATGTATCAAGCCCACAGGCATTCTGTACACCAATGTATAAAGCATTATCGCTTTAATGTGAGGGAAGCAAGCCATCCCAATCATCATCAACATCCTGGGGTTCCCACCTTCTGGCCTAGCATCAGAGTAAGAACTAAAAAGATAATGGTCTATCTGCTAGAAGTTGTGACATGGCAGCGGCACTGGGTTAGAGTCAGGCTAGATGACAAGTAGTTGAGCTTTTGTAGTTTCGTAGCGAGACATTGCTCGAGCTGAAGTCAGTTTGGAGACTAACATTGCTGTCGGAACTGGATCATCTTCCAAGGTCAGTGTCATTAGTACTGGTGCTAGGGTGGCAGCAACCGGCATGGATCTCAGGATGGAGTAGAAGTCTATACTGGTTTTGGTACAAACCTGTTAACAGGTCTCAAAGGGACAGACTGCGCTGGGAGGGACCCACCGCCAGTATCCCTCCAACTCGAAGCTTCAGTGGTTGTGTGGGGCCCAAAGGCGTCCCTAAGCGAGTCAGAAGCACACACAAAATTTGCAGCATGGCTTATCTACATGGCTCCATCGGCAGCGAGGGTTGAAGACGACCTGGGAAACTCTGGTCACATTGACAAATTAGTTCTGTGGCTGGAGACCTCGAAGACATGCGACTGACATCATGATGCCCATCTACCGTCTCTTTGGAATCAAAGTGGCGTGATGGGTATGAGTCCAGCTTAACTTTCTTATGTTTGCAATTGGACTTAATGGAGGACTTCCAGTGCAAAAGCTGAAGCAGCCTCTGGACCGACACCAAGTCCATACCCGTGACTTGGAGCATGAGCGGGACTTTCGTGAAAGACGCGATGGGTGTAATCAGCGACATACAACATCGGGTGTGTAGGAAAGTGCTCCTTCTTGACATGGTCACCCCCCACCTTTTGCCTGATATCTTATGCAATTTTGACTGAAGTGCACTGGGTTCCTTTTAACCAGGTCCCCCATGCCAATGCTCTTTTCCTAAAACAGGTTAACTATTCAATTGTACCCCAACTTGCAAGACCATTAGCACCTCTGTACATCCCCCTGGTACCTAGGGCATTGGAACTAAAGAGAGTACCTAAGGGCTGCAGCCTGTCAAATTCGATGCGGAGATCATCCCCTCGCATACTGTGATATAATTTAGAAGTTGTCAGAAAACTGACAAAATGGGAGCAAAGCTTCAGATGACCGTCAGAAGGCAGAGAAAAAAAAAACACTGACATCAATGTGCAGGGGTGGCACTTACATGTGGCTCTGCGTGGCCACTTCCGGGTGCAGCACAGAAAAAAACATGGAGTCACATAACACAAGCTAACAGCATGCTGAGCACTGCTATGAAAACAATCTTTGGATCCAGTCTGGTGTCTGGGGATATTCTAAAGTGAGGAATCTGCAGTTAGTACCCAAGGGCTGCAGCATATTCACAACCACTAGACTTGAAGGATCACATAAAAAGTTAGGAAGCTGCATTAGCACACTAAGATGAACCTCGAGTTAATCTTCAAACCAATGCTGTTTTCAGCTATGTAACGATGACATGCCTGGCTAACATGATGGCAATTGTCTGAGCAATTTTCCAAGGGACAGTTCATGTCTGCCTTATGAATGGAGTCACTCAGATGGGTAATAAGATTTGTTAGGACCTACCTGACTTGAGTTACCTAGAGAGCAGATTTAGAAACCAATGGAGAGGTCCTGAAAGGCCCAAGCACAAATTATTTAAGTATGCATTCAGGTCTTCGCCTCCCTGATAAATCTTAAAATTGCCACAATGTATATCTGAATGATATACAAAACGTAATGGGTGTCCCTTCAAAAGAACGCAAGGCGTTTCTTAAGGAAGAGGGTGGGGAAAAAAGACTAAGGTCTTTTTGTGTATGATGGTTATATCTCCAGTGAGATGCACTGGGTGTTCTTATAACAACTCTGGAACCAACCCGTAGCTATGGGCGGGAAGGGAGAAAAACCCTTTTCTTTATATAGCCCTCACTCTAGTAGTGACATGCTTCATCATCGGGCCCACCCCAACTCTTAAAGGTCGGGTGGGCTCAACCATATTTCAGGGAGCACTTATGAAAAAGGTGTATGGGGGTGTAACTTTAAAGATAAAATTCCTCACCCACTCCTAAAGGTATTCTTTATTGTTGGAGTGGGAGGGAAGAGTAAAAACACTATAGTAGGATATTCAGGATGTGATGGTCCTATGACCCTAAGCTAGACACCAACATGTTTCAGCCCTTTCTACTGGCCTAAAAAAGTCCTGGGCTTTCGTCAGCGTGGGATGCGATGAGGTCACTTCCCCCAGAGACGTGAGTGCACTATTGGTACGCAATTTTCATAAGGCACATTTAGTAATCTTGTATGAACAAGTCTAATACTTGCCGCAGGTTTCCTAAGAAGATTTTCCAATAGTAAACAGGGCGTCTGTTCCCAAGGGGGCATAGGGGAGAGGCCTTGTAGTCACACATTCATCAAAGGTCCTTCCCGGCCGCAACCTACTTTGTGCTCTGCTCCCTTGCTTGGGATGTGCACTCACGTCTCTGGGGGAAGTGACCTCATCGCATCCCACCCTGACTAAAGCCCAGGACTTGTTTAGGCCAGTAGAAAGGGCTGAAACATGTTGGTGTCTAGCTTAGGGTCATAGGACCATCACATCCTGAATACCCTACTATAGTGTTTTTACTCTTCCCTCCCACTCCAACAATAAAGAATACCTTCAGGAGTGGGTGTGGAATTTTATCTTTAAAGTTACACCCCCATACACCTTTTTCATAAGTGCTCCCTGAAATATGGTTGAGCCCACCCCGACCTTTAGGAGTTGGGGTGAGCCCGATGATGAAGCATGTCACTACTAGAGTGAGGGCTATATAAAGAAAGGGGTCTTTCTCCCTTCCCGCCCATAGCTACAGGTTGGTTTCAGAGTTGTTAGAAGAACTCCCAGTGCATCTCACTGGAGATCTAACCATCATACACAAAAAGATATTAGTCTCCCCCCTCTTCCTTAAGAAACGCCTTGCGTTCTTTTGAAGGGACACCCATTATGTTTTGTATGTATTGAATAGGGAGGGCAGGTCCCTTCCTACCTCTGTTTTGAGGACCTCTCTACCCTTTGGGGCCCCGGTGGGTCCCTCACAGTATGGTATATCTGAATGATATAACATTGCAGGACTGAGTGTGCCAGTGTTACAGGTATGAAAGTAACTGATGAACTTAAGAATAACGGGTTAAGCACCTAGGATTGCACCAGAAGAAGAATTTTCCATTTGAGTGTACAGGAGCTTTGGACGTTCGAAGGTCTGCAGCCTCACAAAGTCTGAATCTGCAGTGTTCAGGATCCATGCGATCATCTGTGGTGAAGCTTAATCATGATTTGCAAATGGGCTAATCTCTCTTGTCAGAGTCCCTGAACACCACCTTTCACATCCTGAGGCACTTATTACCACTCACTGCCAGAGATGTATTGACATTTCTTGCTTGGGAGTGTTGCGGCCATGTCTGTTCAATCAATCAATCAGGTCACTTATAAAGCGCACTACATACCCGCGAGGGTCTCAAGGCGCTGGGGGAAGAGGGGGTGCTGCTACTGATCAAAGAGCCAGGTCTTGAGGAGTCTTCTGAAGGCCAGTAGGTCTTGGGTCTGCCAAAGGTTGGTGGGGAGGGTGTTCCAGGTCTTGGCGGCGAGGTGGGAGAAGGATCTGCCGCCGGCGGTCGTTTTCCGGATGCGGGGGACTGTGGCGAGGGCGAGGCTGGTGGAGCGGAGCTGGCGGGTGGGGGTGTAGAAGCTGAGTCGTCTGCTGAGGTAGGCTGGTCCGGAGTTGTGGAGTGCTTTGTGTGCGTGGGTGAGGAGCTTGAAGGTTATCCTCTTGTTGACAGGGAGCCAGTGCAGGTCTCTCAGTTGGGGTGTGATGTGGCTGCGGCGGGGGATGTCGAGGATAAGACGTGCAGAGGCGTTCTGGATTCGTTGCAGCCGTCTCAGGAGCTTAGCCGTCGTTCCTGCGTAGAGGGCGTTTCCGTAGTCCAGCCTGCTGGTGACGAGGGCCTGGGTGACTGTTTTTCTTGTTTCGGTGGGGATCCACTTGAAGATCCTGCGGAGCATTCGGAGGGTGTTGAAGCAGGATGAGGAAACGGCGTTGACCTGCTTAGTCATGGAGAGGGTGGGGTCGAGGATGACCCCTAGGTTGCGTGCGTGGTCAGTGGGTGTCGGGGCTGTTCCCAGTGATGTCGGCCACCAGGAGTCGTCCCAGGCTGAAGGGTTGGAACCAAGGATGAGGACCTCCGTCTTGTCCGAGTTCAGCTTCAGGCGGCTGGTCCTCATCCATTCGGCGACGGCCTTCATTCCTTCGTGGAGGTGGGCTTTGGCGGTGTGAGGGTCTTTGGTGAGGGAGAGGATCAGCTGGGCGTCGTCGGCGTAGGAGATGATGTTGAGGTTGTGCCGTCGGGCGAAGTGGGCGAGGGGTGCCATGTAGATGTTGAACAGCGTCGGGCTGAGGGAGGAGCCTTGGGGTACGCCGCAGATGATCTTGGTGGCCTTGGATCGGAAGGGGCGAGGCGGACGCTTTGAGTTCTGCCGGAAAGGAAGGATGTGGTCCAGTCCAGGGCCTTCTCTTGGATCCCGGCGTCGTGAAGGCGTGTTCGTAGTGTGTGGTGGCAGACCGTGTCGAAGGCGGCTGATAGGTCCAGGAGGATGAGGGCTGCTGTTTCTCCGTTGTCTAGCAGGGTCCTGATGTCATCGGTGGCGGCAATGAGGGCGGTTTCGGTGCTGTGGTTGCTGCGGAAGCCGGACTGGGAAGGATGTTGTTCTCCTCGAGGTAGCGGGTCAGTTGTTTGTTGACGATTTTCTCGGTGACCTTCGCGGGGAACGGGAGCAGAGAGATGGGTCGGAAGTTCTTGAGGTCCTTAGGGTCTGCCTTGGGTTTCTTGAGTAAGGCGGTGATCTCGGCGTGCTTCCAGCTTTCCGGGAAGGTTGCTGTTCAAATCAGTTCCCACTTATGGCATGCATTTTTCTCATAGCATCTTACAAGAACCATTTCTTTCCCTTCATGGTCATGAGGGACTTGAAATTTGCAGAGAACCCTCCATTAGCAAGTGGAACATGTACAGTCTCCTCTAACCAGAGGTCTTATTAGAGTAACTTCCAGACGGTCTCCTTAAGGCAACACATTGTGGTCTCATTTATCAAATTTGTGGTCACCACTTCCTCTGCCACAGTGATCCTTATCACCGTCTGATACCTCCCAAGGCTTGCGTGTTTACTTGGAAACCTCTTCATCCTCTTCTAGTTCAAAAAAGGACAATGGAAACTTGGGACTGTCAGGAGCTGGGATGGTGGATCGAAATGACAATGATGGTACTATGGCTGATAAGCTAGCGAAAGGACTGAGGCTGGCTGGTATCTCGGTCTGGAAATCTGCTAAAAAACGCAAGTGCTTGTAACATCAGGTTGTCTTCAATAAGAGAATGAGTGATGCTGAAATCTTCAGAGAAAGTCATCCAACGCATTGTTCACATTCTCCAGGTAAAAATGGATATCAATCTGAACTGAGCTGGAAAAAGCCTTAAAATTATTCTTGTTTTTACTCCTCCATCTGCACTACTACTTCTCTTGATTTAACTCTTCCTCTTCAACTCCTGCTTTCGCTTCGTACTCTTCATGCAAGGTGTTTGTCAAATTTGTACTAGAACTTTTATTGAGGACATCTGTCTCATCAACAGACTGAACTGTACCAAAAGCAAAACCATGGACGAAGAACCCAAAATTGTGGTGCATCAAAGCAGATTCCTAAGATATTGGGGTTTAATCCTTGGCACTATTGACTAGGGCTTGTGTGTTGTCAACAAGGAAGGTGTCATCATTGATAAAGCTCACTTTTCTGACAAGGTGAGTTTATTAATGTGGAAGTTATGTTTGAAGAGTTGGTAATCAACAAGGATACATGTGGCATTGACAAAGTTGTTGAAGGAGAAAGGGGTCTTCCTCAAACTGATGAGGGAGGTTTCATTGAATGTTCAACAAAAGAGATTTAAGTGTCTCAGATTTTTCATGCCCTTTCTTAAAAGGCGAAAGGGCAAGCATTTCTATAAGGATGGGCAATCCACTCCACGGCGGCAGCTTGGGTTATTTCTGCATAAGACTTTTATCCATATGGATTGAACATCTTTCGGTCTTTTTGACACCTGTAGGAGGAATGCTTCCAATAGAATAATAAAATAATAACAACAACAACAACAACACTAATAATAAAAAGGGTGTCTCTCTGGGACAACATCAATCCTCTCTACCAGTCAAAGGTTTTCAAAGAAAACAATCGGCAAATTCAGCAGTTTCTTGGAATTGTTAGAATGTTGGTATTAAATACCCTTTAGGCTGAAGTTATTTGTATACAGCTTCGTAGAGGCAAGATTTACATGCATGAGAAGCCACTTAGTGAAGTGGATAGGGATGCCGGAAAGGAAATACTTAAAAATAAATCTTCCATTTAACCAGCTACATAGACAATTCCAGAGGAACCCAGTTAGATGCAATTAAGACTGGTGAAACACTCAGTTAAAGGGGAAAAGGAAAGTACATTCTTCTACATCACAGAGTACATGCTAAAACTGCTGCAACAGTCAGGATCCTCAAACTGTGCAAACAGTTGTAAAAATGCTGACAGAGCAGGAGCTCACACAGAAAATTATTAACGCGACATGCAGCACAAAAATGCTGATGTATTGTGACCTCTAAGGGACTGTAGTTCGCAGACCACACAATGAGGTTGAAATGCGACAAAAACTACTGTATTAAATGTGCATATTTCAATACATTTTTACTAGAGTTTCACACCATGAGAGAACATTTTAAGAATGTGAATATATGTTAGATGCAAAACTGAAGAAAAAAATACTTACCTAAAACTGTTGATCTCCCACGTTACTATCTTTCACACATTTACATATTTTAATTGCTCCCAATCATCAGGATGGGAACCTTCACTAATCAATGTTTATATAACAGTATAGCTTTACATTCAATTGACATTGAAAACAAATGTAAACTTAAGTAGCCTATACCCCTCATTGTGTGACCCAACCTCCTGGTACTGAGATGGAGTAATACAGAATTGCAACCTCCTCAAAAGCTCAATAGTTAAGATGTTCAAAACTTGTCTAAGGTAAAGTGCTAAAACAGGTTATGCATCACCATCTACCCAAAAGTGCCTTCCATTCTTGACTTGATGATGAGGCAATTGTGTTCGGTTAAAAGTGTAAGTGAATGTTCCAGTTGCAGTTCTGGAAACGTCTCTGAGGGGCACTCCAGCGAACATCGCTGCAATTCCAGTGATGTGATGTTCTCAATGACCTACGAGCCTTGATGTGGGAGAAAGTAATGCAAGATTTATTCCATTGTGCAATGCCTTGCATGGAAAATGAGCAGCCCATGTTGCCATAGAAACAAAGCTTATGCAATTTATGAAATACCTTAGTACTAGGTTATCTAGTGAATATAGAGCCATCTGGGCAGACCTACAGGGTTGATGTAAAAAAGTCAGCACGTGAACCTTCTCATTTAAGTATTTCTGGATAAACTTTTAGTTGGTGGCAAAAGTCTTCTTGCCCTTGTTAAATTTGATGATGCTTGCCCGGACAGATTGTGCTGTACAGAAGAAAGCATTTTATACCAGAGCATCTGTATTAAAGACTACTAAACAGACTATGATGAGCTTCTCACAATAGCACCTAGAACAGTGCTCACTTGCCATGCGGGAAGCTGCATCATCAGTAGAGGATATTTCTTTTCAGGATTACCACCATCTGTGGAACACACAAAAACAGAGAGGTCCCCTTTGAGGTTGACTAGAAGAGGTTCAAACCGCTCATACAAGCATACAGGAGTCCCAAGTTCCACTCGAGGGACAAAGTGTCTTCAATGGAGAGACACCTTGTACACTCAAATGTGCAGAAGTGCTGACCTTGCACGCTCTCAGCAGTGGCAAACATTTGGGGACAAGGTTCTTCACATTCGCGGAAGAGACTTATGTGACTCCTCCTGATGTAGCTGCCATTCGAGATCTGCTAGGTGCTGAAGGCTGAGCTGGTCTGCACTGGCATTCAACAATCCAGCCAGGAGGTTTCCAGAGTCACAAGACACCCTGGCACAGGGTCCATGACGCCATTCGGCCTTACTTGTTGCCACATGGCCAACACCACGAGCACCTGTACCAGCCTCACCTTGATGGACAAAAGGAAGGCGTTCAGCTCAAAGCATATGGACCTCAGCTCCAGAAGGTTGATAGGGACCTAGGAATCCGCGATAGACCAGAGACCTCTGATCTCCAACTTTCCCAGGTGGCAGCCCCAGTTCAGAATTCATGTATTGGCCACCACTGTTGGTGTGGTAGGAAAACGGCCACTGACCCAATTGCAGTTCTGCAACCACTACTACAGATCTTTCGCACTCTCCTCCAAAATTTGAATGTGGTCGGAGAGGTCCTCTTGATGTTGGGTCCACCAAGACTTCAGATCCCACTGTAGAACCCACGTATGCCACCTGGCATGCTCGACTAGCAGGAGGCCATCAGTCCCAGTAGCCTCAGATTCAACCTCACTGAAATCCAGGACAGAGGCTTACAGATCAGGATCATAGCCTGAATGTACTGGACTCTTTCCTGGGGGGAAAAAGTGAAACTGAACAGTGTCCAGAATGGCTCTGATGAAGGGGAGCATCTGAGAAGGAGTCAGGTGGGACTTGGGCATATTGATAGTGAACCCCAAAGAGGGCAGGAAGTTTGCTTAAGTCTGGAGGTGGTTGAACGACTGCCTGAGGAAAGCCTGCCTTCAATAGTCGGTTGTCGGGGTAGGGGGAAGACTGGCACCCCTGATCTCCGAAGATGTGCTGCCACCACTAGCATCACTTTTGTGAACACCAGAGTGCACTGATGGGATCAAAGGGAAGCACAGAAAACTGAAAATGCTCTTGTCCCACCAAAAGCAGCAGGTAACGCCAGTGGGCCAGCAGGACGGGTATATGGTAATAGGCATCCTGCAGGTCCAACGCTACCATCCAGTTTCCAGGGTCTAGGGCTGACAAAACCTGGGCCACTGTCAGCATTTTGAATATTTCCTTCCAGAGGAAGGCATTGAGAAGGTGCAGGTCTAAAATAGGCCAGAGGCCACTGTCCTTTTGGGACACCAGGAAGTAGCGTAACAATCACATTCAACTTCAAAGGCAAAACCAGCGCTGGGTTGGTGGTGTTCTGGTTCAGATAGCACCTGACTTGGCAGTTCGGGCTAGACTGTTACCACTGGAGCAGGGTCAAGACTGATTTGCATATGGCTGGATCCAAACTGAGGTGGCATGGTGTGCAAAATAACAATGGACTGGAATGCAGCCCGAGTAATTACCAGTGGCTGAAATTAATTCAAGCATTCCATCCATCACTTTTTATATACTTTACTGCTTGTGGTGCAGGCACCCACTAGATAGCTCATTTGGCCAAAAGGGCTTGCAGTTCATGACGCAAAACTGAAAGATGGTTCACAGTCAGTCGTTGAAGAGGTGGAAGGTGTGGTGGTGCAGAAAAGAAGGGGAGGGCAAAGCACTACTGAACAATTTGCAGGACACACCAGTCTGATTTTATGTCCTCAAACCTGGCAGGGTTCTTGCCTCCCATCATGCTCCACTAAGGACACGCTATAGGAGTTTTGTAGGTGGGGCTGCGGAGAGGCGGAGATAGTTAACTGGGCGGCCCATTGACCTTTGGCGCAGTGGCACCACGGCTGTGATAAAACTGCTAGGAGTCATGCTAGGGTTGGATTGACTGGCGGTATTGGGTACCTTCCGAAAGTATGACAGGACTAGTAGGGCTGATGCGGCCTGCAGATAAGCCCAAGGAATATGCCACAGCCCTGCTCTTCTTGTACCGCTCAAGAACGGAGTCTGCTTTATGCTCAATCAGGTGAGTCTCATCGAATGGCATGTCCATGAGGGACGACTGGACATCATATGAAGAACTGATGGACCGCAGCCAGGCGTGATGGCAAATGGCAACACTGATGCCGATAGCTGGCCTAATGGAATCCGTGCTGTCCAAGCCACAACGAATCGTGAACATGGCAGCATACCAGCCGTCCTGAATAGCTTGGGTAAGGATGGAGATCTTCGCAGACACCTGGGTAGACTTGAGCCACCGAGTCGCAAAGGGTGTGGGAATAGCACCCCAGCAGGCAGCTGGCATTTACTGACCTGAAAGCCGAAAATGAAAATACTTGTTTGCTAAAGGATTCAACACGTTTGACTGTCTGGGTGACTAGATGGAACTGTGTTGGGATTGTTCTTACTGGGGACGCTTGCACCACCAATCTTTTAGGTGAGGGGTGCTAAGTTAGAAAAGAACGATACACCTGGACAAGGCAATGTCGTCAGGCAATTTGGCAGTTGACTGGTGGACCAGAGCAAGGTTTGGTGCTGGTGTAGGAAGCTGGCTCTGTATATACTATCCCAAAGTGAGGTATAGTGTGCACAGAGTCCAGTGGAACCCCAAAGGTAGGCAGAGGTAAAATTAGATAGTACCTCACTCTCTATTTGTGGTAGTGTGGTCGAGCAGAAAGGCAGTATCAGAGGACAGTGTTAAGCATTTTAGTAACATCAACATGTGAAGTCCCACAGGGATCCTCAATATCCCCCATCTGTTTAATCTTTACCTCCTACCTTTGATTCAGTCCCTGAAGGAAAGGAATATGACTACCTTCAATTATGCCGATGATCTACAGCTAATGTTCACCATAGATAACTCACCTAACTCAGTCCTCGAATTCCAGGCCACCATGCTCCACATCCGCCGCTGGATGGATCTAAACCATCTAAAACTCAATCCAGGCAAGACTGAACTAGTTCTGACAGGGAGCAGCCAGATCTTCTGGGGCCCACACTACTGGCCTTCGGAACTTGGATCCCCCGTGCCCTCTACCTATGTCAAGAGCCTTGGAGTCACTATCAATAACGACCTATCCTTAAGATCTCATGTCGGGCGGTGGTCTCGTCCTGTTTCTTTCAGCTTCGAAAGATCAGGAAAATCAGCCGTCTGCTCACTCACGCAGCACTGCTACAGGTCGTGATAGCCTTGGTGCTATCACACTTAGACTATGCCAACTCAATCTACCTGGGCATGCCACTCTTCCTAATCAAGCGGCTACAGATGGTTCAGAACCAAGCAGCGAGACTGATCCACCAGCAACCCAGATGGCAATCAGCCAGACCGCTCTTGGAAAAACTACATTGGCTCCCTATCCCACAACGCACTGCTTTTAAGACGGGATGTCTAATTTTTAAGTCCCTTCACGGTCGGAGCCCCAAATTCATTAACAACCTCCTATCTAGGTACACTCCCTCTCGCAACCTCCGCTCAGCACATCTCCAGTTACTGACCACCCCTGCCTTCAAGCTAAAACGACAGGGAGGATGCAGGTTTATATCCCTGGCCCCACGACTGTGGAATTTCTTCCCTTCGGAGATTCGGTCATGTACTGACCTTCTGAGTTTTAGGAAAATGCTTAAAACTTGGCTGTTCGTGCAGGCCCACGAATAACACTCTCCATTTGGTTCCGGCAAGTTCTAGAGTTAGCGCCATGAAACCTCTGGGTGTACGTGCGCTGTATACATTTTTTATAACATAACACACTCGGTCAGCAAATGAATTCACACACTCAAAGACTGAACTTCAGACCAATTGTTTTTGTATAAAAATATTCTTTTAGTTATTTTATTTTCTAGAACCAAGCAAGCCTGGAACAGGTAAGCAATAAATACTTTACAGTAGTAATGCAGTCTGTTAACAGTTTGAATTGTAACTGCATATGCACTTTGTTTTGACTTACAGTATGGTTGCAGAGAAATGCAAATGCAATACTTTGTAAATACAGTACATAGACTTGAATGGGCTTTTCAGTTAAATACCAGGTAAGTTACTTTTTGGATTACTTTTCTTACACAGAGTAGTATACCTAGATACTACTCTGGGACATTTCATGTAAACAGGTAAGTAAAATCGTTTTTGTTAAACAGTACAATTTTAAAGAATTTCTTTAGGTTTTCAAACTCCACACTTAGAAACTTTTCCAAGAAAAACAGTCAATGTTATCCTATGGAGGAAAATAGTGTTATCGGTTTTAAGGTACGTATTTGGTAATGGGAGTTGAGGTTCTGGGGGTAGACTCAGGGGTCCCCCCGGGTCAAGGATGCACTCTTGTTACACCCTCAGCGGCACTAGGGCGGCCGGGTGCAGAGTGCTGAGGCCCAATGTTATCCAATGGAGGATGGGGGCCTCCGGTTGGTGGCTGCTGACGAGCAGGCCACTTGCTTGTGGGAGCAAAGCTCCTGGACTTTAGCTCAGGGAAAATGGGGAAACAAAGTAGCACCAGAGGTGCACCCTCGGAGGCACTAGGGCGGCCGGGTGCAGGGTGCTATTTTGACGTCGGGTGCCCTGTTGTTTGCAATGGGGAACCTCGGGTTTGCAAAGGCACTGCAGGCTTGGGGACGAAGGTCTTCTGGGTGCGACCACCACTTTGAGAGGTAAGTTGGGGGTTGGTTAGGCACCGTCGGTTTGGCCACCCAAGTCCGTGGGGCGTCAGGTGCAGGGATGCCTTTTGGGGTCGGATCTTCTTACCAGCTCCTGGTCGCGGTTGGGGGGACCTTCCGGATTTAGGCTGCAGGCGTCGGCTGGAGGCTTGAGGCAGGATCGCCGTGGGGACCTCCTCGTGGTGTTTGCCCACTCGAGCTCGGGCCGTGGACGGCGGGTGCAGAGTAGTGTGGATTTGCGGTGTCCGGCCGGAGCCAGAGGTTGCAGATGAACAAATCCGGTGTTCACGGGAGACACAGTCTTTGTGGTTGAAGGCAGGCAGGTCCTCTGGGGTGTTCGAGGTTGCTGGCTGCAGGACAGACCGGGATTTCGCAGCAGCAGGTTCGAGGTGGAGACAGGCCAGTAGGGCTGGGGCCAAGTAAGTGGGCATCTTTCTCTTGTTCGGCACGGCTGTTCGGTCCTTCTTCTTTTCTTGTTGCAGGTTCTTGTCTGAGGAAGCAAGGTTCAGGGTTGCCCCTAAATACTAGATTTAGGGGCGTTACAGGTAGGTAGAAAGGTTGGGACCAATGGGTCCCTTCCCTGGGGTGGGTACACCCTATTATGCCACCCTCCAGTGGGAGGGGGGCATGAGCCTTTCCCTGGTTGGCTGAGTCCCCCCATCTGCAAGATGGCGGGGACAGAGTTGTGCTTCACCTCGCCTCCCCCACCGGAGGGGTGGTGTTGGCAGAGGTGGGCACACCTCTCTTCCTCCCTTGTTTTTCCTGCTGGTTCTCCCGCCCAAAGTGGAGGTCAGAACCAGTGGGGACCAGTTGCTGAAAGCAGCAAGTGGCCTGGGGAAGCTCACAAAGGCGGCAAGCCTTTGAAGCTTCCCTTTCGTGAACCCTGCCCATCCTGGGGGAGGAGGCTTGGCACCTCGTCCCAGGATGTGCATTGTTTCAGGCCCCCAAGAGCAGCAGGCTCTCGACCCAGGGGTCCAGAAACATGTCTGGTGGTGGCAGCTGAAAGCAGCCACTCAACCTGGACACTAGAGGTAGGTTAGTTTTCAGGGGGCATCTCTAAGATGCCCTCTGTGTGCATTTTTCATTAAATCCCACACTGGCATCAGTGTGGGTTTAATGTCCAGAGAAGTTTGATACCAAACTTCTCAGTTTTCAGTGTAGCCATTATGGTGCTGTGGAGTTTGTAATGACAAACTCCCAGCACCATATACTCTTAATGGCAGCACTGCACTTACAATGTCTAAGAATGGACTTAGGATGTGTGCCATGTCGACTCCACTTTGTTCTGCACCAAAACACGCAGCCTGCAAAGGCAGTGTGCGAGTGTGAAGGTACAGGAACTCTAAGGGTGGCACAATAAGTGCTGCAGCCCTTAGAGGCCTTCTCTGGTCACAGTGCCATGGGTACCTGTGGTACCATTTACCAGGGGCTGACCGGTGGCCAGAGATGCCAATTGGGTTTAGGCTTCAATGCAGTTTTAGGGAAAGAACATAGGCCCTGGGTACCTGATTAGCAGGAGCCCAGGGCACACTCAGTCAAAGCACATCAGCAATTCAGCAAAAAGTGGGGGCAACCATGCAGAAAGAGGGCACTTTCTCACAGCTGGCCTCCAATAAGGTGTCTGTTAAGGCCTCTTTAAATGGGAGGAGTGGCTCAGAAGATGTTTCACCCGGCTGGAGAAATTTTTTAATTTGTTAGTCTTTACATCCAAGCTGGGGAGCTGGAGGTCAAGGACATCAGCCGCCCTACGCATAACCATGACATAGGAAGCGGACTCCTCTGTGGTCTTTTAGGGGACCACTAGACTCCTGCAAATAATCATACCCACTGGCATTTTGATAGAGCTGAGCAAACTCATTGCCCGCATCATAATCATTGTCCGAGTCTGTGCCAAAAAGTGAATGCAGAATGTGTTGTCTTCCTCGTGAAGGTGGCAGAGCAAGCAGAAGCAGCAACGCAGCAACTGTCGTCGGGCATGGCGGCCAGTGAGCTCGGATCAGTGCCGAATAGAGAGCAGGACAGTGGTATAGAAATTTCCTCAGCCGGTGTTGATGGAATCTGTGTCGAGGTCACAGGGACAAGTGTTGACCGCAGCGCCACAGCTCGGACTGGGGCCAAGGTGTTGTAAAGGATTCTGAGGTTTTAGATGTATCTGAGGGCGAACCCTCCGGCAGTACTCCAGGTGGGGGGCATATCGACTCCTTGGTGCCTGAAGGCGCACCAGAGGGAGTAAGTATGGAGTTAAACAGCCGGAGCATAGCTACGTTGAACTCTTCAATCTGTTGCAAGGTGGCAGACAGCCCCAGAAACTCTGGTTGTGCCGGAACAAGTTAAGAGATTTTCTCTGAAGTGGGCTGTCAGCGAGATCAAGATTCATGGCGCCAACTCAGGCGAATGCAAGTGGTGAGAGGAGGCTGACCAGCCTTGCAAGTGGCTTCTGCGACTCCTGGAACAGCACCAAACATTGGACCGCGAATCAGAGTGGTCTCGCTGAGGGGTCTTGGCGATGTAAAGTTTCCATCCCGGTCCCAGACGGCCTTCAGGTTCATGAACTCAGTCACTGCAGTACCTGAAGTCGTGGCTTGACCCCAGACACACCTGATGGGGATCTGTCGCAGACATTTGCATGTCCCTACAGGGCTTAAACCTTTCTTTTTAGGGGGGAGACATTCCCTGCACACCGTAGAAATTCGGAAAAAATATCAAGGCAAAGTGTCTCAGAGAGACCAGAGGAAGCTCCGGATCTGCATCAGGAGGCACGGAGAGAAAGGAACTGCAGTCAGGGCACCTATATAGGCTTCATATGTCATTTCTGGAGAGGAACAACGTCAATGAGGAGCATACAGGTGCAAAGGTGCTGCTGAAAACGCCCAAAAAAGTAATCAGTAAAGCAAACAACGGGCCAGGAACAACAAATAACCCTGTTAAAACCACATCACAATGAAAAATCTCAACAACTAGTCAGTGTTTTAACTTTTTCAGCCTCTCTTGTGAAGCAAAAAAGGTCTAAAACAAGAACTGGCACCTCTTGAATTCTGGAAAAATTAAGTTTGAAGAACTTCAATGTGCATTGAAGCTAAGCAGCAATCAGATTTACTGGTACACACTAGACCCCGGTGGTTGAAACCTCTAACCAACACTGCACTATGGGGTCTGCCAAAAATAGGAGGCCACTTACCTTGTGGGGCGTGTACCATCTGTTGTCTAACCAAACCCATTACACAAACAGACCATGGGAGCTTCACTCCTTCAAATTGCAGTAGCGATGATGGTGTACGTATTATTACTTGCCTCTGTGGGCTCAGATATATTAGAATGACCATGAGGAAAATCAGAAACAGAATCATTGAACACAAAAGTTCAATAAAATGCGGAATACCACAAAAATGCCGAATCATTACATTGTAGGGGGACACAGATGATGCTGTGAACTGGACGACCATCTAGAAGCCATCTCTGAAAAAATTCCAACATTCTTATGAAGTGGGAACAACGCTGAATACACAGGTTAAAGACAGTTGGTCTCATTGCCGACATCCCATAGATCTCATTATCCCAGATAACACAAGCAATTTGTATAACTAAAAAAAATATCTAGTACATTATAGCTGTTTCTGAACCACTCCAGATACATTAGATACAAAACAGATCTCAAACATATCAATATTTCTTGTTCTTCATCACTTACGTGGTTCCCTGACCACAAATTGATAATACCACGCTTCCAAAGCCATCTTCGCAGACATGTTTAATGGGCCGCAGAATAACTACTTTGGTCTGCTAGACTTCGGTCTGAGGGCTAATCAATGATTTTATATATATATAGGACACATGCACACACACATTTTTGTATATATAAAATACATAATACAAAGGACGTTCCCACATACTTTTGACCTGGTTTGTAAGAGCTTCCCGACCTGTATAATGACTACACCCCAGACATTATCATAGGGATCAATTATATATACACTATTACATATATCGTTCCGTTTCCATGTTTTGCTGACCACTGTGGTGCTCCTGATCGACGGCGGGCGGCTTCATGCAGACTCTGCCAGTCTGCTTTCACATTTCCATAATCCTTCTCTTGTATTTCATAGAAGGGAGCCACACCATCGAGCTATCCAAAAAAACTATCTTTATTGCAGCTCCTGATTGATGAGTTTCGGCCACCTCCGCAGTCTTGATCACAACGGCGCCTTTTTCTAAACCTATTTAAAGTGCATAGAGCTTTTGCAGTGTTAGACAACAGTGTTTGCTTTCACGTCGCAATAGTCTTTTTTTCTTTTCTTTTTTATGTTGTTTCCTTTTTGTATATAACATTTTATAACTTTCTACAATGTCTAATTGCATTTTGCCTCTCTTAATCTTTCATATGTTTTCCACACCATGTTTTCTCAAATCTAATCAGGGCGCATTACATTTCTGTATATACCATTTTTACAACACGCGCATCAATGCGCTATATATATATGTGTGTGTGTGTGTGTATCAATTTGTAAACCACTATTCATTTTCGAACCAGACATTTAAAATGTATATCCGTCATTTCTTACATTCATGCCCTGTAGGCACATCTCACTGAAAGAGAGCAATTTAATTATGTGCACTTAGAAAACGTTTATCATGGATGCAATACCATTTTCCCCATTCTCATTATTTAGCCAATGTGGGAATGCATCCATTCCTTTTCTTTACTACGTGTTATAATATACATGAATAAAGTGCTCATGTTAAAGTGCTTTTAAATAAGTGTTGCCAATAAAAACAAGTTTAAATACACAGAAACTCTTTAAACCACACCCAAACTTTTCTGCTTGTCTTACACTTTCTCCATACAGTATACTAGATATTAAATTTCTAGGATGGAAGCTAATGGAGTGGAGAAGGGAGTTGCCCGCTGTCGGCTTTCTAAAGATCTTTGTTTCCAGGATTTCATCTTTCACGAATACTGTCAGATCTCAAAAAGTTAACTTGCTGTTTACTTATCTCATTTGTAAATTACAAGTTGAGCTCATTGTGATTTATTCTCTCAGCAAAACACTTTGCACTCTCCACTGATCCTCTCCAGATTTTAAATAGGTTGTCAATAAATCGACACCAGAGAACAACTTGATTCTGCCATTCTTCTGGGTATTCCAATGGGAGGGAGCACCTGCTCCTCACACCAGCCCATACGCAAATTCGCATAGCTGGGGACGAAGCAGGTGCCCATCGCCATGCCACGTGTTGGCCTAACCAATTCACCATTGAAAAGAAAACAATTGTTCATAAGACACATTAATCATTTTCATTAACATCTGTGTGTGCCTCCAAAAATTCAATGCAGAAAGAAGAATTGATGGACAGAATGCTTAACAATGTCAAACTTTCACCCCAGTAGAGAGATCTGGGCCTAAATCCACATTTTTTAGCTCCCCAGGCCATTCCAGTTTAAACCCAGCCATATGCAAATCAGTCTTGACCCTGCTCCCTGTGGGAACAGTTCAGCCCGAACTACCAGGCCAGGTCCACCCTGGACCAGTAACAAGCATCCTCTTTCCGGTTTCGCGGTATCACCCCTCATCATCCAGGTTAGCTTTGCTCCAGTGGCATGGGACCCACGTTTCCCTAGAAATGTAACATCTAGTAGCCCGTACAGAGAAAGTATAAGAGTTAAAAGGAATTGTATCAACAAAAAGGAATCAGAAACAGCATTGGTTGAACAGACAGGGAGGTTTAGGCAGAGAGGATATTCGAAAGAGATCATAGAACAGGCAGAAAGGAAGGTGAATCAACATTTGAGAGAACTACTGTACAAACCTTAACTATACAAAAAATGCCCTAATTCCAGGAAGATTATAACCTTCAGCAGACAAGAAGGTGAGATACGAAAGATTTTACAGAAAAACTGACACCTTAGACGTGATCCAGTGATAGGAAAATTGGTTCCTAAGAAACCTGGCCTCACATTTAGGAGGGTAAAGTCAATGCAGGACTTTATAGTAAAAAGCAGCCAGGAAGATTTAAGAAGGCCGATCTGGCTAGGGCAAATCAATGGACTTAGAAAATGCAGCAGATGCAAGGCTTATCTTCAAGGCAAAAACACTACCGAATATGAATTACTGTTGGAGAACAAGAAGATGAAAATCAGAGGACAATACACTTGCAAAACTGAATATGGGATATATGTTCTTTCATGTCCCTGTGCCCTACTTTACGTAGGAAGTACAATATTACAGGTACATAAGAGAATCTTCCAGCATGTTCAAGCGATTAAAAATAAGGATAAGAATTATCCTGTAGTCAGACATTTTGAAGAAAGCTCTGCCAACAATGCCGACCTCTTGAAATACTATGTGATTGACTTAACTCAGAAGAACAGAAGGGGTGGAGATAGGGAGAAAGCCTTAAGTCTCGAGTCAAAGTATATTATAGAATTAAACACGAAGACACTGACAGGGCTCATTGCAGAAGACTTACATACCCATTTATGAACAATTGTGACTCCCTCCCTTGACAAGCACTAACGTTTGGGTGCGGTTTAAAGAGTTTTTAATGTATTTAAACATATTTTTTATTGGCAACACTTATTTAAAAGCACTTTAGCACAAGCACTTTATTCATGTATGTTATAACACGTAGCGAAGAAATGGAATGGATGCAAGCCCACATGGGCTAAATAATGAGAATGGGGAGTATGGTACTGCATCCATGATAAACTTTTTCTAAGTGCACATAATTAAATTGCATACATACACACATATAGATCTTATACACTGAACAATGATAAGTGGTGCTATACGAGGTCAGCAAGCAACTTCATTTGGGCAAAACTATGTAATTTAAAAAAATATATATATTCACTGAAAAAACAAAAGGTAAAAGTAACTTTATAATTAGGTGAATTTGTCAATGACCATATTAACGTTTTGAACTACAAAAAAAAAGGTGTGGGAGTGTGAGTGGTTCTGTGGATGATGTCATCAGTGATGTATTTTGAGATGTCATCAGTGATGTCACTGACCATGCCATGAGTGATGTAATATGCGAGGTCATAAGCAGTGCATTGCGGGGGCGCAAGTTATAGTTAGCTCAGGTATCTATAACTGCTGAATTTCTATGGTTTTGTACGAGTAAAATCTGAGCCTAACTATAACATCCCTGTAACCTTTGTTTTTTTCAGTGGAGGGAAATATACATACCCACACCCACACACACCTAACTTGAACCATAAAAAGTATTCTTAAACTCAAAATTCACTATTCACTGTACTTTAAAAAAAAAAACTTGTGCCACAGACAGTGAAAAAGAATACTAAAGAGGTGTGGCCAAACAACATGGCCGATCGGACGTGATTCCGATCGGCTCCTTCCCAGGCCCTGCTGAATTGGTGGCATCAAGGCACCTTACCGGCGTCGTAAGCACGGATCCGCGATGCTGTGGAGGCGCTGACCACGGGGGGCTGCTTCGGTGCGTCTGAGGTCCCGGTGTGAGCGCAGAGGAGACCCGGAGCAGAGAAGGCGGCGCAGGAGAGAAAATGGCGGGCGCCCGGGCGCTGGGACCGAGAGCGCGGGGTTGCTGATTACCCGCATCACCTTGCCGCGGATTTGCCCCGGAGGTTCCTGTCACCGGCACTCGCGGGGGGGCGCGGACGAGTATATCGGCCCCCTGCTGTCCCCGAAGGTAGGCAGCGGCTGTATGCGGGACCGACCCGACTCCCACACAGCGCTCGTCATAATGGCGGGCAGATGCGGCGAAGGAGATATGAGCGCCCAGATCGGCTGGCCCTGCCTGTGAAGATCCCTCGGAATAGGGATGAAGTTCCCCTCCGGCCCCGAGATCACCTCAATGACGAGCGTTGCTGAAGCGGCCCTGCTAAGCGCTGAGTGAGTCTTCGAACCCCTCTGTTGTTGCAGGGGCCCCGAGGGTGTGCGCGGAGGAGCAGCATGCCTCTCTCCTTTTAGGGCTTCAGCAATAAGGGGTCAAGCGCAGAGGTGAGGAGCGTATCGGCAGGGGGCTGGAGTCCTGCACTGAGGAAGCACAGCAGAGCGGTGCCTGACCCCAACATGGCTGCCAAGGAATCTCCATTTACAGGCTTGTAGCCCCCACGTGGCGCCTGAAAGGGGAGGATACCTGCCCCGTAGGGAGACTCACGGGAGTGGGCCGAGGCGGAGGCTGATTGGCACCATCATTGAGCCGGTTGTCTCTCGCTGGCTGCCGGGAGAGACGGGTGAGCCTGAACTGGCCGGGCGTCTGGAAGAGAAGAGCAGTGTGGTCCCGGGAGTGGAGGAGTGAGCGACGGGGGCCCCACTGGCGGATATCAAGGGCGCTCAGGTCCCACACAATTGAGATGGCAGGGTAAGCGAAGGGGTCCCCACACGAAGATAACAGAGGCGCACTGGTTCCACGCATTTGAAGAGGCGGCCGAGAGCTGACCGAGGGGAGGGTCCACATATGCCACCCAAAAAGACCCCCAATAATAAGGTCTCCAACTACTTCACGTCGGGCGGAGCGGGGGCGGTCGAGGACGAGGCGACGGTAAGACCGGCGAATATGGCACTGACCCGAGACGACCTCATGTCCTCTCTTCGCGAGTTCAAACAGGAGCTGCGATCAGAGCTACGAGCGGATATCAAGGCTGAGATGGAGGCCTCCTTCGAAACTTTCCGTGCTGAGGTACGAGAGAAACTGGTGGCTGTTCAAACAGATGTTGACTCGGTGGGCACGCGTACCCTCGATCTTGAGGTGCAACAACGGGAGGTGTCCGACAAGATTAAGATCCTGGAAGAAGGAACTGCTGACTTGCGTGGCCAACTCCGTGATTCACTACTCAAGTGCGAAGATTTGGAAAATCGCTCTCGCCGCGAAAACATAAGAGTCCGAGGCCTGGTGGAGGATTGCGAAGGCCCGGATCTGGAAGCATTCATGGTGGGACTCTTCTCCTCAGCCCTAGGTGAAGACGGCCCTGAAGTCCAGTTGGAGAGAGTGCATAGAGTTGGCCCGCGCCTGCCGGGGGAAGGTCGACGCCCAAGAGATGTCCTGGCAAAGTTCAGTTCTTTCAAGGTCAAGGAGATGGTCTTGCAGAGGGCAAGGGTCACCGACACGCTCACCTTCCAAAATGCCACATGCTCGCTTTATCAAGATGTAGCGCAGGCCACTCTCATGAGACGCCAACAGTTCCGCCCAATCACCGAACATCTGCGGGAGAAGAAAGTTAGGTACAGATGGACATACCCCTTTGGGATCTCTTTCCAATGGAATAACAAACAGCACCACTTTGTGGAACTTTCAGAGGCAGCCGATCTGCTAGGAGTGGAACTCTCCTCTTCCTTACCGGACCCGAACGGGAGGGGTCAACCTGAGCGACGCAATGGGGGGCAATGGCGTCAAATGGGCAGGAGAAACAAGAAATCACCAGACTGAGGCATCATTAGAAGTGCAACCGCTCGGTTGTCTTTCTGCCTGAACTTGCTGTAAAGCTGTGGGGGTACACCCCTTTCCCCTCCTTCCCACCCAAAGGGATCCTCCTGCCGAAGATTTGGAGAGCTGGATGGGGCAGAGGACTTGCATCTTCCGTACCAGGTTGGGGCCGGGGTGCCCAGGCGCTACGTGATGCTCTGATCCCAGCGCTTGACATGGACACCATGAGAGAACACTGTATCGGCAGTAGTAGGTCGGGGGGACAGTATTATCTACACGGTGGTGGGGGGGCTCAGGGGGAAGGGTGTTGACGGCCGAGGTCTGGTACACGGCTAACCGTTTGAGTTGCATTTGGGGTATTTTGATAACCCCATCCGCTGCAAGGGTTTGAAATTCAGCGCTACTTGTTCTTCCGTTGGGGAAAGGGGGCTCTCTTTTTCTTTCTTAATGCAACATATGCCTTGATCTTTGCTATGATAAGGGCTGGGGGAATGGTAATGGTCATGTTCCTCGAGTGTATTCTGGTACAGGGGTTTCCCTCTAGGAGGGGGACTCTATGCACTCATGTTAAGTATTTGTTTGGGTTTTTTCAGTTAGATGTCATGGTTCCTTTCTTTTTCTATGGTTTGTGGGCGAGGGCGGGGGGATGGGGGGGTCAATTGGGGCTTTTTCAGAGGAATCCTACGCCGAAAGGGCAGCATCCCCTTCTAGGTACAGATGGCGGTTAGAGTGCTTACATGGAACGCTCGGGGATTGAATTCCCCTAACAAGCGTCAACGCTTCTGGAAGTACCTGCATGACCACAATGTCCAAATAGCAGCTCTGCAGGAGACGCACCTCAAAAAGTCAGACGAGTCCCGGCTACGCCATAGAGCTTATCCCCTCATATTTCGATCTTCACACTCCTCGAAACAAAACGGGGTGGCATTGTTGTTTCACGCAGGGGTCCCCTTTCAAGTCCAGGACACTAAAACAGACAAAAGCGGGAGGTTCCTTATGGTTCGGGGGACCTTAGAGGCCGCCAATGCACGTTCGCAGTTCTATACGCTCCCAACACAGGTCAACAAGATTTCATCCTCTCCTTCCTTATGTCTCTGGAGAACTTTGCCCAGGGGGACATAGTGCTCTTGGGGGATTTCAATCTAGTCTGGGATCTGGGTATGGATACGACACACTCACACAGGGCTCCAGGAGGGGCGTTTGGAAAGGCGCTGCATTCACAGCTTCAGCGCATGGGGTTGGTAGATGTATGGAGGGAGGTCAACCCCACGACGCGAGACTACTCGTTCTTCTCTCACTCACATAAAACATATTCCCGTATCGATCACATTTTCATGAGCCAGTTCTTGCTCCCATCCGTACTGCAAACTCAGTTCCATCCGATCTGCCTATCGGACCACGCCCCCTGGAGTTGACAATCACCTGGCCAAACCCGCGTCCAAAACATGCTCGATGGTATTTCCCCAATTTCCTGTGCAGGGATAGACTTCTACGTGATGACCTCAGAAGGGCCATCAAAGAATTTCTAGAGCTGAACGACCCTGAGGCTACTTCTCATGCAACTACCTGGGACGCTCTTAAGGCAGTTGTCCGAGGCAAGTGCATCGAACTGGCCACTACTTTACGCTCTCAACAATGTGCAGAGCGCCTTCAATTAGAACGGGAATTAACAGCTGCAGAGCAGGCCCACAAGGATAGCCCCTCGGCTCCGGCACTACGGAAGGTCACGGCTCTAAAAGGGAAACTGCAGGCCATCTACACCAACAGGGCGGAGAAATCCATCCTACGCCTACAATCTAGGGGTTATGAGGGCGGGAATAAAGTGGGATCCTTGTTGGCGCGCCAACTCCGGGCCAAGCAGGAAAAAGAGTATATCAAACTAATAGTAGATGAGCAGGGTGTAGAGCACAGGTCAGAGGAGGGGAAAGCACGGGCTTTTGAGAATTTTTATAGGACTCTTTACACCTCAGAACTTCCAGGGACGCATGACCCATCGGGGTACTTGAGCCCCATAGACCTCCCTCAGGTCGGGGCTTGCTCTAATGAAAAGTTAGCGAAACCCATAACCGCTGAAGAGGTACAGAAAGCAATCGACTCCCTTAAACTCCAGAAGGCTCCAGGGCCGGATGGCTTCTCAGCCCACTTCTACCGTACTTTCGCGCCGGAGCTCGTTCCCTTCCTAACAATACTATTTAACATCATCGCCTCTACGCAACAGGTCACTCCTTCCATGGGCGAAGCAATTGTGGCAGTGCTTCCTAAACCTGGTAAGGATCCCTCCGCATGCTCTTCTTACCGCCCGATTGCTCTTCTAAACCTAGATGCAAAAATTTACTCTAAAATCCTGGCCACTCGTCTCGAATTTATCCTCCCTGGTCTCATAGATCCAGACCAGTCTGGATTTATTAAGGGGCGTCAAACCCATGATAACTTGCGGCGCATCATCCATATCATTGAAAAGGCCCGCAAAAAAAACATCCCAACAGCGCTTCTCTCGCTAGATGCGGAGAAAGCCTTTGATCGCGTGGAATGGCCCTTCTTATTTAAAGTGCTCCAGCGCTTTGGCTTTAACGAAACTTTTATAGGGATGATTCGCGCTAACTATCATTCCCCCAGCTCTCGGGTCCTTGTCAACGGAGTTGCTTCTTCCCCTTTTCGCCTGGCTCGCGGGACGAGACAAGGCTGCCCCTTGTCCCCCCTCCTTTTTGCCTTGAGCATAGAACCCCTGGCACATAGGATCAGAGGAAACCAAGAGATCCATGGTATACGTTTCGGCACGGACGACCACAAGATATCGCTATTCGCCGATGACGTGCTTCTTCCAGTGTCGGACCCTCTTGTCTCTCTTCCGGCCATCCATGCAGAGCTAGAGGCGTTTGAAAGGGTGGCGGGATTCAGGATCAACCGGTCCAAATCCTTCCTACTAAATTTAACAATACCTAAAGATGATTGGCGAGGGGTGGAAGAGGTGTCACCATTCCGCTGCACCATCAAGGAGATCACTTACTTGGGTGTTAAGCTTACTCCTCGAATACAGGATCTATACAAAGCTAACTTCCCCCCTTCTGAGACAACTAAAGACGGATCTGGGAAAGTGGAGAGGGGCTTACATCACCTGGTTGGGCAGGATTAATGCCATTAAGATGAATGTTCTCCCTCGCTTACTCTATCTTTTTCAGGGTTTGCCTATCCCAGTGGAGGGAGGCCTATTTAGGGAGCTGCGGCATATGCTGACCACATTTATTTGGCAAGGGAAAAGGGCACGACTTCCCTATAATTTGCTTACTAGACCGCGTAAAGAAGGTGGTCTAGCACTACCGGACTTTCAGTCCTATTATCGAGCGGCGCAAATGCGGGTAATTACGGAATGGTCGCTGCGGGCTTCGGAGAAGCATTGGCTGCATATAGACAGGCAGATAACAGGGCGTACTATTTGGGATCTTCTATGGAAGCCAAAGCAAGACAGACCTCTCAATGCCTACATAAGCACGCCTACGTCCACCACACTAAAAGTCTGGGATACCCTCACTAACAGACTGCACCTTACGACCTTTCCCTCCCCTCATACGCCTATACATTTCAATGCTGCCTTTCCCCCCGCACTACAAGAGGGTCCCTTTGAGGCTTGGAGGGAGGGCGGTTGCCTCATGATCTCTCACTTGTTTGAAAGAGGAGAACTCATCTCTTTTCAAGGGTTCAAGAAGCAATTTGCATTGAATGACAAAGAAGAATACCACTACTTGCAGCTGAAACACTGGGTGCAGTGGCCCCTGGTGCGGCTGGCCGCCACCAGGGAGTTGCTCCCTATCGAGAGGTTTGCTCACTCGGGGTCCTCTTCCAAGGGATGTATCTCCTATCTGTACGCTCTCATACAAGCGACGAGTCCCAGAACGGCACCGCGTTTTAAACGCTTTTGGGACGCTCTCGTAGATGCTCCATTGGAGGATAAGCATTGGGAACATCTGGGCAGAGATATAGTGAAATTCAACCGCTCAATGTATCTCAGAGAAGCACACTACAAAATCATGTACGATTGGTACTTGTACCCTCAGAAACTTCACACGATTTTTCCTAGTTCGTCGGACAGGTGTTGGAGGGGATGTGGGATGTTAGGTGATTTCAGACATATATGGTGGGACTGTCCTGCCATTAAACCTTTCTGGAAAGAAATTCTGTCCCAAATCAAGCTTATCTTAGGATATCCTATTCCCACCTCCATGGAACAAGTTCTGTTGGGGGTCCGGGATCCAGCGTTGAAGCGGCAGACACAGGGTGACAAATCAGTGATGTGGCTTTGTTTGGGGGCAGCCAAAATGGCAGTTGCTGCGGCTTGGAAAAACAAGAGGCCCCTTCCCTAACCCAATGGCATGCGAGACTGTGGAGGGCTTTGGCTTTGGAGCGCATGACTGATATAATTGAAGACACTAGAAAAGGTTTTGATCACATCTGGTCTCCGCTGGTCAGCTACTTGTCGGAGGGGCTCCCTTTGACGGCTTGCGGTCCAAGGCTTAGGGCCCTTCATTTGTTCCTTATCTAACTGTTCCAAATGAGGAGGGCGTTGAGCACCCAAGTAGAGGCCCAGATAACCCACTCCTCGCGCTCACATTTCTCTAATCCGCACCATGACATCACAGTTTTGTTTTTTTGTGTTTTTTTATAGGTATAATTAAGTTTCCTTTTTAGGTTAATTTTTGGGGAGGGTAGATTGTATTCAGAAACATGGGTATGAAAGCAACATGTTAAGACGAAGCTGTGTTATATATTAAAGTGCATTCGCCGCGGACCTTGTGGGAAAATGTAACCTGCATGAGCGTTCCGTTTATCTGGGTGGAATGTATTTACAACTAATGTTGCCTATGTAATGCTATGGACGCACTCTCTGAGAAAAATTTCAATAAAACAGAGTTTGAAATAAAAAGAATACTAAACAACCATTACAGCTGACTTGCATCGCTAGGGACTATATTTCCCAGCAAACCTTGAATAATGACATAACATATATTCATGTACAACACAATACATTTTCAGATTGCAGAGACCCCTAAAGATATGCTCTGGGTCGGTGCTGGCATCTCTTTGCTGACTTTAAGTGCAAGCACAGACCCAATGGCATCTGAGACAGTACCGCTCCTCCTCCCGAGCTACAACACAACCGAGGGGACCGCACAATTGTCATAATGATTTGGTTAGAAGTAGAGATAGTCTATGTTTAGATGTGAACATTATTACCAGAATAACTATTGCTGACCACATTTTATCTAGATTTCCATACAGCAGCCTTGCTCCCAGACCTCACTAGCAAGTGAAGGCATGATAACCCTATTGTAAGGGTTAAGACTTAATAACTAGTGCTGTATTTTGGTGTACCTGCATGATATTACAAGACAATTTTTTCACTTTGTATGCACTTTCGCTTTGCATCTTTTACTCGAACCATGATACCCTTTTTTTAACCTGAGTTTGTTTCTTATAGAAACTTTGTTGATTATCCATTGAGGGAAACAGCGGCCAGATCCACAACCGACCGGTTGTTAACCTTTTCCTTGCTATTTAGCAGAAGTCCCAACACCTGATTACGGGATATTAAAGGGCAGAAACATGTTAACCTTGCATAATGGGTCAAATTAATCCCCATTAATTTTAACACTACTGGTTTACACACCAGAATAAAGTTTGCTTATATCCACCAATAGATAGTTTTAAGAATACCCCTACTCCCCTCTACCTCATGAGCCACACACCATCATTGGCTCTGCATATCAAGGAGGGCACCAGACCATCCTGGCAGCCCATTAAAATAATACCCCTGGACCTCCCTATTATAGGTAGTAGCTTGCACCGGGACTGACAAGACTGGTGCCAACAGGGGTCAACAATGAAGCATGCCCCCTTCATGGTGGGTGAGGGCCTCCTGTCCTGTTGACATGAAGTCATACTATACTTTGATCCCTTCCAAAAAAACAAGGCGATTAAAGCCTAGGTCAGGGATACTTAGTGTTGGTCTGATATTTATAGGTGATTTATCACCTGAACTTACCATTTTCCCCTTCATCCCCTTGTGTATTTTTATTTTTACAGAAAAGCCATGGAATGGAAACATGGTGTCCTTGCAACACTGAGCTAGGTTGTCACCCTTTCTTCTCATTTATAAATATTCACTCATCACAATGTCCTTCTAAGGGTTACTAATATGACCCTGTGTCATACCAATATCAGACTTCAACCCTGAAGCTCCAGCTTCCCCAAAAGAGATAATAGCAACATAGCGCAAGTCTGGCCTTTTGTGCTTACCGAAACCCACCCGCGCTGAGCTGGAAGTGAGCCACACATGTTGCGAACATGGGCAGTGACCTCCTAGGAAACATTTGGGCACTGACATTTAAAAAAAAAAATCTAATTAAGTAAATGTCATGGTTAATGGAGGTCTTGGGAAAGGTTCTTATGGAGAACATTACAACTAGGACACCAAAGAAGTGCATGCTTTTCAAATTGATGATTTCTTCCAAAGTCCCTACATATACAAGGTTCTATGCTCTGGAACAGCCTTCTAAATCATCTCATACTTGAGGTAAATCTACTAAATTTTGTCGAGAGCTAGAGTGGGACCTCTTGAACTCAGCTTATGATTAAGAGAGGATTCTTCTATGTTCTTCACTTAACTGGATCTAAAATCCTTCTGGTCTTCCAGTCAGATTAACTCTCGTCATCCACTGATAGGAGCAACCATACACCTAAACCCAGTATGCAGTTCTCCTGTTCTGTGTGCGTTAAAGATCCCATTGGCCTCCCCACACTCTACCATTTCCACAGCATGCCAAGGCATTTGTAAAGAATATCAACCTGCACTCTCCATATACTATGTCAAGCAATGTGCACCTCACACCTATGCAATTGCCTTGTTCCCCACCCATTCAAAGTTCTGCGAGATATTTAAACAGGAATGTAAACCACTTTACAAACATCCTCAATCAATAAATAAAACCTACATGAAGACACCATGTTGGATCAACACTTATAATGTCTGCTACATCTAATAATAAGAGTTGCAGTGGGTGATTCTGGTTATGTGGACACCCAGCTGCTAGAAAGAGACCAAAAGCTTATTCGCTAAATGGTTCTCCAATTGTTAATTGAGAAAAAGAATACAACATAAGCAGACTGAAGCTGGTGACCTACTATAAAAATTAAAAAGGTTTTCGAACACTGACACCCCACCCAAGATGCCCAGTGAACAAAATTACATGTTGAGACTCTGTTCCATCTATGGATAAAGTTATTTATAAAGCAAAAATTTACACCCCAAAGCTGAAATCTCTTTGCCCTATAGAAATATTGTGATGAGCATAACAGCAGACATAATGACCATTACAGCACATTAAGAAGTCAGGCCTTAAGAGACTCTGCTAAGTTTAGTAAATTGAGTTCCTCTTTTAAAAGCAGGAGAAGCTTATTCCACCACTGTACACCTAGAACACTAAAGGATCTTGTTCTAAGACTTCATAAATCCAAGTATTGAAAGAGGTCTCTCCGCCCACCCCCCAATTCAGAGCCTACGCATTGAGATAGCCTATATTTCACAATTATGATCATCAAAGGACTATATTATGCATAATACAGTGACTTAAAAATTATTCTTTTTCTAACTGGAAGCCAATGCAGTTCCAACTGTGCACCAAACAAACTCAGAATTCTTGAGTCACCATATCAGATGAGAAGCTGAATCCTGGATGTTGTGAAGCCTATTTAGACATTTTGTGGAAGGCACAAGAAAGGACAAATTCTGATAATCAACCCTCAAATATATTACACCAATTAAACTAAAAAGATCTTGTGAACACAAAATAGAAAGGTAAATAGCCTGAGAAGAACTTCCACCTGAAAAAGATTTTCCAAACTGATGCGGCATGTTGGACTAAAGACAAGTCATGATCAAACACTAAATCCAACTTACACATACCTTGAGTGGGCACAAGGAAAGTGCGGACACAAAAAGCAAGATAAGCAAATATTTTAGGCTGGATCAATTGAGAGTCAGCAATAACAACACAGATGTGAGATAGTTTAAATTTATCCACCATCTTCGATGATGGAACCAAGCTTTAACAGAGGGTGAATTCCCACAGTGCTCTGCAGTAATTGGACGTTATGTAGTAACAGTGTGAAATGTTTGGGGAGTGGGGGGGGGGGGGACTCCACTCACAAATTGGTCCAACATATTGGTGGCTACTTACTGAAGTTGGACTACTTCATCCTTTTTGAGCTCCCACTGGTAGCTGCGTTCTCTTAAGGTCGCCAGGTTCGCTTTCAGTTGAGATTCCATCTCGCTGAGCTGAAGACGGTAAGCAGCATTCTCTTCCCGAGCCACAGTGTTTTCTTGTTCGATAAACTGTATACAAAAAAATATTTTTTTTTATTACCATTTCTTATTTGCAACACTCATGCAGACACTTAGAAACATTTTGGGGTGGAGGCGAGATCAGCGTAAAGGGCCTGATTCACAAACTGCACTCTGTAGGGAATGTTTTAATACTACAGTAGTATAAAAAAAACTTACCGCATAGTGCTATTCAGAAACTGCACTTCTGTAGTAACTAACACTTTAGAGTAAGTTTATTACTTTTCGGTATTCACAAATGACACTTTTACAGTAACTTAAACATTGGTAAAAACTTACACTTGTGTAGTAAGTCCCTACCTCATCATTTTACATGGGAGGGTGTTGCAGTGCCAGTGGTTGGCCATGTGTAGTGCTGGGCTTACTACAAAAGTATAAGTTCATACGAAAGGTATGGTCTTACTCCTGACAAGTAAAGGGACCAGTTTAGGTCTAGTAGAAAAACTGATGCACAAACTTGGCTAGATTCTTTTTGCAGATCATCAGATGATAGGGTGAAGGGCAGTAATCTGACAGATTTTCAGGGGCTCTACAATCTGATTGTGTGGGAGCACTTTCTAGTGTTTTTTTTTTGCAGAACTGCGCCAGCACTTGACTGATAGTTGACTGACCCCCAGGAAGCTTGCTATGGAGGCGTACCGCTGGGTGAGTACCGGGGTCCACAAGAAGGTGTATGGGGGAGACTCTGCCAAAGGTGGGCAGGGTCCCCAGCTGAAGAGTGGGAGACCAAGGGTAAAGAGGAGTTCTTAAAAGGGCCCCAAACTAGTACCAGGGCAAGTATTCCCGCCCCCCGGAGAAAGGAAACCATGGGTCTCTTCAGGAAAGCCTGCAGAGACGGGACCCTGTAAGTGCTTTCCATGTGACCAGGTGGGTCACATGAAGGGGGATCCCAAATGACCCAAGGGGGCACAGCCACCCACCAGTGGGCAGTCCAAGGTGTTGGCTAGTGCAGCGCTTGGGAAGGAGAAGTTCCCAGAGGAGGGTGGGGATCCCGCAGAGATGACCCGTGTCTCACTAGGGGACAGTGAGATGGTCCAGAGAAGCCTAGTGCCTGCAAACACTAAGAAGTGCATTGCCTGGGTGAGCATCAATGGGACAAGGGTAGAGGCTCTGAGATACTGGAGCCAGTGTGACCTCAGTCCGGTGTCACCTGGTATCTGAGGAGCAAATAGTCCCCAGTGCATTCCATCAAGTAGTTGCTGTAGACAACTCAGAGCGCCACGGTAAGGTGGCGCAGGTTCCCTTTGAGTGGGGGGTGGGGGGACCGCAGGTCCCTTGAGGGTGATTAAGAGCCCCACCATGTCTGTAGATGGTCTGCTAGGTAACGACCTGGAGCAGTCCTTGTGGAAGGATGTGGAGCTCAGGTCTCACTTGGAGATGTTGGTTATGCCAGAGTGGGCATGGTTGACTACTCGGTCCATGGCAGCCAGAAAGGGTGATCAGAAGGACTTGGAGCCTTTAACAGTGGCCCAGGTGCCTGTCAAGAGAAAGGGCAAGGAGCGTGGGAAACCAGCTCCCAGAAGTTCCCACGGTCCGGGAGGAGGCTGACCTTGAAGGAGATGCCCTGGAACCTTCAGGGAAACAAACTGGGGGACCTGTCCGAGCGGACTCATGCGCAGCAGTAGGGAGGTCCCACCAGGGAGGAGTTCTGCAGGGAGCCGAAGGAATGCCCTTCTCTAGTTGGTCTGCGGCAACAGGCTGAATACAAGGTAGCTGGGATCAGTCTGGATCACGCTGGATCTACAGGGAGAATGGTCTCCTATATAGCGAGCCTAAGGTCGCTGAGCCTGGGTCAGCCCGTGTGCTAGTGGTACACCAGTGCTTCCGGACCTTCCTACTGGGTCTGGCTCACGACGTCCCTTTGGAAGGACATTTGGGGCAGGACAAAACCTTTGACAGGATTGTCACCCACTTCTTTTGGCCCCAAATGTGAAGGCAATTAGATGCACATTATAGGTCTTGCCAAACTTGCCAGGCAAGTGGTAAGAGGGGGAGGAAGTGTAAGGCTCCTCTCCAACCTTTTTCGGTTGTAGGCACCCCTTTTGAGATGGTGGGGATGGACATTGTGGGGCCTCTGGACCCAAAGACAGCCATGGGCATCAGGTACATCCTGGTCTTGGTGGACCATGCCACCTGGTACCCAGAGGCTATCCCTCTGAGGACAACGGTGGACCCGTGGTGAGCCAGGCCTTGATGGGGATCTTTTCCCGCCTGGGGTTCCCCAGAGAGGTGGTTTCCGACAGAGGTACCAATTTCATATCCAAGTATATCACAGCCCTGTGGGAGGAGTGTGGTGTATCCTACAAGTTCACCACTCCTTACCACCCCCAAGGTAACGGTTTGTCGGAGAGATTCAACCAAACCCTGAAGGGCATGATCAAGGGTCTGACCGACCCCATGAGACGTAAGGGAGATGTCCTCTTACCATGCCTTCTCTTTGCTTACAGGGAGGTAACGCAGAATTCATTAGTGTTCAGTCCCTTTGAGTTGCTGTATGGGCACTCTGTGAGAGGACCTCTCAGTCTAGTGAAAGAAGGGTGAGAGACAGCTCCCAGGACCCCTCCCCATGATGGCCTTTAGAAATCAGACTAGGCTCTACTGGGGCCATCAACCACATTTTCTGACCAGGTTGAAACTCTACCAGAGTGGCTTCAGGAAACTCGCTCGGGCGAACCAGGAAGCCAGCCAGGAAGAGATGAAACGTTGGTACGACCAGAATGCTACTCTGGTAGAGTTTCAACCTGGTCAGAAAAAGTGGGTGATGGCCCCAATTGAGCCTTGTGCTCTTAAGGACAAGTGAACTAGGCCTTTTGAGGTGGTGGAGCGCAACAGTGATGTCACCTACCTGGGGAACTTGCAGACTCCCAGGAACCCTTTGAGGGTCCTACATGTGAACCGCCTCAAACCTCACTTTGAGAGGTCTGAAGTAAGCAAGCTCTTGGTGATAGATGATGGCATGGAAGAGGACAGCGAACCTCTTCCTGGCCTTCTGTCTGCCCAGGAACATGATGGGTCAGTGGAGGGTGTGAACCTCACCCCTACCCTGACCCCAGAGCAGCAGAGTAACTGTCGCCAGCTGTTGGAAAAGTTTGCCACACTGTTCTCCCTGACCCCAAGTGTCACCCACTGTTGTACCCATGATGTGGACACTGAGGACAGTACTCCTGTGAAGCACAAAATTTACAGGATGACTGACAGGGTTAAAGCCTGCATCAAAGAAGAGGTTTCTAAGATGTTGACACCCTATAGAGACATCTAGCTGCAGATTCCTTACCTTTGAACTACCAGGCGTCAGGCTGGATCCAGAAGATTTTTCTTAGCACTACCCCTGCGCGGCGGTAGATGGCGTTGGTCGACTCAGTGTGACGTCGTCGGCTTCGTGTTCGTCGTGACGTCCGTGTCGTCAATATAACCGCCATTCCGGCGCGCTGACGTCCGTTCTTTTCTTTCTGCGCCATTAGCGCCGAACCGTTGAAAAGAGCTACCCCCTGTCATTTTATGACAGACTTTTTTCGACTTTTTCTCAACTTTGTTGGTGTGTTAGGAGTCATGACAAGCAAGACAACTTCGGGGTTCAAGCCGTGCGGCACCTGTCACCGTGCCATGTTGGTCACAGACCCCCATTTAGTTGGTCTTTGGTGCTTGGATCGCGACCACGACTCCAAGTCGTGCTCCGACTGCCGGGACATGGCGCCAAAGGCTTTGAGGGAGCGGTCCCTAAAGCTTCTCGCGGCCCGGCGTCCTGCACCGCAAAGGTCACCTCGTCTGTCTCAATCCCGGTCCAGGTCTCGGTCGAGAGTAAGGTCCGTGCATCGCTCCGGTGAATCGTAGTCCTCTTCGTCGTAGTCAGGTAAGAGGCACCACAAGAAGCTGAAGCGTGCTTAGACTTCGCCCCGCGACGTGGCGGAGGAAACTCGCGTTCCGAGGCCCCGCTCTGCGGAGCGGGTGCCTGGGTCGGCTTCGCGCTTCCCTCCCTTTCCGGGGCCAGGAGCGACCCCCGCCCAGCTGAAGGAATTTTATGACGCCATATGCGTCATATTTGGGCGGCCCGCAGGCTCAGAGGATGGGGGGGGCCCCATGGTTCCCATGCCGGGGGCTCTGGTCACGGCCTCCAAGTGGACCCGCGTCCGGACCGACGGCGGTCGCACCTCCACAGCAACCTTGCCCGGCGTCGCGTCCGGCGCAGAAGTCCTCGGCATTGCCGGCGCCGCCTCCCCGATCCTCATTCCCAACGACATGGAGCAGGTGGGGCGTCCTCCGACGCCGAGACCGGCGCCGACAGAGCCGTACGGCTCGATGCCGTTCACCCTACCCTATTCTGAAGGGTTAGGGATGGAGGAAGAGGATTGGGAGGGGGAGCAGGATCCCTTAGAAATACTGCACCAACAAGATGTGGACTGGTACGAGGAACTTGGTGACGCCAGTGGCCTGGACACCTCCCCAGACTCAGGCATGCTTTCCCATCCTAACCTGGCTACGGAGGAGGGAGTATCTTTTGCCATGGTGGTACGTAGGGCTGCGGAGGTCCTCGACCTGCAGCTACCTCCAGTGGCGGGCAAGACTAATGTCTTGACAGAGGTCCTGCAGCCTGAGGTCTCGAGCTTGGAACCCCTACTGCCTTTCAATGAGGCCTTAACAGATGTCCTTCTGGAGACCTGGTCCAAGCCCAGCACATGGGCTCCTGTGACTAGGACGATTGCCCGCGCCATCGCCTTGCACCGGACGACCCACTTTTCCCCACCACCCACCCCTCAAAGCATGGTGGTCCAAGCTTCCACTTCTCATGGCGCATTCCCTTCCGCACCCCGGACAGGGAATCCAAAAGACTTGAGAACTTCAGCATGAAAATGTTTTCTTCCGCCAGTCTAGCTTTGCGGTCGGTGAACACTGCATGTCTTTTAGGCCATTACTCCCATTCGATATGGGATACGGTAGCGTAGGTGCTGGCCAGAGTCTCGGAGGAGGACCGGGCTCTACTTTCCCAGGCTATTTCAGACGGGAGGGACGCAGCTAAGTTAACCATCAGATGTGGTTTGGACACGACGGACTCGCTAGGTAGAGCGATTTCCACGACGTTGGCCGTTCGTTGCTACGCCTGGTTGAGAACGTCTCGTTTTTTGGTGGATGTCCAGGCTAACCTCATGGTCATGCCCTTTGATGGCTCCCGTCTCTTCGGAGACAAGGCGGATGCTGCCCTTGAGCGCTTTAAAGACTTGCGGGCCACAACCAAGTCTTTGGGCCTCACCACCGCCCCCAGGGCTTCATCCGCTTTTCAATCCTTTCGTGGCTACGAAAGGGGCTTTCAGCCGCGTCCACCCTATTCCGCCCAGAGGGCCACGCAAGTTCAGCAACCTCTGAGGGGCCATGGACGCTGTTCTCCCTGGCCTCGTGGGTCGGGAAACCAGAAGTCGAGCCAAGCCACAATCCCCTCCTCAACGGCAAAACCTTCCTAGTCCGATTCCCCAAGATCACTCTCAGCCAGTCGGTGGCAGAATACACCATCATCTCCACCACTGGCAAAACATTACATCGGACAGGTGGGTGTTGCAAATAGTCCGAAGGGGGCTACTCCCTCACCTTCGAGACTGCTACTCCATCTATGCCTCCTGTGAACGATCGGCTGACGGAGGATCACCTTGCTTTGCTCCGCGAGGAAGTCACAACTCTCTTGGCCAAGGGAGCTATAGAGAGGGTTCCCAGGCCCGAAGCAGGCAGTGGTTGCTATTCCCGCTACTTTCTGGTCCCAAAGAAGGACGGAGGCCTTCGTCCTATCCTAGACCTCAAAGCCCTCAATTACTTCCTCAAAAAGGAGAAATTCAAGATGCTCACCCTTGCTCAGGTCCTGTCTGCCTTGGACCCAGGAGACTGGATGGTAGCACTGGACTTGCAGGATGCCTATTTTCATATTCCCATCCTGCCTGCCCATCGTTACCTGCGGATCACGGTGGGTCACAAGCACTTTCAAATTGCGGTGCTCCCCTTTGGCCTGACCAGCGCCCCTCGGGTGTTCACAAAGGTGATGGCGGTAGTCGCAGCCCATCTGCGGAGATCAGGGGTTCCAGTCTTCCCCTATCTCGACGACTGGTTGTTGAAGGCGGGCTCGCCCCAAGCAGTTGTATCCAACCACCAGGCTACAGTGAACCTCCTACATTCGCTGGGGTACACTATCAGCGTGCCGAAGTCACACCTGACTCCCTCTCAGACGCTCCTTTTCGTTGGGGCAGTTCTGGATACAGTGCAGTTTCGGGCCTATCTTCCCGAACGGCAATGCCAAGATATTCAGGCTATGATACCGATGTTTCAGCTTCTATCCTGGATTCCAGTGAGAATGACTGAGGCTGTTGGGCCTCATGGCCTCCTGCATCCTGCTAGTGATCCATGCACAGTGGCACATGCGGGCTCTGCAGTGGGACCTGAAGTTCCAATGGGCACAGCATCGAGGAAATCTCACTAACCTGGTTCAGATTTCACAGAGCACTGCAAAAGACCTGCAGTGGTGCTTAACAGACCGCGATCGGTTCAAGGACAGACCTCTCTGCTGATGACGTCACATATTACATCACTCATGACATGGTCAGTGACCTCACTGATTACATTTCAAACGACATCACTGATGACATCCACATAATCTCTGATGCACCTACTCACACCCCAATATAACCTTTCATATACCCACTCCAAATTTCAGACTACCATTCTTGAAACCATTGACCCACCAATACCAGTACGTACATACCCACTCACTCATTCATAGGTCTACACACACACACACAATCACCCATACAGCCACTCATACACACAGTTACTCACCAATACAGCCACTGATATATCCACTCAAACACCCATAGACACACACACACACACACACACACACACACCGCCACTCACCCATAGAGCTATTCTCACACCTAGTCACTCACCCAAAGAGTCAATCACACTGCCACTTACTCACCTATACAGTTATACACATACCACCTCACTTTTTCATACAGATACTAACACATAATTACTCTCCTATACATTCACTGACACAAGCACACACTCACCCATACAGCCACTCTCACAATCACTCACACCTAGTAACTTATATACTCCAACACTCACATATAGTACCTTTCACATATGCAGTTACTCACCCATATACCACTGAGACATCCATTCACTCACCGACACAGCCATACACACACTGACTAACCCATACAGCCCCTCACAGACGCACTCATAAACCCATACACCCAGGGATTCACCCACTCACACATCCATGCATGGAGTCACACACCCCTCACCCACCCAGACACACTCAGGCACCCATACAGGTACTCAGACAACTAATCAATAACTCATATAGACACTCATGTACCTACTCACCAACCCATGCAGCCACTTACACACCAACTGACAGACTGATAGACATTCACACAGATTAATCACTCACCCATACATTCAGAGACACGTATAATCACTCACTTATGCAGTAAGTCACCACACACTAAATCATCCATACACACACACTCATACACCCACTCATTCTTCAATACACTTTGGCGTATATATATATATATATATATATATATATATATATATATATATATATATATATATATATATATATATAACATTCTTAAACTTTTTAGAAACTCTCAGTGTCACTGGATGGTGTCATCAGTGATGTAATTTGAGATGTCATCAGTGATGTCACTGACCATGTCATTAGTGATGCAATATGTGACGTCATCAGCAGTACATTGCCGGGGCACAAGTTATAGTTAGCTCAGCTATCTATAACGGCTTAATTTCTCTGGTTTTGTATGAGTGAAATGTCAGTCTAACTAGAACGTCTCTGTAACCTTTGGATTTTTCCGTTAATTTCTAAGGTTTTTTAAATTCCATTTCGTAACTATAACGTCCCTGTAACCTTTGTTTTTTTTGTGTATTTTTAAGGTTTTTTAACTAGCAGTCACGTATCTAGAATGGTGGAGAAAGGGGGCTGGGCCTCCACCCAGCTCTCAGGAATTCCGTTGCATAGGACTTACAGGAGGTACCAGGAGGGATTCTTGGCCCCCAAGGTCCCTCTGGAGCCAATGGGACGTTATCCCACAACTAGTAAAGCGCCGGGAGGCACATATGCAGAGTGGTGATAAAAGGGGGCGTGGCCTCTGACAACTTCTCAGCAATCCTGCTGTGTGGGACCTACTGAAGGTAACAAGAGAGGTAGTTGGCCCCCAAGGACATCCTTGGGGACCAACTACCCCTCCTGGTACCTCCAGTAAGTCCCACACAGCAGAATTGCGGAGTTCTGATAGGCCACGCCCCCTTTCTCCACCACTCTGCAAACACGCCTCCTGGCGCGCTCTTGTTTGGGGATGAAGTCCCCTTCGCTGCTGAGGGTCCTTAGGGGCCAACTAGCTCACCTGTTACCTCCAGTAAGCCCCACACAGTGGGATTGCTAAGAGGTGGTTGCAGGCCACGCCCCTTTCTACACCACTCTGCAAACACACCTCTTGGCGCACTACTATTTGGGGGATGAAGTCCCCTTGCCTCTTGAGGGTCCAAGGGGGCCAACTAGTCCTCCTGTTACCTCCAGTAAGCCGCACACAGCTGGATTGCTGAGAGGTGGTCAGAGGCCACGCCTCCTTTCTCCAAAATTCTGCAAACGCGCCTCCTGGCGCACTGCTGCTTGGGGGATGAAGTCCACTTTACTCCGATTTCGGCCCAGGGACCCCATCCCCCGGGGCCTGGCCATTTTTTATGTTGACTTTTATTTTAAGGGAGGGGGGCGACGTGGCCCCCCTTTCCTGGGCCAGTTTCGATCCCCGGGGACTGCCCTGTATTTAATTTTGTATTTTTTTATTTTGGAAGGGGGCCACGCGGTCCCCCTTCTGAGGCCATTTTTGGCACCGGGGACCCCATCCCCGGGGCATTGCCATGTCCTTGGGGACCGTGGGGGGAGCCCCAAGGCCCCTGCGGTCCCTGCCGGCTCCACGTCTCCTGCGGGAGCCGGCACCGCTTTTGGGCAGAGGGAGTTGCAAACATGCAGCTCCCTCTGTCCAAAGCAATTCTGCTGTGCTTCATAGAAGCGAGAGCATTTTTCATACTCTTGCTTCCATGAAGCGAAGCAGAGTTTGCTTCGGCATGTCGGGAGCTCTGGCCCCCCTCCCGTCTACTTTGTAGCCCCGGGGAGGTGGTGGTCCAGGGGGCCGGGGGTCCGCGACAGACCCCCCTCTTTATTTATTTTGTGCGTTTGAGAGGTGGCGGTCGCCGGGGCTGCAGAGGGGCAAGGTGGCCCCCCTGCATTACAATACATCAGCCCTGGGGAGGTGTCGGTCCCCAAGGCTGCATGGGGGGGGCTGGACCCCCCCCACCAATGTTGAAATCTTGCCTGGGGGAGGTGGTGGCCCACAGGGCAGCAGGGGGGGGCGTAGCCCCCCGCATTTTAATGTATTAGCCCCCGGGAGGTGGGGTCCCCGGGGCTGCGTGGGGGGGGGGACTGGAGCCTTCTATTATAAATATAGCCCCAGGGAAGTAGCGGTCCCCAGGGCTGCGGGGGCCTGCGTGGCCCGCATTATTAATTGAATGCCCCCGGGACCTCGCCCACTCGCTTCGTGTTTTTTTTTTTTGTTGTTTTTTTTATTCGGTGGGATTCGCGTATCCAACGCTACGCCTGACGATTTCCTTTTTTTTTTTTTAAATGCTTTTTTTGGCCCTGTTGCTCCTTGTGACCCCCTCAGCAGGCCTAGGAGGTTAGGGTGTTTCTATCCTACCCCCTTTTCTTAATTTTTAAAGATTTTTTACCTTTTTCCCTGTGACTCGGTAACCGAGTCACAAGATGGCCGCCAACACTTCCTGATTTGAAGTATTGGCAGCCAATCAGATATCAGGCATGAGATCGGGAGGGTTCGCGGATTCTGAACGGCCATATTTGTATATCTGAGAAATGTTTACATTTCTCAGGAACTACTGAACGGATTTACACCATTTAACAAAAAGAGTGCACTCTGGACCAACAGCTACCTTTTTGCCAAATTTGGTGTAATTCCGTTCAGCAGTTCGGGCTGTAGCTGCGTCAACAGTTTCCTATGGAAATTAACATGGAGAAAAAGCGTTTATGGACTCCCCCTTTTTCTCGGCCACCGCTTGACCGATCACCACAACAGTTTCAAGACTGCAGCTAAAGTGAGTGGGTCATTAGTTTTGAAAATTTCGCGAAGATTCGTCAAACGGTGCCAAAGATATTGGCAAAAGAAAAAACGCTTTTTGAACAGAAACAAGGTCCTAACTATAACTACCTACTGGCGACTGCCAGTAGGGAATATATACATTTGTTAAGCAAACCTAAAGAATATCTATATATTTTAAAAACCATAGTTGTTATACATATTTCTACAAAGAAATACACATATCTAGATACATGCATATAATCAAATTAAGGTAACATAACTTATGTAGTCTTTCTATAAATGCAAAGCACAAAGTCTTTCTTTTTGTTTTAATTCATTTTTAGGTACCAGTACCTAAAGATGAAGATTCTACAAGCATGTGGCGATTTAATTATCAGAAGACTAGTGCATGCTAAAAGTCAGAGTAGAGGAGCATTTTCAGAACTCCTAGGTTGTCTCAGTCTTAGGATATGAGGGCACTGTGTTAACTCTGTGTGTCCCAGTGGTGGGATATCTGTGCATATTTCAGGTCAGAATAGATGTCCACAATGATATTTGAGAATGTCTCTGTTGAGATATGAGTGTGATAAAGCCGAAATGAACATGTTACATACCTTAGGTAAAGCTCTTTCTGGTGGATAGTCTAGCTGCATATTGCTCATCTTCTGAATTTCCCCAGGCGCCAGACTGGATCCAGAACATTTCTTAGGAATTTCTCTTGCGCTCATGCAGGTGGATCCCCTTGACTCCGCTGCGGCTTTGCACTATCTCCAGAAGTGCCACCACAAAGCAATATATAGGCCTTATCCCTGTGGATTGACGTCAGTCTCCTCTTAAAACTTGTTGGCACCCTCATACGCAGATCAACCATAAGAGACTATAAACATTGCAGAGTGCAAAACCTAACTTAGGACTCTTTTAGAACCCAGCCTTGTAGATGTCCAGCACTGGAACACATTTTACCAATGCCATAGTGAAGGCGTTGACTCTGGAGGATTAGGCCCAAAGACCGTCAGTCAGATTGCCCAGGGCATAGCACATATTAAGCACATGGACATCTGGACAATGTTAATTTCTCAACCACCCTTCCTCAACACAGGCAAATCCAACCAAAAGCTGGTCGTCCACTGTGAGAAAGAGCCCTCTTTCTGCATGGTTGCCCCCACTTTTTGCTGAATTGCTGATGTGCTTTGACTGAGTCCAAAGTGAGGTATAGTGTGCACAGAGTCCAGTGGATCCCCAAAGGTAGGCAGAGGTAAAGTTAGATAGAACCTTACTCTCTATTTGTGGTAATGTGGTCGAGTAGTAAGGCAGTATCAGAGGACAGTGTTAAGCATTTGTTGTACACACTCAGTCAGCAAATGAATTCACACACTTAAAGACAACTTCAGACCAATTGTTTTTGTATAAAAATATTCTTTTAGTTATTTTATTTTCTAGAACCAAGCAACCGTGGCACAGGTAAGCAATAAATACTTTACAGTAGTAATGCAATTGAAATACAGCTTGAATGATAATTGTAGATGCACTTTGGTTTGATTTACAGTATGGATGCAGAGAAATGCAATACTTAGTAGATGCAGTACATAGACTTGAATAGGCTTTTTAGTAAAATAGCAGGTAAGTAACTTTTGAGATTACTAGGCTTACACAGAGTAGTATACCTAGATACTACTCTGGGACATTTCCTGAAAACAGGTAAGTAAAATCGTTTTTGTTAGAATATGCAATTTTAAAGAATTTCTTTAGTTTCTCAATCTCCACACTTAGAAACTTTTCACAGAAAAACAGTCAATGTTATCCTATGGAGGAAAATAGTGTTATCGGTTTTGAGGTAAGTATTTGGTAGTGGGAGTTGAGGTTCTGGGGGTAGACTCAGGGGTCCCCCAGGGTCAAGCATGCACTCTAGTTACACCCTCAGCGGCACTAGGGTGGCCGGGTGCAGAGTGCAGAGGCCCAATGTTATCCAATGGGGGACAGGGGGCCTCCGGTTGGTGGCTGCTGGCAAGCAGGCCACTAGGTTGTGGGAGCAAAACTCCTGGACTTTAGCTCAGGGCAAATGGGGAAACAAAGTAGCACCAAAGGTGCACCCTCAGCGGCACTAGGGCGGCCGGGTGCAGGGTGATGTTTTGACGTCGGACGCCCTGTGGGTTTCAATAGGGAGCCTCCGGTTTGCAAAGGCACTGCAGGCTTGAGGACGAAGGTCTTCTGGGTGCGACCACCACTTCGAGAGGTAAGTTGGGAACTTAGGCACCATCAGTTTGGGCACACAAGGCCGTGGGGCGTCGGGTGCAGGGGTGCCTTTTGGGATCGGATCTTCTTACCAGCTCCAGGTCGCGGTGAGGGGGGCCTTCTGGATTTAGGCTGCAGGCGTCGGATGGAGGCAGGTCAGGGGTCGCCGGATCTCGGGTCAGGATCGCCGGGGGGACCTCCTCGGGGTGTTTGCCCACTCGAGCTCGGGCTCTGGACGGCGGGTGCAGGGTGGGGCGGATCCGCGGTGTCCGGCCAGAGCCAGAGGTTGCAGATCAACAAATCCGGTGTTCACGGGAGACAAAGTCTTTGGGGTTGAAGGCAGGCAGGTCCTCCGGGGTTTTTGAGGTTGCTAGCTGCAGTACACACCGGAGTTTCGCAGGAGCAGGTTCTAGGGGGAGACAGGCCGGTAGGGCTGGGGCCAAGTCAGTGGGCGTCTTCCTCTTGGTTAGCTGCTGCACAGCTGTTCGGTCCTTCTTCTTCTTCTTGCAGGTTCTTGTCTGAGGAAGCAAGGTTCCGGGGTGCCTCTAAATACTAGATTTAGGGGCGTTACAGGTAGGTAAAAGGCAGGGACCAATGGGTCCCTTCCCTGGGGTGGGTACACCCCCTATTATGCCACCCTCCAGTGGGAGGGGGCATGAGCCTGTCCCTGGTTCGTTGAGTCCCCCCATCTTCAAGATGGCGTGGACTGAGAGTTGTGCTTCACCTCGCCTCCCCCACCTGAGGGGTGGAGTTGGCAGAGGTGGGCACACCTCTCTTCCTCACTTGTTTTCCCGCCGATTCTCCCGCCCAAAGTGGGGGTCAGAACCAGTGGGGACCAGTTGCTGAGAGCAGCAAGTGGCCTGGGGAAGCTCACAAAGGCGGCAAGCCTTTGAAGCTTCCCCTTCGTGAACCCTGCCCATCCTGGGGAGGAGGCTTGGCACCTCGTCCCAGGATGTGCATTGTTTCAGGCCCCAGAGAGCAGCAGGCTCTCGACCCAGGGGTCCTGAATCAGGTCTGGTGGTGGCAGCTGAAAGCAGCCTCTCAGCCTGGACACTAGAGGTGGGTTAGTTTTCAGGGGACATCTCCAAGATACCCTCTGTGTGCATTTTTCATTAAATCCCACACTGGCATCAGTGTGGGTTTAATGTGCTGAGAAGTTTGATACCAAACTTCTCAGTTTTCAGTGTAGCCATTATGGTGCTGTGGAGTTCGTAATGACAAACTCCCAGCACCATATACTCTTAATGGCAGCACTGCACTTACAATGTCTAAGAATGGACTTAGACACTGTAGGGGTACAGGGCTCATGCACCTGTACCCTCACCACTGGTATAGTGCACCCAGCTAGAGGGGTGACTGATCTATGCCAGGGCAGTGGGTTGTAGGCATGGCACACAGAGATGTGTGCCATGTTGACTCTTCACTTTGTTCTGCACCAAAACATGCAGCCTGCAAAGGCAGTGTGTGGGTGTAATGGTACAGGACCTCTAAGGGTGGCACAATAAGTGATGCAGCCCTTAGAGGTCCTCCCTGGTCACAGTGCCCTGGGTACCTGTGGTACCATTTACCAGGGGCTGACCTGTGGCCAGAGATGCCAATTGGGTTTGGGTTAGTTTCGGGGAAAGAACACAGGCCCTGGGAATCTGATTGCAGGGACCCAGGGAACATCAAGCCAAAAGTGCATCAGTAGTCTGGCAAAAAGTGGGGGGGTTACTGCAACAGAAACCCAGCTTCTCACAGTCCCACTTATTGACATCTGCCAGACGGCCACGTTGGCATCTGTGCATACGTTCACCAGACATTACTGCCTGGATAGTCAAGTCCGGAGGGACGGCTACTTTGCCCGTTCTGTCCTCCAGGACTTTCTGGGGTGAACTTAGTTTGCAGACCCTCCTCCGGGGATGGTATTGCTGGGGTATCTATTCTAAGGTAAGGAATCTATAACTAACTGTCTCTTTCAGATGAACAAGTTACTTACCTTCGGTAACGATGTATCTGTAAGAGACATAGGTTAGTTATAGATTCCTTACCGCCCCACCCATCCTCCCCGCTCTGCGAACTGATTTCTAGGGGTAGGAACTCCCTTACAGGGCCGTAGGTTTGGCGCACCAGTGGTCAGTGTCTTTCATGGCTCTGCGCCTCTGCAGTGCAAAGTCGTGTCAGAACTGACGTCAGCGCGCAGGGGCGGCATCTAAGTAGACACTGCGACGTCATCCCGGCGACCACGACGACGGACGCGACCGACGCCACCTACCGACGCGCAGGGGTACTGCTAAGAGAAAAAATTCTCCGGATGCAGTCTGATGCCTGGGGGTAATTCTAAGGTAATGAATCTGTAACTAACCTATGTCTCTTACAGATACATCGTTACAGAAGGTAAGTAACTTGTTCTTTAAAAACATTGGCTACATTTTGGGGCACAAAGTGCAGAACTTTAAAAAGATCTAAGGTTACTCCATCTAGACCTGGGGCTTTCCCTGCGGGGCTCTGATTGAGGGCAACTATAACGTCCCTTACCGAGACGGAATCAGAGGTCTGAAAACCACTCCAAGTTGCCAAAGGCTACCTCATCTTGGTCTAAAGCAGGATCTCGGTTGCCAGGATTAAAAATGCTGTTATAGATGTCCAGCAGTTGGTTGTAGGCATGGCACACAGGGATGTGTGCCATGTTGACTCTTCACTTTGTTCTGCACCAAAACACGCAGCCTGCAAAGGCAGTGTGTGTGTGTAAGGGTACAGGACCTCCACGGGTGGCACAATAAGTGCTGCAGCCCTTAGAGGCCTTCTCTGGTCACAGTGCCCTGGGTACCTGTGGTACCATTTACCAGGGGCTGACCAGTGGCCAGAGATGCCAATTGGGTTTAGGCTTCAATGCAGTTTTAGGGAAAGAACATAGGCCCTGGGTACCTGATTAGCAGGAGCCCAGGGCACACTCATTCAAAGCACATCAGCAATTCAGCAAAAAGTGGGGGCAACCATTCAGAAAGAGGGCACTTTCTCACAAATGGTACCACAGGTACCCAGGGCACTGTGACCAGAGAAGGCCTCGAAGGGCTGCAACACTTATTGTGCCACCCTTAGAGGTCCTGTACCTTCACATTCACGCACTGCCTTTGCAGGCTGCGTGTTTTGGTGCAGAACAAAGTGAAGAGTCGACATGGCACACATCCCTGTGTGCCATGCCTACAACCCTCTGCCCTGGCATAGATCAGTCACCCCTCTAGCTGGGTGCACTATACCAGTGGTGAGGGTACAGGTGCATGAACCCTGTACCCCTCAGTGTCTAAGTCCATTCTTAGACATTGTAAGTGCAGTGCTGCCATTAAGAGTATATGGTGCTGGGAGTTTGTCATTACGACCTCCACCGCACCATAATGGATACACTGAAAACTGAGAAGTTTGATATAAAACTTCTCAGCACATCAAACCCACACTGATGCCAGTGTGGGATTTAATGAAAAATGCACACAGAAGGCATCTTAGTGATGCCCCCTGAAAACTAACCTACCACTAGTGTCCAGGCTGAGTGGCTGCTTTCAGCTGCCACCACCAGACGTGTTTCTGGTCCCCTGGTTCGAGAGCCTGCTGCTCTCGGGGGCCTGAAACAATGCACATCCTGGGACGAGGTGCCAAGCCTCCTTCCCCAGGAGGGACCGGGTTCACGAAGGGGAAGCTTCAAAGGCTTGCCGCCTTTGTGAGCTTCCCCAGGCCACTTGCTGCTTTCAGCAACTGGTCCCCACTGGTTCTGACCCCCACTTTGGGCGGGAGAACCGGTGGGAAAAACAAGTGAGGACGAGAGGTGTGCCCACCTCTGCCAACTCCACCCCTCAGGTGGGGGAGGCGAGGTGAAGCACAACTCTCAGTCCCCATCTTGCAGATGGGGGGACTCAGCCAACCTGGGAAAGGCTTATGCCCCCTTCCACTGGAGGGTGGCATAATAGGGGGTGTACCCACCCCAGGGAAGGGACCCATTGGTCCCAACCTTTTACCTACCTGTAACGCATCTAAATCTAGTATTTAGGGGCAACCCTGAACCTTGCTTCCTCAGACAAGAAGAAACTACAAGAAAAGAAGAAGAAGGACCGAACAGCCGTGCCGAAGCTAACAAGAGGAAGACACCCAGTGGCTTGGCCCCAGCCCTACCGGCCTGTCTCCACCTCGAACCTGCTCCTGCGAAATCCCGGTGCGTCCTGCAGCCAGCAACCTCGAAAACCCTGGAGGACCTGCCTGCCTTCAACCACAAAGACTGTGTCTCCCGTGAACACCGGATTTGTTCATCTCCAACCTCTGGCTCCTGCGGGACACCGCGAATCCGCACCACTGTGCACCTGCCATCCACTGGCCGAGCTCGAGTGGGTAACACCACGTAGAGGTCTCCTCGGCGATCCTGACCCGAGATCCGGCGACCCATAACCTGCCTCAAGCCTCCAGCCGACGCCTGCAGCCTAAATCCGGAAGGTCCCCCCAACTGCGACCAGGAGCTGGTAAGACGATCCAACCCTAAAAGGCACCCCTGCACTCGACGCCCCACGACCTTGGGTGGCCAAACCGACGGTGCCTAACCAACCCCCAACATCCCAACTTACCTCTCGAAGTGGTGGTCGCACCCAGAAGACCTTCGTCCTCAAGCCTGCAGTGCCTTTGCAAACCGGAGGTTCCCCATTGCAAACAACAGGGCGCACGACGTCGAAACAGCACCCTGCACCCGGCCGCCCTAGTGCCGCGGAGGGTGCACCTTTGGTGCTACTTTGTTTCCCCATTTCCCCTGAGCTAAAGTCCAGGAGCTTTGCTCCCACAACGAAGTGGCCTGCTCATCAGCAGCCACCAACCGGAGGCCCCATATCCCCCGTTGGATAACATTGGGCCTCAGCACTCTGCACCCGGCCGCCCTAGTGCCGCTGGGGGTGTAACAAGAGTGCATCCCTGACCCTGGGGGACCCGAGTCTAACCCCAGAACCTCAACTCCCACTACTGAATACTTACCTTAAAACCGATAACACTATTTTCCTCCATATGATAACATTGACTGTTTTTCTTGAAAAAGTTTCTAAGTGTGGAGTTTGAAAACCTAAAGAAATTATTTAAAATTGTACTAACAAAAACGATTTTACTTACCTGTTTACAGGAAATGTCCCAGTGTAGTATCCAGGTATACTACACTGTGTAAGAAAAGCAATCTCAAAAGTAACTTACCTATAATATTACTCAAAATCCTATACAAAGTATATGTACTGTATTCTGAAAAGCATTGCATTATCTGTAACACTACTGTAATCAAATCAAAGTACATTTACAATTGCAATCCAAACTGTGTTACAATCTGTATATTTACTGCAAAGTATAAATCACTTACCTGTGCCAGGCTTGCTTGGTTCTAGGAAATAAAATAACTAAAAGAATATTTTTACACAAAACCAATTGGTCTGAGTTCAGTCTTTGAGTGTGTGACAATCATTTGCTGATTGAGTGTGTACAACAAATGCTTAACACTGTCCTGTGATAAAGCCTTACTGCTCGACCACACTACCACAAATAGAGAGTAAGGTGCTATCTAACTTTCCTCTGCCTACCTTTGGGGTTCCACTAGACTCTGTGCACACTTTACCTCACTTTAGTATAGTATATACAGAGCCAGCTTCCTACATCCACCCAATATTCCTTAGTACCATCTATGTAAAACTAATGGCTCTATTTGGATTCAACCAATGAAGTCTCTCTTCCTCCAAGCGATGTGGCAGAGAAAAAAGAAAAAAGGAGTGACATGATTGCCTGAAGGACGACATTAGCTTTGGTAGGAAATATGCCCGAACCCAGGCACGAATTTGTCAGAGAAAAAGGCAGTATGTGGTGGCTATTTTCACAGCACCTGCTGTTCACCAACATGGCATACATAAGTAATCACAATGATGAAAACAGTCTTAATGGTCAGCAACCTTAGGGAACAGATGTGCATAGGCTCAGAAAGCATGCATACAGAAACATGAAGACCAAGTTAAGGTTCCACTATTACATGATAAAATGTCCAGAAGAAAGACTATGCGAGCCCTTTCAAAAACCACACCACACCTGCTGCCAAACTGGCGAATGGGAAAAGGTCAAAAGTGCTGACAAATAACTAACAAATCCCATAGCAAAATTTTGCCGGGCCAATGACAAAAATATCACATCAGCTTGGCCTGAAGAGATCAGTCGGACAGCTCTCGCACTTGGCCACAAAGTTTGGCCAACGACCAGAATAAACCAACTTGGTAGATAAATGTCGTGCCACCAGCATAATGTCCACCACTTATGCAGGCAAATCAAATCCCATCAGTTGGCTTCGCTCAGTCTCCATGGGTGAAGATGTAGGTTGCGTAGGTTAGGGTGCAGAACTTTGCCTCACTGCTGAGGCAGGTGGTCTGCCCAAATGGGTAAATGGAACAGAGGACATATGCTTCAACTCAGTAGGTCGATGTACCACACTCTCTTTTAGGATGATCTGAGCCTGGGCCTTTACTGATATTCTTCAGAACTCGTGGCAGAAGAGAAAAGGCATACAGAAGACCCCAGCCCCTCCATAGGTGGAATGCAGCTCCCAGGGAACCTTGAGGCAGAAACTCCAGCTGCAGTAGTTAAGACATTGCACATTCTCAGAAGTTGTGAATAGATCTACTCAAGGCACATCCAAATTGGCAAAGACGTCTTGAAGCATATTTTGGTGCAGACGTCATTTGCTGAGCTCCTCTGTCCTGGCACTGAGCGCGACTACCAAATGACCGGCAGTCAGAGATCCTTTAGAGGTCAAGCCTCCACCAGAGTCAATGCTTCCTGCCACAGTGCCCGCCCTGCTTGTTGCAGTACCACATGGCAGCTGTATTGTCTGCCATGACTTGGATCAGTTTGTCCCCGATTGACAGGCGGAAGGCTGTTAGGGTCAAACGAATGGCACGCAGGCAAAGAAATTGGCTCTGCTCCACTGGAGACCAAGGACCCTGATTTCCATCTCGACAAGGTGACTTCTCCACCCCAGAAACAATATATCCTTCATTATTGTGCGTTCTATATGCGTAAAGGAGAATGGCCTGTTACACGTCTGGTTGACCTCATTCAGTCACCATTGAAGCTCCCGGGCTACCTCGGAGATACAGATTTTGTCTGATAGGCAACCCCACTGTAGATCCCACTGAAGGGCATAGGTTCCACCACACAGCACGCATGTGTCAACGCGTATGGGTAACCAGTAGGATGCACAAGGACAGGGGGCCAAGAAGTCTCTGAACCTTCCGAGCTGGAACACAGGAGTGAGCCGGAAACATCTCGATCATAACCTGAATATCCCACACCCACTGTGGGGCTGGAAACGCCTTAAAACCCACTCTGTCCAGGATGGTGCCTATAAGGGAATTTTCTACGTTGGGTGCAGATGGGATTTAAGTTAGCTGATCGAGAACCACAGGGACGAAACCAGGAAAATGGTTGTCTGCTTCCGGTCCGAAATGGACTGCAGCAAGCTCGCTTTCAATACCCTGTTGAGGTACGGGAATACGTGTATCCTTATCCTGCGAAAATGTGTGACAACCACCACCATCACCTTCGTAAACCCAAAGGGATGATGTGAGGCCAAAACTAATGTGTTCTGACCCCATCACAGACCGAAGGAAATGCCAGTGGGACTGCAGGTCGGACCGATTAAAGTATGCATCCTGCAATTCCAAAGACACAATGCCGTTCCTTGGATTGATGGCAAAGAGGACCAGGGTGAGAGTCAACATCTTAAACTTGTCCTTCCAAAGTAAGGTCTAATATCAGCTTAAGCCCTCTGTCTTTTTTGTGCACCAAAAGTACCAGCAGTAACACCCCCTGCCTTTCTCGGTTTCTGAAATTCTCTCTATGACACTCTGACCAACAGCGACCAAACTTCCTGGGCAAGGATGGAGGTATGGCATGCTGAAGTCTGAAACGAAACAGGAGAGGCAGGAAGGGGAGTAAACACAAAAATAAAGTGCTTAACCAAGTTGGACAACCTGCAGCAGACACAATTCTGAGATGAGATAAAACCGTAGCCTGACCCTTGAGCGGCTTGGATGCAGCCATGGCTGGCAAGGAAAAGAACTGATGCCTATACTGGTGGCCACGGCCTCTGCTGCCAACATGTGGTCGGACGCTGTATAGGCTGCTGAACATGCTGCAAGGGTTGCCATTGGTGAAAGGTAAGATCCCAAGAGTATCCGCTGAAATTTATGTACTGTCGGTGGAATTGGCGGTACGGAGATAGCAAACCCAAGAACCAAGCTGCAGCACAACTGTCTTAAGCTCTGCAATGTGGAATCTGCTTTCTCTTCAAAAGGTCTGTGGTGGTCAGTTGGCATATCAATAAAGAATGCCTGGACGTCACCAGAAAATCCTGTGGAATTCATTTATGCATGACGTTGGATCACCACGCTGGTGCCAATGGCACAACCCACAGTCTGCAGTGTCCAGATAAGTTCTCAATGTGTGCATAGCTGCATTCTGTCCATTTATGGGTCATTTGTGAGACTGAATCCCTGAATTATATTGCGAACAGGGGTAAAATCTCACAGGCCATATTCCACAGGGCATGGGTATAGCGCCCTATGAAACAGTGTTCAGACACCTCAATGCCAAATTGTCAGATGAGAAAACCTTCATTCCAAACAGGTGAACACACTTTTTTTTGTTTTTGCGGATCTTGCGGGTGGAGGCTGGAACCATAAAACTATGATGCCTATCTAAAAATGGGACTTGCTAAGAACCAAGCATAGCTTAGACCAGACCACTGTCAAAGCTTCTATTAGAGCCTCATTAGAGGACAGCACAGAACCAGGCTGGAAGGTCTAATTTGGCTGACATGCCTTGATTTATACCATGTGCAACTGCACTTTCAACACTTCTGCGGCTCTACTACCACCTAAGAGATACTCTCCTCTGTATGGCGCTCCAGTGGGGGGCGAGGGCTTACGTCCAACTCTGTCTCCGAAGAAGTATCCAGCACATCAGCATTTTGCAAGTCTAAATACATGCCTCAATCACTCTAATGGGGTAAGGGGGTAAATTATCCACTTCCTTGTCATCATCTACACGATGAGGAACTTTATGGTGGACTTGGATAGTGTCTATATCGGAGTCATATAAAGTCTCTAGCCTCTGGTAGTACCGCTGTCAAGGTAATAGCACTGCCTGGGAGTCCTCCCAGACAGAGACTGTGCCTTAGTAATTCCATACCAAGACAGTCGCCGGCGTTTGGCCGAAGTTGGCTTCAGATCTGAAACAGACATCTGGGTCAGTGTCTCTGGAGCAGGACAGATGTAAGCAGTTGGAATCGACATGGCCTTCAACGGAGGTGTGGAGGTATGGGCAAGCACAAGCAGGTGGCTGAGCGATGACCCAATGGTGTCAGGCTGGCTACTCTGGCAAAAGTCTGACTGGGGGACCTGGCGGCTCCCAAAGGCACTCCAGAGGACAGGAATTGTCCAAAAGAGTTTCAGCTTGGCCTACTTGAAGGACTATCTGCTGCAGGATCTGCAACAGCATAGAAAGTTGGAGCGAGTCATGGCCAGCCTCGGAACAAGCTCTGAGTTGAACAATAGGGGCAGAGTCTGCTCTTTCGAGCGGGAACAGCACCGGAACTTGGAGCTGGCCTGGAGCTTGAAGTATGACTTCCCTTGCTTCTTGTATTCAGCGATTACAGATTTGTCTTGCACACCCTGATGGCCTTCAGGTGAATCAGGGAGCATCTGTTGCAGAACTTTGAGTCTTGATTGGAACCGGGACACCACTGGCAAACATCAGGGTCATTAACTGACATCTTTTTTCTTGCAGTTGTAGCATGGTTTGAGGCCTGTGGTCTTTGGAGGAGACACTTTCCTAGGACAGTGACAGAAAACGTTTCAGGATCGCTAAGACCCCAACAAAAGGTTTGGAAGTGGAGCTCTGCATAATTATTAAAGGGGGCAAAAAGAAAGGAACTGACATTCCCACGCTGGAGTGGCATCCGGAGACAGTGCAAAGCTACTACAGAGTTCAATGGCACCAATGGCTGGAGCTAGATTGCAATTGCTAAGAAATGTTTCGGATCCAGTCTGAGTGCCAGAGAAATTCAAAAGGTGAGGCACCTGCAATGAGAAATATGGCCTGATGCGGATGAAAATGGCCGCTTGAGCCGGAGCTCCATCTCCCTGATTGGGAACCGGATCGTGTAAGGACAGCAGATTAGGCTCCAAAAAGTCTCCTCGAGCCCCTACTGCACTGAAAATCGTGCTCTGAAGTGACCGACAGCGGCCACCATCATGGCCGCCCCATCCGTGCAACGAGGCGAGGCCTGTGATCCAGGATCCATTACAGTCCCCAGGCTCACTAAAGAACAGGGGACGCCGCCTACTTCATTACCACCAAACAGAACCGAAAGTGAGTGCTCACGCTTATTAAGTAGATCATTGCGGCGTGGACACCACTTAACAAGTGAATGGCCTAACACCAACTGGGTCAGGCCACAGTACGACCGTCACTGAGCTCACCCACGCCATAAGTGCAGATATTGTCATTACTACCACCAAGCAGTCCATGCCTTCAGACATCCAAACGCCCATCTTCTATCTGCACTCACTCCCCACAGAGCGCTTCAACCAACCTCCAAGCGTTTCACGCAGTGCGGGCCCCTAACGCCGACGGTCTACTTGATGTCCTACATCTGAGACCGCCTGACTGCACCAGACTGTGCCTGCCTGTGCACTGGCGTGAGATCGCTCTCTACACCCAGCAGCTGAACTTGCTCTACACATCGCCCATGCTTTGCACACCCAGCTGCTCTTCACGCAGCTCTCTTCACCCGTATACTCTCTGCACCAGGCTGCGAGACCTGCTCTGCTCCCAACCGGAGCTGCCGCAGATGAACAAGTGTGCTCAGTCGCACAAATTTATAGGTGCGATCCGCTCGCCTTCTCACATAGCAAAGCCACTCTGCATCCAAAATCACGTCACGCAGCCCGAAACCAGGCCATCATCACAAACTAAATTGGCCTGGTCCATTCCAGTCCCATTCAAGTGATGTCATAGAAGACATACAGTCATACAAAGAAGGGGAGCCTTTGACCTTTTGAACAAACAATATCCCCCTGTATGGCGCTTTAATGGGGAAAGTAAGATTGGATTGGATCTGCTGTGAACTGTTGAAAGTTGTGAAAGTTGCTGATAGCTGCTGGGAGCTGTGAAAAACTGCTTGGTACTGTAAGGATCCAAACCCAGCACCTTCTTTTGTTGGCAAGCACTACACTTGCTCCCCTGCTGGTCATTACTCCACCAGCTATTACTCCATTGTCACCATACAGGGCATTTTGCGAGAATATACAGGGCATATTGCGAGTTGTGCTTACACCGCCGGCACAGTACTGCACATAAATCGTCAAAGGCACAAAACATGAATCGCACTACTCATCAGCTAAATACCATAAGAACTACTCTGAATAACAATCACCTCTGAATCTTGCACCACCTTAGTCCCATTGCATATACATTTACTGCACGACTAAGAGTTTAAAAACACATGCACAAGAAATACTGTCTATAAGCCTGCAGATGGTGTGTGCCTGCAGGAAGTAAGTACTTGCGAGTAGTGAGTACCTGCAATTTCATACAAGCAAGAACTACATCCAAGTAGTAGATACCTTTGATGAGCAGAAAAGTGCCTGTATAATAACATCACCGCTCTTCAAATGGGTGCCTTCCTTAGCTCAGCTTCCAACTTCTGCATTAATCCTATATTAACCAGATCAACCGAACGCCAAGATGGCTGAAAGGATATGAAATCTACAACAAAAAGGACAACATCGAACAACCAACACCAGAATCTCCCATCAAAAGTAAAACTGAGTTCAAAGACACGATGGACTCCAACCTCAAAAAACACTGATGTTCTACAACTTGCCCTACCCAAAATAGTTAGCGTGGACATAATGCAACAAGAAGTTGTTGGAATGAGATCCGATAGCAGACAAATAAGCGATAAATTATCAGCAGCTGAACAGCGCATTAGCAATCTGGAGGACAAATCTCTCACTGCAAAAAAAGACCTTAGCTCCTTCCAAAAAACTTCAATCTTGGTGCAATGCTCCATTGCTGAATTGGAAGATAGAATCAGGAAGGGCAATGGAAGATTCTTTGGCTTTCCTGAAAACTGTGACAAACAACATGGCTCTTGCATCACCTTTCTGGAGGATTGGATTCTACGCCTTCTTTTGACAAAAGATTTGAGCTTGATAGAGCACATCGCATTCCAACACGACAATCTGACCATGATAATCCATCTGGTCCACCCAGACCGATAATTGCAAACTCCTCAGATACCAATACATAGAACTGATTCTTGAATTCATTCGCGAACACAAACATATCTCCTGGGAAGGTCACAGGATCATCGTCTCACAAGATTACTCGAAATCCACGGTACAAGCGAGGAAAGGTTTCCGCTCCCTCAGGCCCAGACTATAGCATATGAACATTCCCTTCTCGTTCTAAGGTCCTGCCAGATTTTGTGTTGTTTATAAAGGTGCCACATACTTGTTCCACGACCAACAGGATCTGGCCTCCTTCGTAGACAACATTCAAGAGGCTGAGATGGACACTTCTTCCAACGCAGAGCAGTCGTAATTTATTGTCATTCTTCATTTCACTCTCCTTGCAGTACTTGCTGAGAAGGCAACTGTCCGTTCATATTTCCATATACCTTCTAGCACCAGATTAATATCCAGCACTATTTGACATTATGTGTCGCTATTTGATGCTATAAGTTGTTGGTGGACGCCTCTCATGTCCGATACTTTGTGATAAGCTATGATAAGATGCGATGTTATGCGTTACACTTGATGTTACATGAGCCTATCAGATGTTAATTAAGGCCTATCGAGTACGATAGATGTCATAAGATGGGGGATCTTGCTATACTGTTAGACTGTTATACTGTTAGATGCTAGCTGATGTCTCTCACGTCTGACAAGATGTAATACTGAGATGTTGATGCTAAGTGATGTTGTGGGATGTTATGTAGATTCTATGCCGGTATATCGCCCCCGATATTGCTGGCGCAGATTCTGTTGGCACAAGCCTCTATAGGCACTGCCAAGCTCTCAACTTTCCACCCACTCACCTAACAAATGATTTCTATGCAGGTAGATTCTCCACGACCCAATATACAGCAATGTTACGGATGAGATAGTTGGACTGGATGTCATAGCGTCTCACAACGACACTCGATTGTTGTACAATTTAAGGTAGTTATCGTCCATAGTTTTTTCAATAAGTTTTACACACTGCCTATAGAGGATATAGCACAACTCAACTGCACCCCGTCACATTCGTCTCCTGATTTTCCACTGTTAACTGACTAATACAGTAGCTTCTATAACCTACCGAGTTGGCCCTCTTCTCGCCAATAAGTATCAGTTCTCAACCACATCGTTGGCTTATTGGTGTCCTTATTGGTGCCCTGCACTCTTTTTTGCCTGGTTATTCGCATGCCTCAAGATACATCGCCTACCATCCTTAGCTCACTAGCATCCGTGAGCTGAAATCGTGGGGGATTGGAGATGGTTAGTCTCCTCCTTTGGATCCCATGCACTGCCTACTACAGGTCGCAATTTCTAAATAGTAAGCTTTCCTTTTAAAACCGCTTCGCTCCCGTCTGTCTTGGCAATACTGCGAAAAGGCTGCCATATGATTTCCAAGATCTACGGCAAGCTCAGACCCATGTCTACATCACTTTGTGAAGCCTCACAACAGAAATGTCAGGAGGACGGGACGCAAGACGGCCTACGCAAGCCCTTAGAGATCGATTAGCATAAATGACGGTCTTCCCCCTTCATCAAAAAAATAACCCTTTATCTTGCACAAACCAAACAATATATCCTACTTAGAACATATTACACTCCACACCAAACTGACTTTAAACCCTGGGCCTATTCAACAAGGATTATTGCTGGAGCTACAATGCACCACATGCAGAATTGCGCTATATGACTGCCCCTTGTTGCACAACTTTTGGGCTAAAGTCCATGACACTATTGACGATATCTCACAAACTAAGCTCCCTAGGACCTTTTCATTTTCCGTCTGCGGAACCTTCAATTCCTCATACACTGCAGACTTACAGCGAGAAGATTTACTATTAATTGACTTATTATTTACTCTTCCCCACAAAACCATCCTCTCCACCTGGAAGTCATGGGAAAACGCCTCTAATAACACCTGGTGGGAGTGGTTAAGATACATTAGGGGCGCTTATTCCATCCTTTCTTCACAATACCCTTGGATCTCGGTCAACAAGGCTCTATGGAACAATCTTTATAGATATCTGGAAGTAATTAACCCCCTATAGACTTCTCTACCATCTCTTCCGAAACCAATCCAATTGACACCTCGCTATACTGGTTCATACTCGTACCCCCAACCTACTGCGCTCAGTTCCCGTCACTTCCTTGAATGACGGGCAGGATCCATATGCCACTATGTAGATAAGGTCGGTCATCACCTCTTTTTCTCACCTCCTTCCTCTCACCTTCCCTCTCCTCCCCTCTCTCTCTCCCTTTCTTTCGCTCTTATACTTTCTCTTCCTCTTCCTCCTTTCTTTCTTTATTTAGTTCCCACCACACGGTTGCATGAGAGTAATACTCTTCCCTAGCTGAACCAATGGTTTACTGTTTATCAACATTTGCATTACCTAGTAAACTATGCAACTGTGCAACATGTATTAATTGTACTCCGCTATTGTTTGAAAGAAATATCCATCAGAAATAGAGGTATTGTGAATCTAGTTATAGAATTTACACTATAAAGTTACTGTTTGAATAATACAACTATGAATTTATCGTAAATGGGTTTAATTTCCAATACTTTTCCATTCTAAAACATTAAAGGAAAGAAAAACTGCTAGTGCAGATTATACTGCGGTTTGCAAATCAATAACAGACAATCGGAGCTCAGCATTTATTTAGTGTAGAATGTAGTTCTACAAAGATTGTTTACTTTCAGGAATACTGCCCGGCACTAACCTCTTCCTCCAGTCCGCCCTGCTTGCTGTTCACAACCTTAAGAGGTCTCGCCAAATCAACCTCTTGTGCTCAAAACACTTTGAGTGGACTATAGGTCAGTCCCATTCAAATATTTGGCTTGCTTGGGTGAGCCCGCATCAGCCAACGGCTTGTGACATTGTCAACGGCATCTTGGATCAGTCTAGTTGATTATTTTAGTCGTACTATCATGTCTATCGCTGTCTGAGTGTATCCTGTGAAGAGCCTATTTGATATCTGAAAAGTGAACCCTTCGTTAGGTCGAGCCTCGAGTAGCGCGCAAGCGCTGCTCTGGCAAGACTTTATGTAGGGGTTTCAAAAAGCTGACCACACGCTCGTGCACAATGGCCTTTTCCCTGCGGTTACCCGCAGGGCCGCCATCTGTTTGCAATTATCGTGCCCAGACGCGGGCACGATAATTGAAAACACATGGCCATTGTGCACGAGCGTGTGGTCAGCTCAGCAGGCTGTCGCGCTCGCTCGCCCCCGCTTGTCCAGCGCTTCACTTGTGCTGACGCTGCCTCCCTCCTCCGTCTTTTCTCAGCTGCAAGCAGGCAGCCGACCTCCCTCCCATTCTCACAGCCCTATTCCTTCCCCTTCACAATATCCCGCGACCCTCTCCCCTCGGGCTCCATTTCTCTCCGGTTTCGTAAATCGCTCACACACAGTGCTGACAGTAACCGGAACCAGCAGAGCGAGCAACGTCAGCGCGCGAGACGCAGAAACAAGACTACAGTGAAGGGTCGTGAACATAGAGGTAGGACACTTCAGCCCTATGAGTGGTCTGTATTCATCAGCCTCTACCCTACACCCCCCCCGCCGCAAAATATAACAAAATTAAAGGAACGTTTCTAACAAACAAAAACAATATTATCGAAAAAAGGAAGTAGGGTTTGAAAGAGAAATCGGAAACAAAAACGTAAAAGAAACAGATGGCTATGTTATCTACCAAAGAGAAGTAACTCCTGTTCGCAGACCCTCTACAGCAGGAAGATGGCGACGGACGGTGCGAGCGCCGCCGGGGAAGGAGCTCTCTCCCCTGAGCCAGGGGAACCAGCAGAGAAGGTAAGCGGCCGGGCTCGGCTTGGCGGAGATCTGGTGAATGCGGGCCCTCATGCCTAGCATGGCTTGGGCCCCTGAACACACCCTCTTTGGTCCCCGGGGATCCAGCATAAAAAGAAGCGGTGCCCGTAGACCCATCTCCGGGAATGGCTCCCGGCTGGGCAGGTGCTCTCAGGAGCTGGAGCCCCGGCAGCGGTGCCTCCTCTCTGCCGGGGGTGCAAGGAGACCCCGAACAGTCTTTGTTCTGGTGCTCGGCTTTATAATAGTGCATTTGTTGTGCACGGCTCCTAATCTGTGCAGATCAATGTGCGGGGGCTGCAGCAGCGCCGGGACTCGTTCATTATACCACAGTGCATATGGCAGCCTTTTAACCAGTACCCGTCTAGCAAGCAACCGTGCATATCAGTGTACCGGGGCTGTTGCTTTGCGTGTGAGCCTGAAAGTTTTAACTGGAGACGAGGTTCGTAAAGTGACCCTTCGGTGCACCTGCCGGCTGCAGCTAATACGTTTTTAAGTCGAGTCCATCGGTCTGTCCTCCTTCGAGCGTGCGCCTCTGACAACTTTTTTGTACGATTAAACAGACTTAAAAACGGGAACGTGTGTACTTTTAAAGGTTTGTGAACGAATTGCTAAAAGACACGCGCAAGCAAGTGGGTTGGTAACCCAGACGGTATATGGGCGGTGGCACAGTGAAATATCACATTTATATGGGCGACGGTACACCAGTGAGTCATATACGGCTCATTCTTTACACCAATAAGTGTAATATTGCGCTTCCTGCTGGTGAATATATTGTGCAAGTACTCATGTTTTTATATAGATTCACATGCTACTCTGGGGTTAGTCTGAATGTTAGTGGTTCTTTTTATAGCGCCGCGTTCCACAATGAGCTCACTTCAGAGCGCTGCAGAGTGCATGCTTACAGTGCAAGGTTACAGCCTTAGGGCTCTTGCCATCAGATGAACCACGAGATTAAGCAAGGTACAATGGAGTAAACTCAAATGTTCTTTGTATTAACAGTGGTGGGAAGGTCCCTCATTTTCCTTTTCCACTACACAACCAATTTGGATAATTGATGGCTTTTCCAGGAAATTACGCAGGGCAAGGAGCTGGGTTTATGTATTCATAGCTATCATACTTATTTAGTGTCTGTGTGTACAGGGGCGAGTGAGGTAACGTAGAGTGGGCGGGAAGAAGAACTGGTTTGCAATTGCATGGAGCGAAAAAAAAAACAGATCTCTCTGAACACTGCAACATCTACGAGTTTCATGAATGGGAACCCTGCGTCTTGTTGCACTCAGAGCCGAACAAGCAGACGCTGCTCAGGCGAGGGTGGCGGGAGTCCTGGGGCCCCCCAGAGAGCCGGGCAGGGAGACACTGCATGGGCGAGGGTGGTTTGCGTCCCGGGGCCCCCAGAGAGCCGGGCAAGGAGACACTCTGCACTGGTTTGGGTGGTGTGCGCCCTGCTGCACCCAGTGAGCTGGGTAGGGGGAGACACTGCACTGGCTTGGATGCAGTGCGTCCTGCTGCACCCAGAGAGCTGGGCAGGGATACACACTGCACTGGCTTGGGTGCTGTGCGTCCTGGTGCTAAAGAAAAACGCGGGGAATATTTATATGCCCATACTGTAAATATGGTAGCATGTGTGTGCTGACCTGCGTTTTAGTGCCGTTCTGTGTGTGTTTGTGTGTGCCTGAGTCTTGTATGCGTGCTTGTGAGTCCGTATAGGTGCTTGTATGTGTTCTTGCATACTTGTGTTTATTGCATATATAAATATATTGCGTACCATTGTGTGTCTGTGTATCTTCTGTGCTTGGGTGTGTATGGTGTTTGTGTGCGTCTTCTATACTTGTTTCTATGAGTGTTTTTATATGTGCGAGTGTCTGTGCTTTCTGTGTGTTACTAAGTATGTGTTTATCTGCGTGTCTGTGTGTTTACGTTCCTCACATATGTTAACTCCAGCTGTGGTGGACACAGAAACCCCCTTCGTTAGGCAAAATGTTGAAACTTTTTTTTTTTTTTTTTAACTTTCTCAAACTAAAACAGCCCCATCAGTAGATAGGTTAATATTATTTCTGCAACAACATATTTCTGAAACATGCCGATAACTAGGTAACTATTAGGCAACTGGGGGCTCTCGTCTTTGGGGAGAACCCAGGGGGCACTGCCTTGAGCCATCGTGAGTTGGCTTTAGGGACACTTTGGCAGGGAGACGGGTTCAGATATCAAACGTCGTTCGTTGGTTAAAAAAAAAAATGTGAGTCTTCCGCATAAACAGTGCGAGTAGTCAGTCTGGTGCGTGTTTTTGGGCTGGCTCTCCACATTGTGGCATGTGTGCCCCCGTGACTGGGAGGCTGGACGAGGGGCAGTGCCCGCTGCCTTGGCAAACATGCCTGACAGGGGATTTTTGTGTAACAGCAGGGACAGGAGATGTCATACAAATGTGAAATAACGGATGTACGTCCTCATGCCACTTTTATGAGGGGTGTTTTGGAAGCGCCTCGGAGTGTTTTCACAGCGCATGTGCCAATCACGCAAACCCCATCGAGGAGCAGCACACAACGCCTGGATGTGTACGGAGGGAGCAGCAAGCCTTGTGTTCTTTGGCAAGCTTTGTTTAATAAAGTTAAAACCGGTCGGGCAGATCTGACAGAACAGGCAGGGGCTGGGACTCCGGCCAGCAGCATCGATCCAAGGGCATGCCGTGCCCTCGGGGTCACAAGTCAGTGTGAAGCGCGATATGACTGATCTTGTCGCCGAAACCAGAAACGCCGCAAACAATCCGCTCTCTCTCGCAGAGAATTTCCTAACAAATAATGACACACCGTTGCTCGTTCAAGACATAGGTGCGAGTTTTGAAAGCGGAAGAGGAGAAAGGCATTAATTGCCAGGGACTACATGTGGCAATCACCTGGCAGCAAGATTCACTTGAAAAACAAGCATTGGCATAGCCAATAGGTCTCGCCTTGGGGACCTTATAAGTGTTTAGCCATGCAACGGTTGATGTTGCACCAAGGATATTGTGCTGCATAACTAAATACTTATAAGGTCCCAAAAGCGAGACCTATTGGCTATGCCAATGCTTGTTTTTTTTACCTCATACACGCAGTGCGTATCAAAAGCAATCCTTTTTTTATTTCCATTGCAAGATACAGTGGTTAGATTTATGGCATAATACATTAATTACTACGGGTGCCAAAGGTCAAGTCCTCTAATGGAGACCATTACAAGAACAATATTTTAGCATCCCGAGCAGTCACCTTCTGCTGCTGACCAGATGCAGCGCAGCTAGCAGCTTTTAAGAACTCTCACAACCACCGCTACACCCATCATCACTAAGATACACCTCAAAGTACCCCATTATGGCAGACCGCCCAACCCATGCATACAACATGTGGGCACACTGCTCTCCACATCCTTCTGTTACACGGAAAATTCCCCTCACAAATGCAATGGTCTGGGTCCACTGCTGACAGTACCTCTATGCTCTCTGAGAAGGCAGAGAGCTGGGCCTTCAGCTCAGCCATCTGCTGTAGTCGCTTGTTGTACTTGCTCATTTCTCCTTGCAGAAAGGCCTGCTGCTCCTCAAGGATCTGCACTCTGGCCTGGAGTGCCGCCTCCTCTTGGCGGGTCTGAAAGAGCGCTTGCTCCTGTCTAGCATTTTAGTAGAACAAGCAAAAAACGAGAATTTACCACAAAGTGAGTACTTAAAGCTCTCCTTATAAGTACACAAGGCAAACGTGAGCACGTTTTTGGCTGTACGCAATAGGAAGGCACGCGCAGGTAAGTTATGGGCTAAATAAAACAAAATGTATAAAACACTTACCCGAGCATAGCGTCATTCATTTGCCATATTTGGCTCTCAAGTTCGTTCACCCTGCAGTGAAAATAAGGGGTCACATTATCAACCACACATCACGGAAAGAGCGGCAGGTTGAAGAACAGGACAAACACCTCAATGAAATAGTGTGGCTTATAAAGAAACGTTAACGGGCAGTACCGGCAATGTTATTGATAGGCCAGAAGCTCTTGTTATGTTACCAGGTACGGTTAACAGAACCTGTACTCCTAATCATCCCAGGGCAGAGGACTACTAATGACAAACTAAAACTTCAATCAGACACTCTGAGGTCAATGGAGCTAATACACCCCCCCCCACACTCCGACACCAGCATGTCCTCTTTTCTTGCTGCTGGCAGTTGAAATAAGTATTTTCCATCCAGAAGTATACATGCTTAATGGCAGTGAATAAGCTTTTGACTGACCGCACTGTTGCCACGTTTTGCACATGCATGTGTGACATTTTTTAGCTTGCAGTGTGCCTGTGTGGGACAAATAGGTACCATTAGCATAACCCTACATCAAGGCTTTGAGTAGAATGAAAAGGGCAGAAGGGGGGGGGGTCTATAAAAGGGGTGTGGCCAAAGAAGCACAACTATGGATCGATTCCAGGAGGTGTGGTCTATGTAATTAAGGGCGTGGCTTAAAACAAACTAAAGTCATGTGCTTCACACAGTGCACCACCCAACTAGTATTTGTGTGCTTCTACTTGAGATTTTTGTTTTTGCATCTAAACGCATCACACAATAACAGACATGAGCCTAAAATAAGTCAGACCTGTTGGCTTTGCCCACGCTTGTTTATAAGTACCCGATAAATGAGTATCAATGAATTCGTTGTGGAAAATTCGAATTTTACAATATTTAAATTTCGAAAATATGAGACCGTAAAAAAAAAAACATTACTGAGATCTAAGGAAGTGGTCTTCAGACTATCACAATCACTCTTGCTCTCCTATTCACACCACTTCCCTCTACAGCCTGTTTAAGGCACTCACCCCCTGTTCTCCCAACAACTTTCTGAAATTCTCAATCTGCATATTTCACACATTCTCTTTTCTCTTCTGCACCCTTTTTCACTGTCTCCTTTTGTAAGTGCTTCCTTGCATCTCATTCACTTCACCATCCCTCACACACAATCACCTGTAAACACTACCTCCATACACATTCACCTGTGAGCACTTTCGCTCTTTCACAATTACAGTTGGCACGTCACCATTGCCCTGTGTGCTTTTCAGAGGAGCCAAAGATTGGATGAGCATGTATTCCGAACACCAACAAGCACCGAAAGCCTTGCAGTGGCTTCAGTCAAACTCCTGAGCTCTCAATTTTGGCCCGTTATAAACACCCACCCAAACTTCACTTCATACAGACAAACCAGTTCACAGTAAGCAAAATACAAAATTAATCTGCTGCATAAAATAAACTAAAAAAAGCATCCTGGGAAAATGAAATACTCTTAGGGAATTAAATAATGAAAACGTGAAAAGTGAACAAGAGCAACCTACCTGTAATGGTATTTACAGTCACTGCCAACGTATAGATATTGAGAAATATATCAGCGTTTTCCTTGCCACAGTCAGGTTTTACCCACTTCCGGGTCTGAGACGCAGAGGAATACAGCCCACTTACTTACTGTCCATTATGATGACTGGCACAGGGGACAGCAACCATGGACCACCACGTCTGTCTGTCTTGGGCAAGTTGGTGTACGGTGCCCCAGCTGTGGTTCAGACTCTTCATTTCTAATTCCACAGTTCGCCTCCTGGTGTTCGTTGGCCTGCCTCTCTTCCGTTTGCCCTCTGGGGGTTCAGTAGAGAGCTGATCTTGTGATGGAGTCTTGTTCTCTTCTGATGGTGTCTTATTCATCTCCACCTTATTCTCAGAATGATAGTGTCCAGTTCTCTTCTGATGGGGTCTCCTATCCATCTCCATATTCTTCTCATAATCGTGGTGTCCATGCTCTTTTGCTTAGATCTAGTGAGCAGCTCCTGGTTGAAGATGGTTCATGGCCAGAAAATGCACAAGATTCTTCTCAGGTTACTGATCTGGAAGGCTGACCGTCTGGTAACATCGCTTTTCGTCATCCGCCAGCATTGTGATCCATACAAGAGTGCGGACAGAACCTAGCTCTGGTAAAGTCTCAGCTTGGTGTTGATGCTGTACTGAGAAGACCTCCACAACGTTTTCATCATCCTGAAGGCGTTCCTAGCCAGCCTTGTTCAGTCTCCTCCTGATGTTACTGCCTGCCACTTCATCATATATGATAGTACTGCCTACGTAATCAACTCTTCAGTCATGGCTAGTACTCTACATCCACCTTGATCAGGAAGGATACTGAATTGCATGACTTCTGCTTTCTTTGTGTTGATCTTTAGGCCCACTTACTGTGCCTAGATGTCGAGGCGAGACGTCTTTTCCTGCATATGGTGGTATGTGTTTAGAGAGCAAAGCTAGGTCATCCACATAGTCAATGTTACAGTTGGTTAATGCTCCCTTCTTTTGTAATCTTGACTATTGTGCCTTCCAGTCATGTGTGTAATAACGCGGAGCCAGAATTATGGTTCCAATATGTTTATTTCTAGCACACTGGAGCAGCTCCTTCTGCTCTGCTCCTGAGCTCTGTTCATCTAACCACTTTAAAATTTTAAACCATAACATTTTATATGCAGCCATGACTACATACCACATTCTAAACACTATGTGACATCACTACATCTTACCCCTTTCTAACAAAACAAGGAAGTAATCATTACTTAAACAAAACAAAAACACAAAATAAAATGAAATAAAAGAAAATAGAATAAAATAATTTAACACTGTTCAATCAGTCTTTGTGGTTTCTGGAGTGTTCTTCCTGCCCTTCTGAAAAAAAAAAATCTTTCTCTTTTACATTTTATTGTTCTGGAATTGGAGTAATACATTTTTTGAAATGTGTTTCCTTTGATCTGATTATTGTTTCCTTGTTCCTTTCACTATCTCAGCTCTCTTAGCAATTTGTTCATGTTCCTTACCGGGTTTCAAAAGGAACTTGCGACAAACGTCTTTGTCTGGGTTGTTCAAATAAATCCAAAGAACATTTTCCAGTCGACCCATGAGGTGTATTTCTATAATCACATAGAACCTGACAAAGTTTGATTCATAGAAATTTGTGAAAGTTTGGCTCTTTGAATAGATTTCTTTTTATGGTAGCCATCAACCTTTCTACGACTCCATTAGCCTGTGGCCAAAGTGGAGTAATTTTCCTGTATCACTCCCATATACTCAAGAAATTTTCCAAATTCACTTCCATTAAAAGGTGGGCCATTCTCGGTCTTTAATATTTTGGGTATATCCCATGTAGAAAGAATATCATTGAGGACAGAAAGTACCATAGATGTAGATGACACCATTTTCACAATTGGAAAATCTTGACTACTCATCAATTATAACAAACTGATATTGTCCAGAATCTAATGGCTCATAACAATCACGTAGCCCAGACCATACAGCATCTAGCAGTTTGGACATGTGCAACTCGTCAACATTCCTTTCCTTCATAGTACATTGACAAAGAGACAAACTTGTACAATTTCTTCTACTTGGCTGTCGAGTCTTGGGATCCACGCTTTTTCACGTAACAGAGTTTTTGTCACCGATATCGCTCTGTGACTTTCATGTGCCAGATTAATCACACTTTTTTGCAAAACATGTGGGATAACTATTCTGTTTCCTCTTACAAGAACACCAGAAAAAGTTATCGCCAACTCAGTCGGTTTGTTCTTGAACACAAGTATACCTCTACTATATACTTCAGATTGAAATGTTGTCATGACACTTATATGTTTCCACTTGTTCAGCTTTATTGTTCTTTTCACTTTTGTAAGAGTGCTATCCTTGTTAGATTCATGGATCAATTCTTGCTCTGAAATTGTCTCAGGAACCACTGATTTAATTATAAAGTGTACATATTCTTCAATTTCATCAGTTTCTTTTTCACTTATGTCACCTGGATGTCTTGACAAATAATCAGCTGGATTGTATTCTTTTCCAGGCTTGTGAACAATCTTAAGATTGTAGTCCATTAATCTTATAACCCATCTTTCAATGCGAAGAGGTCTTTTTGCCTGTGGGTTTCCAAAAATGGTCTTTAGTGCTTGGTGATCTGTGACTATCACAAACGGTTTTCCAAATAAGCAATCATGATAGTGCTTGCACACCCAGACTACTGCCAATCTTTCCTTCTCTGACTGTGAGTATATATTTTCGACATCTGTTAAGCTTTTGCTGGTATGCGACACTACAAACGGAGTATCCTTAAAAACTGGCACCTAGTCTCACCGGACTAGCATCTATTAGTTCAGTGTATAGGTCTGGCTGAAAGTATTTTAAATTTGCCGCTGCTGCTAAATCATCCTTGATTTTTTTGAACTCACGTTCACACTTCTCATCCTAGTTGAACGTTTTTTCGGTCTTCTTTAATTCTTGAAGAGGTGAGCTAATAGTGGCATAATCCTCGATGTAATGAGAGCAATAACTAGCCATTCCTAACTCTGTTATATCTTGTAAACTATTTCTGGTTTGCCAATCTCACATTTATCTGGGTTTAGAGTCAGTCCAGCTTTCATGAGTACTCAACATACTTCCCTTAAAGCTTCATCATGTTCACTTTCGTTTTTTCCCAAAAACAACATCGTCAATGTAATTCATAGAATTTTTTTTTTTTTTTTTTTACAAACCTGATGACATTATTTTGATTTTTTGAAAGATTATTGCAGCTGAACATATCCCAAAGTTAATTCTTTTGTAGCAGAACAGTCCCAAATGCGTGGAAAAAGTTGTGATATATCTTGAACATTCATCAATCTCTAACTGATGATAGCCCTTACAAAGATCCAACTTTGAAAAGACTGTTGCTCCATTCAAAATGCTAATCATGTCATTCAAATGTGATCCTGGGTTCCTTTCCCTCTTAATTGCAGTATTTGGTACTCTCATATCTACACAAATTCAAATTTTTATCTTGTATTTTTCTTAGGTACAACTACTATTGGGGACGCCCAAGGTGTTGGACCGGTTGCTGGCTCAATAATATCTTGCTTAAGTAATAAATTTACTTCTGCTTCCACTTTGTCTTGCATATGAATTGGAACGCTCTTATGCATCTGGGCCACAGGTTACACCCTTTCATTTATGTGAAGAGTAATAGTTTTATCCTTTAGTCTGCCCAGACTCTCAGTCAATGCAGGAAACACTTAGTATAGGGTGTACCGTTGTTACTAAATGTCATGGCTAACAGTCCCATTAGTTGAGCAGTAACATTGCTCAGTAAGCAAGGACCAGACAGGTCTCCATTTAGAACATGCACTTCCTCTTTGAGAGACATGTTTCCATATGTTAGGTTTTCTTCAAACTTTACTAGACAAGTGACTGGACATTTTGTTCCTCAATTAAATACATTTGACAAAACAAGTGGTGGCTTCTCCTGCATTTTATCATATTAAGTTACGCACATGTTACATGTCACTCCACTGTCAAGAACAAAAACAACTTTGAGATTCCACTAATATGTCAACGAACGCTGTTTTTTTTTTAGATTTTCTTTCTTCTTTTAAATCAATTGTTTCATCTTTGCTTTCCTGATCTGATCCATCTGCGGAGAAGTCATCAAAGCTTTTCATTTGCCTAATGTGTTTAACATTTCCTTTAGCTTGTCGTTTACATATTTTTTCATTGTTTCTCCTTTTTGGTCTGCATACACTTGCAAAAGGATTCATTTTTCCACATTCTTTACATTGTTGCCCGAATGGTGGACATGTATGTGGAAATTGTTCACATCTATAGCATGTTCTTTTGTCTTTTCTTTAGAAAGTTGTTCTATCAGTTTCGTCTTTTTGATCGCTTCAGCTTTGCCTTTTTGACCATTTGTCATACTTGTTCCAAAGTTTTTATCCTTCCAAGTTCCATATTAGTGGCATGTTTCTTGGCTTGTTTCAGTTAGTGCCATACGAAGAATTGTATATCATATGCTTTTTCTAACAATTTTTTTCTGAATTCTACTGACTTACATCCCTGAATAATTCTGAATAGGATTGCTTCCTCATTGCTAACTTGTCAAATCAGTAGAACATGACTAACTTCCTCAATTTAGTCACAAAATCATCAATGGTCTCATTATCTTGCTGATAAACTATGATGAAATTGTATCTCTCAAAATCTAAATTTCTTTGCGGATCAAACCTTTTATTTAGACAAGCCCTTTGTATGTATTCTTATCCGCATCAGGGAATGTAATAATTATATCCTCCACTTCACCTACTAAATTAAGCAGCAAGTCTTTATCTTGGTCAGTGTGTTTCTAACATGTGGCTTTCAAAAAAATGTTCAAATCTTCTCCATTGTTCCCATCTTTGACAACAGTTTGTTGATCCGCTATGTCAAACGGTAAACGTATCCTGAAGATCATACTGGAAACATTTTCTTCCTCTTGAACATATACATCATCCATATGTGTGTTTGCTGTTGAAGCGGTTGTACTTGTTAAACTTTCACCGTCTTCCAGCATTGTGTTCTATATTTAATTTTATTTATTTTAGAAGAAAAAGAAAAAAAGAATTTTTTTAGGCACGTTCTCTGCATTTTCTTTAATACCAACTAATAATCACTTCCCAGTACTTATTTTAAGTTGTTCCTCTGCATTTGTATGTTTCCTGGTTTTCTGATATTTTGCCCGACTTTTATATGGGTTCCAGGCCTCTTTCTATTGATGTCCCAATATCTTGCCTGATTCAGAGATGGCCACCGAGATTTCGAAGTCTCGTGTTAAGATTTGCCTGCTTTCAAGATGGCCGCCGAGGGAAACGGATCTTGCAAGATTTTCAACGTGCATGCTCCATTGAATAGTTGCATCGGGAGCTGTGCATGCGGTGAAAATGGTGAGCGCTCAGATTTTTATTATTATGCTAACTTCTCTTTAATTATGCTGATTTCAAAGACTGTATTGCTGCTTCTCAGTTGCTGCTTCGTATACTGTTGTACAATAAAATGATCGCAGCTGAAAACGCGCTCTTACCGGCATAAAAGTAGCGTAGTAGTGCTGATGTGGGCTCAATCTGCTCTTGTCGCCAATCTGTAATAATGCGAAGCCTGAATTATGGTTCCAATATGGTTTTTTTCTGGCACACTGGGGCATCTCCTTCTAACATCCTATATGTAGCCATGACTACAGGTCACATTCTAAACCCTATGTGACATCACTACAATGTGGTACTTTCTTTTCCTTCCAAATCAATGTAAACAGTGGTTGGAGGATCTTGACTGATGTTTCACGGCCTGCCTTGAATATTTCTGCATTCAGGTTGCCTTGCCCGGGAACTTTTCCTTTCTTGAGAGATCAGATAGCAGTGACGATTTCTTCTTTTTGTGGTGGGGTTGTCGTTAAATATCCAAGTCTGCCTCTGCTTCTTGGATGACCGCTTCGCTTGTTGGTACTAGTTGGTCTGTTCAAGACTTCTTTGAAGTGCTCAGCCCAGCTTGCTTCCTGCTTTTTCTCGGTTGGGAATAGTCTGCCTTACACGTCCATGATAGGGGTGTTGTATGATGCACGAGATTTACCAATGACTATCTTTGAGATCTTGAAGACCTTCCCCCATGCTCCTCTACTGGGTGCCTCCTCTGCTTGCCTGGCAAGGCTATCCATATACGCCCACTGTCTGCCTTTGTCATTCTTTTGACAGCTGTTTGCTTCTATGTACTGTTGCATGTACTTCACCTACAGCTTCCCAGATTTGGCCTCATGAGTTTCTTTTTTGCTGCCCTCCTGTCTTCAGTAGTTTGGCATGTGTCTTGTCTGATCCGTTCTTTCCTCTTCCTTGTCTCGGTCCCAAGGCATGTTTCACTTTTCTTCACATTTATTGAAGAGACCTTTTCCCATTTCTTCTTAACTGCATCTGCAGTAGGCTCAGACTGATCTTCCTCGTCTGCCAGGAGTTGGAACCTGCTTTCGATTTGTAAGGCAAATGCTTTCTTGGTTTTGAGGTCCTGCAATTTTGCCACATCAAAGTGCTGTCGCCCTGATGTTTTGTGTTCTGTTTTTCTGGGCTTCAGCCTCACAAGAGCAGTCACTAGATGGTGATTACTGCAGACATCTGCTCCCTTCCTCACTCTGACATCTTGTAGAGAGCGTCTCCAGGTTCCACTTATCAGTTGGTCAATATGGTTTCTGTCTCTGTCTTTGGGTGAGCACAAAGTTTGTGAATATTACTGATGGGGAAGAGTCCCTCCTATGACCAGATCATTTGGGGCTAGAAATTCCAACAGTCTTTCTCTGTTGTCGTTCATTGTTCCACAGCATTCCTTGCCCACAGTTCTGTTATGGTTCATGTTGTCAGTTCCCACTTAAGCATTCAAGTCTCCTATTACAATCTGAATGTCGTAGTTTGGCACAGCTTCAAGCTCAGCGTGCATCTGTTGGTAGGATATGTCCTTAACTGTTTCTTCTGAGTCATTTGTTAGAGCATAGCACTTGATAATGGAGGTGCTGAAGTGTCTGCCTTTTAACCTGGCTGTCATGAGTCTGCTGCTGATTGGCTTCCACTCAATTAGGCATTTCTCTATCCCTTTGTGATGTTGGTCATTGCCCCTTCCTGGTTACAGTACCATCTCTTCTATGGTGGTTGTCATCATGTCTGCTCCGGTCCACCTACTTTTGCTGACCCCCAGGACATTTAGGTGGTAGCACCTTATCTCAGATTTTACTTGAGACAGCTTTCCTGTATCATACATAGTCCGTAAGTTCAAGAATCCAATTCTGATTTAGCACTTGGCAATCAGAACTTTTGTCATCATGTCAGTAGTTTCCTGGCGGCTTTGAATACTGTCAATCATGCATGTTTCATACAGAGACACCGGAAATGCCTTATAACCAGAAGATTTTGTGGCTCTTGCTGCTGTTTCCGTGACAGATGCTTTTTTATGGCACGCAGTTTTAAGCCTTGTGCCCAATCCCCATCCTGGAGGACCAGCGGCTCACGCTTCGTCTGGACTCTACTCTTTGACCTGTCCGCCTTGGGTGACCCTGCCAGGGTCCTAAATTCCCCTCAGCCTGGATCTTTAGGTCACTGAGACACACAAGTCCCTCAACCCCTTTAAGGTGGCGATCCTCCATGAAGCCGACCAAACGAATCTTTAACAACGTAATTTTTAACAACAGTGGGCTACAGCTAGGATCTTCTGTCCACAATTTCCTTTACATGCAGATAACTGTAGTTCTTTATTAAAGTGAGAGACTCTAAAGACTCAGAGACAAAGAGGGAGTGCGCTTAGGGCTAAGCAGGGGTCTTTGGGTTTCATCAGCTTAAATGAGGTAGGGAAGCCTTTTACCTCCTAGTTTGCTTCGGTCATGACCATGTTCAAACGCTGCCTCCGGGCCCCAAGACCCTGCCCCTGGAGGAAATCACCACTCCTAAAGCGCATAGAGCATATGGTCCCCAGCCTTCCTGTGAGTATGCCAGTCTCACCAGAATTTCTTTGAGTCCTCTTTCCAAAGCCAATGCTTACAGAATCAGATTGCAGGGTATTACTTGGTGTGAAAACTAAAATGTGGGGATTAGGGGAACTATTACCCTGCGATTACATGTAATTTGAGGTAATACATTGGTTTTTAAATCACTACTTCAGGGGCCCCCACTTAAGATTATTAGAAGTGCCTCCCTGTCTCCAGGTGTAGGCCCGCTCTCTAACAAACCTGTTTTTAGAGAGCGAGGACTGCCTATGATGAAGCATGACACCTGGTGGTGCGTGAGGACAGTCCTTAACATTTTTTGAAATACTCAGCACTCTACTTACTTAGTGCTTTGCAGGGATTTGGTTACATTATGTAAGTGACTAATATTTCAGAGTAGCTTCTTTTGTGTGTGCATTTGATAGGTTTGGAGGCCAGCTCACCCTGAAAACCCCATAGCCTCTAGTTCCCTCCCTTGGATAATTCCAAGGGCTTGTGTGTCTATGTACCTCATTTTAGTGCCTTGCTAAAATGTTTAAACTACATGCGCCTCAGCTCAGCACTGTGGTACTCCTAGGGGTGTCTTCAATCCCCGTTGTGTAGAGGTTTGGGCATAAGAGTCAGTAGATGGTCAGGGCACCCCTGCCCCACTCACCTGTAAGCCCCCACTGCAGAAGATAGTACTGTAAGGAGAGATTATGTTGTAAGCGAATGAGCCAACTCAGTTTCTGGGCCTGCAAGGGCAGACTACTGTAGAAAACACGACAAGGCGTCTCTCAAAATGTAGCCCCTCCCTCTCATATGGGAGCTAGATGTGTACCCACACACGTTTGGAGGTCTGCAATGTCATTGATGGAACCTGGTTGTTCAAATCTAGCCTATCTGCCGTACAGTCACCGGTGCTTGGTGGGAAATAAGATCACCTTAAACTGGAAAACACGGGATATCCTGTCTGAGTGTGGGGAGGGTGGGGGGAGTGTTCACTCAACATTCCTACAGTGCAACTTCCCCACTGATGGGGTCACATGCATCCTCAGGCATTCCAAGGGAACCCAGTTCCTTCCGGTGAGGCTCGGCACCCTGCAGTGCCAAGGTTCGATAGGCCTATGCTGAAGTTGTACATGTGGGAGAACCAGCGCATCAACAGGGCAGAGCACCCTCCAGCAATATCCAGGCCAGGAGGGTGAGAAGTTGGCCTGGTATATGCTGTCCACTAATTAAAGTGGGCACCTTGCACCAGTCCAAACGACCCTTATTGATGATTAGGTCAAAGATAACCTTTATGAAAGCTATCCTAGTGGTAGCTATGGAGAGCAGCCTTCAGGCTTAATCTTGAAGGAATGTAAAGCAGCTTGTTTTACCAGAACAGAACCTCCTGAGTGACCAAATGAAAGGAGAACCACACAAGTGTTATATAAAAAATATGTATTTATTACTAAACACTCTCTACTAATCTCTATGTGAGATTAGAACATAAAGCACACAATACTTAATCAATAGAACGACAGTAAATAGCACAATACACAGCGGGCTCCAGGGGGAGACCGAACAATATACTAAACAAGCATTGGCATAGCCAATAGGTCTCGCCTTTGGGACCTTATAAGTGTTTAGCCATGCAACAGTTGCATAACTAAATACTTATAAGGTCCCAAAAGCGAGACCTATTGGCTACACCATGATAATCGCGGCACCTGCGCTTTACTTTTAACATTAAAAGTAAAGAGCTTTAACATTGATAAAGTAAAGCGCGGGTGCCGCGATTATAGCAAAAGTAAAGATTATTTTTCTATTTCTTTACTTTTGCTACAATCATGCATCCGCGCTTTACTTTTAATGTTAAAAGTAAAGCGCGGGTGCTGCGATTATAGCAAAAGTAAAGATTATTTTTCTATTTCTTTACTTTTGCTACAATCGTGCACCGGCGCTTTACTTTTAACATTAAAAGTAAAGCGCGGGTGCCGCGACTATAGCAAAGTAAAGAAATAGATTATTTTTCTATTTCTTTACTTTGCTATGATCACGGCACCCGCGCTTTACTTTTAATGTTAAAAGTAGCGCGGGTGCCGCGATTATAGCAAAAGTAAAGAAATAGAAAAATAATCTATTTCTTCAAAGCCACGAAGGTGAAAGTGCATCGCGATCGCGATGCACTTAATGACCCGTGACGCGCGTGCACGCTCACGTGAACGCAAGCTGGTCGCCAGCAAACTGCTGTTTGCACTTCCAAAACCCGCTTACTAAAACTCTCGCCAGAGCAGCGCATGCGCTGGCTCAGGCGAGACCTAAAAAATGGTATAACAACGACGACTTCACTAGACACAGTGCCTAGAGCACGTAGAATCGCTGGGACCCCAAGGAACCACCCAAAGGAGTGACACAGGGAGCCCACGGAGGACGGGTGCAGTGTGGGAACACAGACGTGAGCTCAGTACAACTCTATGGGAAAGTCGCGGTTGGAAAATTACAGTTTAAGGACACTTCGGAGAGGACTTCAAACAAACCCTTTGGAACATAGAAGGTTCTAAGGCCAGCACCCTTGTGAGTACCGAGGTACCCGAGTTACCTATCCCAGAGGAGCCGGGTGCATAGGGGTCAAGTGGTGTCGGAAACCCTCGTCGTTTTCAATGGCGTGATGCGAAGAAGTGCTGCTGCCGGGAAGATGAAAAGTGTCCGGTGGAATCCAAGCCTGGATCCGAGGTGAGAAGAACCTGAAAGCAGAGGGGACAGAGTCTGGGTCACTTCAGGGTGACCAGGGGCTCGATAGACGAATGCCCACCGATTTCGGGTGCTTCAGGTGTGAAGATAGGATGCTGGACTCTGCAGCCACGGGGACCAGGAGACGTCGACGACGACCAAAGTCCGGAGGTGAGCTGTCCCACGAAGGATGTCGAGTGCTGAGGGGTCAGTGTCCGGATTGAACACCAACAAGCCTTGGCAAAGGCAACCCACGCGGGCAGAGGAAACAGGTTACGGTGTGGACCAGCAAGGTCCAGGAGACTCTCCAAGCTATGGGGAGTCAGGGCACGTCTGGAGCAACCAGGGAAGCCCAAGTAAAATCAAAGTGACCCTCGCCAGGACCCACAGGCCAACGGACCAGGGATCGCGAAGGGAACTCGAGCTGAATCACAAAGCACCAGCCCACAGCACTCGTGGAGTGGAGGCCGGAGATCTTTGGTGGAAATGCTGCTCGGGACTACACGTAGTCCAAAGCACAGCCTCAGGGATCGCCAAAAAGCATATGCTGCTGCAAAAGTACACGGTGCACAGGGGTTCGGGTTGCACGGTCCCCACGAGGGATACTGGTCTCAGGATTGCTGAGAGAGTAGATTGACCTCAGGGACACTCGGGAACCCACCTCCTGTGTTGCAGAAATCTTCGGAGTCCTCAGGAGCTCGGGAGATGCAAACCGGTCAGATGCGTTTAGGTGCCTGCGGCTGTAGGGGAGTAACTCCTTTACTCCAAGGGAGATTCTTCTGTCGTCCAACAAAGTGTAGACCGTCGAAGTACTTGGTTTCTGTAGCAGAGTTTAGTCCAGGTAAAATCCAAAGTCCTGTAATCAGGTTTCCCACATTATACCCAGGGAAGGGGTTGGACTGACTCTGAGGACCCTCCTAGGGGAGGGACAGGACTGAGGGGTGGTTACACCCATGTCCTTTGTCCAGTTTCGCGCCAGAGCAGGAGCAAATGGCTCCTGCAACTGGTTTGAGCCGGACTATGCATGGGGACACCAAATGTGCCTCCAGTGCAGACTTTCTGGCACTCTAAGAGTGCACCCACCCAGCCCCAATACACTAAAGCCTGTCTGGGAGGTGATCACACCTCCCTGTGACAGGAAACCTATTGTCAGGCCTTCCTCTGCTCGAGCTTGGCTCAGCAGCAGGAGGGCAGACTCGTGTCTGTGGCTGGCAGCATCCATTTTGTGCTGCCCAGGTCGAGAAAGCTGGTACCGGGTAGGCCGGTGACCCATAGTAGTGGTTCTACAAGGGAGGAATCATACCTCCCACACCAGTTACTGGTGTGGAGGTATGATTCCAAGGTGTTTGACACCAAACACGGCATGTTTCTAAGCAGCCGATTTAAAGTTAGCATTTACTGCGAGGTTATAATGCACTTAAATATATATGGTTGGCTGCATCACAGACAACCCCGGAGAATAGGTTCCGAAGGCTGCAGAGGGGCTCTGCTCATACAGGGGCACCCTCTCACACAAAACCCAGCACCCTGCCTTCAGGATTGATAAGGCCTGCCATAGGGGTGACTGATAGGTTTATATGCACAGTGATTTAGAATAGATATAGGTAACCTATATCTAAGTAAGGGGTGCATGCACCTCCTTACACAGGCTGCAGTAGCAGACCTGTGGTGTCATTTTGAATGGCCTCTCAGGGGTGGCACAATACATGCTTCAGCCCCTGGGAGGCCTCTGGGGTACCTATGCCCTGAGTACATGGTGTACCATATACTAGGGACTGATAATGGTACCCCAGAATCCAATCTGGAGTGTACCTAAAGTACATGCAATCAATTTAAAGGAGAAAGCAGATAGACTGGGGTCCTGAATAGCAGGATCCCAGTCAGACTAGGCCAAAAACAGTGAGACATCAGCAAAAAGTGGGGGTAACTACAAGAAGCAGAAACTAAATTTAGTGCCCGTCCTAATAGTCGTCCTCCACTCCTTTCCCATCCGCTCCCTCCCATTGGTGATCCTAGGGTGGGCGTTTTGTGCTCACAGGTCATGTCCTGGCTGAATACCTCAGAGCAGTGACAGTCCTATGAACACACATTTACACCTTGTCCCCTTACCTCAATTACCTATTCAGTTGCTAAACTGGAGGTAAGAGTCCCTGGGGAGGGGGCTATGGGAGAAGGAGGGACTGGCAATCTGGAATAAAATATTTATCCCAGGCTGCGCAGGAAGTCAGCTATCTGTGCGCCCCGGGCCTGAGCCCAGCTCACCCATGACAAAAGCCAGCCCAGCATGTGGGCACAAGGCCCTGCTTCTCTAACAATTTTTTCTGCACTAAAGAGCTCTCCAAACTCGTCCAAACTACACTGGGTCTAACTCGAGTGCCACCATTATAGCAGGCACCCCTTTCACCAATCCTCAGCCATGGCATATCACCATCTTGAGGCACCTGATGTGCTCCTTTGCTCTCACTGGTGAATTTTCTCGAGCAGGGAGACCTTCTCGATTATCATGGTACCAACAGCCTTGTTGCAACATCAGGAAGTGCTTCTTCAGTCTTGGTGCCCATGTGGACAGCTCATAGTTTCAATGTCTGATGATCTAATGGCAGCCAAGCGGAAGCCCTGGGACTACACGTCCAAAATCTTGTATTCCTGGCCAAGCTCCACCATGCCAGATTTAAAACCACTTATTGAGCAACCAACATTTTTTAGGAGAATACCTTCCATGTTTATTGCAAACCAGCGATTTACTTTTCTGTGGCTACTGTCAATGTGCTCTTAAAATACAATAGAATCTTTCTGTACTGCAATAAAAGGCCTATTCTCCTAATCAGTTATTAAAATGTCTTGAATTTATTAAATTGTGCTGCGGCAACAAATGATGGACGGAATGCTGAATGAATCAAACATTCACCCCAGTCAAGAGATCTGGGTTGAATCCATCGTTCTATTGCCTACAACGCCACCCCAGTTTGGACCCAGTCATTTGCAAATCAGTCTTGAACCTGCTCCTCATGGGAACAGTCCAGCCTGAACTGCCAAATCAGGTCCTTCCTGGACCAGAAACGAGCATCCTGGGACCGGTTTCGGGGTAACACCCCTTATCAGTCAGGCTATCTTGAATCCAGTGGCACAAGTGAGCCAGTGAGCAAATGAACGATTGATTTAACCCAGATCTCTTGACGGGGGGTGAATGCATGATTCATTCAGCATTCCGTCCATCATTTGTTGCCGCAGCACAATTTAATAAATTCATGATCGTTCATTTGCTCACTGGCTCACTTGTGCCACTGGATTCAAGCTAGCCTGACTGATGAAGGGTGATGCCCCGAAACCGGTCCCAGGATGCTTGTTTCTGGTCCAGGGAGGACCTGGCTTGGCAATTCGGGCTGGACTGTTCCCACAAGGAACAGGGTCAAGACTGATTTGCATATGGCTGGGTCCAAACTGGGGTGGTGTGGTGAGCAAAAGAATGATGGATTTAACCCAGATCTTTGTGACTGGGGGTGAATGTTTGCATTGTCCAGCATTCCGTCCATCAATTGTTTCTTTTGAAGAAGAAGATGACGACAACTGCTTTGACCCCAGCCCTAACGGCCTGTCTCCAGCTTCGGAAGCCCTGCAAGCTGAAACCGGCGTGTCCTACAGCCAGCAGCCTCCAAGAACCCTGGGGATCTGCCCTGACTTCCCAAAAGGACTCTGATATCCCGTGGACACCGGATTTGTCCAACAGTAACCCAAGCCAGGACTCCAGATCCAGCCAGATCCGCAAGTCCTCACCACTCTGCACCCAATGCCCATGGCCCGGGTTCGAGAGGCCCAACACCCCAGCGAGGTCTCCCCGACGATCCTGACCCTTGTCCCAGCGCTGGACGACCTCCATGACCTTCTCCTCAACGCCTGCAGTCTCATCCTGAAGAGTCCTTCCCCCCGCCCCCCCAACGCGACCGGAACCGGTGAGAAGAACCCAATATGAAAAGACACCCCTGCAGCCGCAGCCCCTTGAGTCCTGAGGTGCCTGACCGACGGTGTCCTGGTGTCCAGCAACTCTTCATTTTCATCCTCTAGTCATTGGTTTCCTTCATCCAGTCTTCTTGCTCCGGCCTGCAGTCCTTTTCGCAAACAATATCTTCCATAGGAAAACATTGGGCTCCCAACACCTCCTGAGCACCCTGCACCCGGCCGCCCCTGCGCCGCTGGTGGTGTGGACTTGGTGCCAACCTGGGACCCAGTTTGGCCTTACCTTAACCCTAGGAGCTTGACTCCCGAGACAGAGTGGCCTGCCCGCGAGCAGCCTGCAACCCAGGTGCCCCATTGGCTAACATTGGCACTCTGCACCCGGCCGCCCTGGTGCCGCTGGTGGTGCCTCTTGAGTGCCAACCTGAACCTTGAGGAACCTTGGTTCTATCCTCCAAAACTCCAATCCCAAAACCGTCCACTTAACCGGAAGCTTAACACTTTGTTTTTCTCCACAGGGCGGAATGCTGGGTTTTTTCTGAAAATTCTGCTGTGTTGAACTGTCTTGTACAGCAACAAAAAGAAACTTAGTGCCTTCACCAGAGTTAACCGGTTTATCAATGTCCTGTGTTGCTTAAACTGTGTTAGGAGTGCGTTTCATGCCAAACTAGAAAAGTAATCACAAAGTAATCCAAAAGTAATCTAACAGTAATTTCAAGTGCTTTTGAACAGTTTACCAATAGCTTTCTCAACTTCAAAAGTAATCTAAATAGTTCTGCCACACCAGTGTTCACTGTGTTTTAAAAGGAACATTGTACTTAGCTACTAAGTAAATCTTGGTTCTAGAAATAAAACAACAAAATAACTTTTTATACAAACAATTGGTCTGGATTCAGTCTTTGAGTGTGTGACAGCCTTTCTTGCCTGAATGTGTGCAACAAATACTTAATACAGCCCTCTGACAAGCCTGACTGCTCAACCACACTACCACAAAAGAGAGTAAGGAAGAAAGTAAAGTATTATCTACTGCAGCCTCCGCTATACCTCTGGGGATCCACTGGACTCTGTGTACACTATGCCTCACTTTGGTATAGTTTATATACAGAGCCAGCTTCCTACAACTAGTGAGGGAGGAAATGACTTATTAAGCCTCCCACATGGTGCTTGTGTTTGCCAAAAGATGTCCTAAAGAGGTTTTGGTGTGCTACAAGGAGGTAGACCGTTGCTGCTTTCCTTTCCTCTTCACACAGCCTCTACCCCTCAAGGTCTGAAATTTCTGCACAAACTACTGGATTGGATGTGCTCATAGACGACGGCAGAATGAGTCCTGTGGTGATTATATTTGCTTGAAAGCTGTTTTAAACTTTAGTTTTGTTTGGGTGTCTGTTTTCGTACTCATTTGATTTGTCTTTTCTTGTTATATTTTAGCTGCTTATTTTTGAGTCCATTTGTGAGCATTTTGTTTGGAACTATGCTCCTGTTGCAACGCTGTGTTAAGCGTTGCCCGTGTGGCAGCTCTCGCTTACCCAACTAGTAAGGGCCCATACGCACAAGTCAGGACACGTTTTGGATCCTGTCTTTTCTAATCTACCTGTTCTTGCAATAGGAGTGAAGCTTCATTCGGCATAGACAAATAATAATATTTTCTTTTCTAGCTCTCTTAGGTAGAGGGTCCATCAGTCTAGCTACTTAAGGTAGCAAAGGAGACTTCGGTCTAAGTTTGACCCTACTCTTTTCTGTGACACCATCATGACTTTACTAATTGTCTTCGATAACTCAATAGAGGGGGGTATGCAAACAAACTCAGCAATACAATGTGCTTTGGAAAAGGCTCTTGAACGTGCAGGAATCTAATCTTCACCCCCTGCCCTGTTTCAATCAACACCTACTAGAGATGAAAAAAAATTGCAAGTCCCTGAAACGTATTTGGCATAGATCTTATGATGAGGGAACTAAACGAAACAATAAAATAACTATTAAAGAGTATTATAAGTCTACTAAAACAGCTAGACTTGTGTATTACGCCAAGAAAATTGATAACTCCCAACAGTTTAAGACATTTTATTCATTGTAAAATCTTTAATGGATCCAGCATGCCTTTCTCCTAGTCCCACTCTTTCAGAGGAGAAATGTAATGAGCTTGTGGACTTCTTTTCAAAACACAATTCTGAGTCTCTTTCACAAATAATTGTGGTAATGGTGCCTTAGAGAGGTAATAAGTGAGCAGCCGTAGGGAGGGTCACTGCTAAATTTTACATTGCTCCATTAAAGCAATTTAGACGCTTGAGAATCCTCTGTGAAATCAGTTTCTCCATCGGACCCTGCTCTGGCTTGAGTTTTAAGCAGGCTGGTTCTGCTTGGTTTCCGGATTTCCTTGAGCTATTGAGCTTATCGATGACAGTGTCAGTCCCACAGGCGTGGAAGCATGCAATGGCTCTTCCTTTACTGAAGAAGTCTATGTAGATTCTTCTAAACTTAAGAATTTTCGTCCTATTTGTCCTCTTCCTTTCATGGTGAAAACTTTGGAAAGCATGTTAACCTCCAACTTTTGAATCATCTTGAGCAAAAATAATTCACTTCATGTCTCTCAACTGGGCTTCCACCCAGGTCACAGAATAGAGTCCGTACGTTTGACAGTGATAGAAGAACTTAAAGCTGTTTTAGACTTGGGAGGCTCGGAGCCCTCATCCTATTGGAACGGAGCACAGCATTTGATACCGTGTAGCACCGGGTATTGCTCTGGAGGTTGGGCGAGTGTGGGGTTTTAGGATCCACTCTTAACTGGTTTATTTTTTACTTGAGCAATCATTCTTTTAAGATATGGACTTCATCTGAAAGACTAATTCGGAATGTAGTGCCTCAGGGCTCCTCTCTGAGTCCCACCGTTTCAATGTTTATATGCGCCCATAGCTGACATAGTGGAAGCATTTGGCTTCTCTATAATCTCCTATGAGGACGATATCCCAGATTTTCCTCAGACTGATGCCCGATGAGAACATGGGCTCGTCTAAATTTAAGCTCTGCCTAGCTAAATGGATGAACGTTAACTGTCTAAAATTGAAGGGCAGTAAAACAGAAGTTGTGGTGATAGGATATCAACCGACCTTCCGGGGGCCACAATGGTGGCCTACAGAACTAGGGCTGGTCCAGTACCATCATTTACAGTGAAAAATCTTGCCATTCGGCTGCATAACCACCTTAAGTTTGATCAGCATATCAACAAGGTGACCAACTCCTGTTTCAGCCTTCTCAGATGCTTAAGGAAGTTTCTCTGGTTTCTGCCTGCCACACCCAGAAAACTGTCATCCAGGCTGTTATTATATCTCACCTGATATACTTGGGAGTATCTACAGCTCTCGTCCAGCAGCTTCTGATTATTCAGAATGTGGCGGCTCACCTTCTGGGACACTTGCCCAAGTACACTCACACCTCGACTCAACTAAAGGCTCTTCATTGGCATACGGTGGTTAAACGGGTCCAGGTCAAGGCACTCTGATTTGTTTATAGAGCTTTGATGGGCAGTGGTTTGGTTTATTTCGGCCGCTTGATTTCTCTTTAGTGTCCCACTAGAAGTCTACAGCTGCCCCAGCGTGGCCTTGCCCAGGTTCCAAGACTTAAGTGGGCCAGGGCTGAACGATCTTCACTGAACAACTAGGCCACAAAATTGTGGCATTCTCGTCTTCTGCAGCTGCAGGCTTTCCCTACAGAGACTAGTTTACATAAATCTCTGCAAACATGGCTTTTCCAAAAATAGGCTGCTTTGTATTCTGATTTCTTCTACTATAAGGTTCTGCAGGTCTATTTTTCTGCTGGCTCTTAGCACTAGGAAACCCCGTTTTGGGTAGCCATGCACCTTAGGAATTCCAAATTCCTTCATTAACCCTTTCCATGCGTCGGACGCCAGGGAGCCGTCCGCGTACATGGCACAGGAAATCCCTTTGGTGCGGGCACCAGAGGGATTTCCTTTCAATCAAGACAGCCTCAGGAGTTGGGGAAGAACTTCCCCAGCTCCCGAGGCTGTTCTGATTGTCTCGCTGATGCAATTTCAGTGAAAACGAAACTGAAATGAGCCGATTGGCTTGTTTCAGTTTCACTGTCTACGTGCTCAGGGGGCTATCTCAGCCCCCCGAGCATGTAGTGGTGCTTTCTGCCCCTCCCCCGTCCCACCTCCGAGGAGGCAGAAAGCACACTAGACACCAGGGATTTTGTTTGTGTACATTTTGGAGTAGGGGCTGCCCAAAATGGGCATGTCAATGCCCCCCTCCAAACAACATCCACAGTCTTTCTGTCCCCTTGGAGGAAAATGGGTGTTATTACCCCAGATCTGCCCCTTGGGGGGCAGAAAGCCCACTAGACACCAGGGATGTTTTTTTGTTTTTTATAAAAGAGGGGTGGGGGCTGCCACAATGGGCAAGACCCTGCTCCCACCCAAATGTATTTAGAAACAGTCTTCTGCCCCCCCCCCGGGGGGGGGGGGCAGAAAGCACACTAAGCACCTGGGATTTGTATGTACATTTCAGGGTGGGGGCTGCACAAAATAGCTCAAAATGGGCATGCCAATGTCCACACCCTCCTAACAAAAATGGCCACATTCTTTCTGCCGCCTCCCCACCCCCAGGAGACAGATGGGGGCAATAGCCCCTGATCTGCCCGGGGGGGGACAGAAAGCCCACTAAGCACCAGGGATTATCTTTTTTTTTCATACGTAAGGGGGGGCACTGGCATGCCCATTTTGGGCAGCCCCCACCCCTACTAATTGGATAGTCTTTCCGCCCCCTTTAGGGTCAGAGGGGGGCATTAGCCCCTGATCTGTCCTCCTGGGGGGCAGAAAGCCCATTAGCCAGCCAGGGTCTTTTTTTCTTTGCAGTTGAGAGGTGGGGCTACTCAGAATGGGCATGCCAGTGCCCCCACCCCCTAAAAAAGTTGCTACAGTCTTTCTGCCTCCCCTGGGAGGCAGATGGAGACAGAAAGCCCACTAGGCACCAGGGATTAGCCCACTAGAGACCAGGGATATGCTTATGTGCATGTCAGAGAGCAGCCCATTAGACAAGGGTCGCTCCCCTTTTTCTCGAGGGACATATTTTGGATGTGTCTGGCCCCCTTGGGGGCAGATCAGAAATATTTTTAGGTTCATCTGACCACCAAGGAGGGCTGAAAACCACTAGATACCAGGGAAAGTTTCTGTGTATGTGTGTGAACTGGAGTTCTGCTGACAGTCTGCTTGTACTGGCGTTTGGCTAGCTGTGTGTACTGGCATTTTGCTGGCAGTGTGTGTGGACTTGCACTTGGTTGGTGGTGTGTGTGTGGACTAAAGCTTGGTGGTGTATGGAGACTGGTGCTTGCTTGGCGGTGTGCGTGGACTGGCGCTTGCTTGGCGTGTGCGTTGACTGGCGCTTGGCTGGCTGTGTGCGTGGGCTGGCGCTTGACTGACTGCGTGGATGGTGCTTGGCAGGCATTGTGCGTGGATGGTGCTTGGCAGGCATTGTGCGTGGATGGTGCTTGGCTGGTGGTGTGCGTGGTTGGCACTTGGCTGGCGGTGTGCTTGGATGGCGCTTGGCTGGCGGTGTGCACAGCGGCACCTCCTCCGATATGGCAGAGAAGAGTTGTCCCCCCCACCCCCAAAAAAATGCAGAAAAGAAAAAATAAAACAATGATTATTTTTCCTTTCTTGCCCAGTCCTGGGGGCGGGGGCCGGGGGGGAAGGTGAGACTGAGGGGATGGTAGATGCACACCCTTCACTGCGCATGACTGTTTGGCTGGCCGTCTCATGCCGGCCAAACCATCATGCGCAGTAAAAGCTCTATCCAAACCAGAAATGCAGCTAGGTTGGAGAGAGCATACATAGACTCAGTCTGTCCTGGAGAGCCAATCAAGGGCGCTCAGGCCAATCCTGAAGCTGCTCTCATGCGTGAGAGAAGCTTCAGGATTGGCCAAGGGCATTCTGGAAGCCTGTGCCGCCTGGAGAAGAGCTCTTCGCAGGCAGCTGCAGGTACGTTTTATTTTCCCCACCTGTGACATCTATGACCGTCCCACCTCCCCCTGCAGCTCGTCTAGCACACCGGCCGTGCTTGGGTGTGTGTGGACTAGCGATGTGGCTTGTGTGGATCCCTCAGTTTTTTTTTACCCAGAATCCCCTACAAACCTCAAATTTGGCTAACAAATTTCCTAACACCCAGCGTTCCCCTTGGCCTATCGATCAAAATGATACCTCACTTCTGTGGGTGCCCAAAGCAGAGTCAGCCTAAAAAATCACAAAGAAAATGCCCTTTTTGACTCCCTTTGGTTCCCGCCTCATCTCTACAGGTTTTTGGCCTTACGCTGTCTTAGGCACTTGGCCCACCCACACAAGTGAGGTATCATTTTTATCGGGAGACCAAGGGAAACGCTGAGTGTTATGAAATTTGTGCCGTTGCTGTGATCCCATAACTTTCTCGCACAAAAATGAGAGGAAAATCTGACTTTTTAAGCTAAATTTGAGGTATGCAGGGGATTCTCGGTAAGGAAATGTAGGGGGATCCACGCAAGCCAGACCTCCCTGGACTCCCCCGGGTGTCTAATTTTGAGAAATGTCTGGGTTTGGTAGGTTTTCCAATATGGCTGCCAAGCCCAGGACGAAAAACACAGGTGCCCCGCTATCTAGCATAAAACGACCTGGTTTTGCAAAGGGGTCACCTGGGTTTTTGGTCCCGGGCTCGGCGGCCATCTAGGGAAACCTACCAAACCCAGACATTTCTGAAAACTAAACACCCAGGGGAGTCCAGGGAGGTGCGGCTTGCATGGATTTCCCAACATTTTCCTACCCAGAATCCCCCGCAAACCTCAAATTTAGCTAAAAATATCACGTTTTCCTCACTCTTCTGTGTGGTAAAGTTGTGGGTTTACCGGGCTGCTACATATTTCCTACCACCCAGCATTCCCCCAGGTCTCCCAATAAAAACGGTGCCTCACTTGTGTGGGTAGGCCTAGTGCCCGCGATGGGAAATGGCCCAAAACGTACTGTGGAGACTTCAAAATTATCGATCGCAAAACTACTTGGTTTTGCAAGGGAGTCACCTGCGTTTTTGGTCCCAGGCTCAGCAGTCATCTAGGGAAATCTACCAAACCCAGACATTTCTGAAAACTAGACACCCAGGGGAGTCCAGGGAGGTGCAGCTTGCGTGGATCTCCCAACGTTTTCCAAACCAGAATCCCCTACAAACAACAAATTTAGCTAAAAATAAAATTAAAAAAACACATTTTCCTTACTTTTCAGTATTGGAAACTTGTGGGAACACCGAGCCGCCACAAATTTCCTACCACCCAGCGTTCCCCCAGGTCTCCTGATAAAAACGGTACCTCACTTGTGTGGGTAGGCCTAGTGCCCGCAATAGGAAATGGCCCAAAACGTACTGTGGACACTTCAAAATTATCGATCGCAAAACTACCAGGTTTTGCAAGGGAGTTACCTGTGTTTTTGCAGGGGATTCTGGGTAGGAAAACATTGGGGGAATCCACGCAAGCCACACCTCCCTGGACTTCCTTGGGTGTCTAGTTTTCAGAACTGTCTGATTTTGGTAGGTTTCCCATGATGGCCGCCGAGCCCGGGACCAAAAACCCAGTTGACCCCCTTGCATAACCAGGTTGTTTTGTGACAGATAATTTTGATGTCTCCACAATACGTTTTGGGCCATTTCCTGTTGCAGGTACTTGGCCCACCTACACAAGCGAGGTACCATTTTTATTGAGAGACCTGGGGGAACGCTAGGTGTTAGGAAATTTGTAGCGGCCTGGTGATCCCACAACTTTCCCACATAGAAAAATGAGGAAAACGTGATATTTTTACCTAACTTTGAGGTTTGCAGCGGATTCTGGGTAGGAAAATGTTGGGAGATCCACACAAGCCGCACCTCCCTGGACTCCCCTGGGTGTCTACTTTTCAGAAATGTCTGGGTTTGGTAGGGTTCCCTAGATGGCCGCTGAGCCCGGGACCAAAAACGCAGGTGACTCCCTTGCAAAACCAGGTAGTTTTGCGATCGAGAAGAAAATGAGTTACTTACCTATAACTACAGTTCTCCAGGATTGGTATCTTTCATAGATTCACATGCTTGAATCATTCCTGTCGTCGTCGTGGGAGTCCCACGGTATACTTATAACAGCAGTAGTTAACACTACCATAGGGTACAATGCAATTAACAGTCACTGCAATAGCCTATCCTTTTTCTTTTGTAAAAAGAACCAAACTTTAGTAGCCAATCAGGCGACAGCACCCTGTAGAACACTCCCAAGAGAGGCTAGGTTCCTCAGATATTCAAGCACAAGTGTGAAACTTTCTATCTAGAGGAAATAAGGGAAGCCTCTCAGGGGAGGAGGGTGGGTCGCATGTGAATCTATGAAAGATACCAATACTGGAGAAACGCAGTTATGTTAAAGAAATTTCTTAAGCGCACGTACACCAAGCGGTTTCATGGCGCTGAGGGCAGAAGGGACGTAGCGTTGGCGGGCAGTTACCTTACTGATATGCTTGGGAAAATAGCCAGGTTTTAAGCTTTGTCCTGAACTGAGCATAGGAGATCGCTGTTCTCACTTCCGAGGGGAGCGAGTTCCAGAATTGCGGGGCCAGAACCGCAAATCTGAGCCCTCCATGCTTTTTGTGTTTGAACGGTAGAGTGGACCGTAGGTTGAGATTGGAAGAGCGCAGATCTCGAGAAGGGATATACCGCTCAATCCTTGAGGAGATAAAGGCCGGGCCATTCCAAGTGAGGGCTTTAAAGATGGTACAGCCCAGTTTGAAGGCGCAACGTTTGGCCACTGGGAGCCAATGTAGGCTCTTCATCAAGGGTTTGACGTGATATCGGCTGGGCTGATGGGCGATTAACCTGGCTGCGTGATTTTGCGCCAACTGCAGACGGTGTAATTGATATGCTGGGATACCAACATATAATGAGTTGGCGTAGTCAATACGCGAAATTACCAAGGCTAGAACAACCAGAGTCAGGGCCTCAGTGGTCAGGAATCTGCTGATTTTCCGGATTCTGCGCAGATGGAAGAAGCAGGCAGATACCACCGAACTAATCTGGGCTTTCATGGACAGATCACTGCTGATCATGATCCCCAGGCTCTTAACAGAGCCGACTGGAAGTGGGGGCTTACCCGGAAATGGAGGCCAAAAACTGGAGTTCCACGGGTTGGCTGAGCCCCCGGTCAAAATGAGCTCGGTTTTGTCGGGATTCAGTTTCAATTGATTGTCGTTCATCCAATTACTGATGAAGTTCATGGTAGACTGAAAATTGGACGCTGAGGAAGTGGAAGAGTTGATATAAAACACCAGCTGCAAATCATCAGCATAGTTAAAAGTTTCAACCCTTCTTTCACATAGTGATCGAATCAGGGGTACCAAGTACAGGTTGAAAAGAAGGTGTGACAGGGAAGACCCCTGAGGTACCCCGCAAGTCAGTTTCATTTTTTTGGATGAGAAATTAGCCAGGCGGACTGCTTGAAATCGGTTGCTGAGGAAAGAGGCAATCCAGTTCAGCGCCAGGCCTTGGATCCCGGCACTGCTGACATGGTCGATCAGGAGACCATGATCGACCGTGTCAAAGGCAGCCGATAAGTCAAGCAGTACCAAGGCCTGGGTAAGGTTCCTATCAGCCCCTCTTCTGAGCTCATCCATAACCGCAAGGATGACTGACTCAGTTGAATGAGCAGGTCTAAAACCTGCCTGGTGCGGGTCCAGAAAGTGGGAGTGTTCGATGAACGAACTGAGGCAATTCTTTACATGAGCTTCCAAGATTTTTCCTAGGTAGGGCAGCAGCGAAATAGGGCGGTAGTTACTGAGAACTAGGGGATCAGAGTTAGGCTTCTTCAGTATCGGGACAATTTCAGCACTTTTGAAAGAGTTGGGGACAATACCAAGTTTAAGGGAATTATTTAGAAATGCGAGAGGCAGGTCTGGGCAATTGAGGAAGGCTTCACGTAAAATGTGAGGAGGGCAGCAATCAGTGGGGGAGCCGGACCCAATTTTACTAAGAAGGACCACTAAGTTTTCCTTTGAGATGAGGGGGATTTGATCAAATGAAGAAGAGGTTTTGCATAAGACTGAAGAGGCTGTAGGGGACATAGAAGAAGGAATACTGATCTTGATCGTAGCTATTTTCTCAGTGAAGTAGAAATTGAGAGAGTCGCATAAAGATTGTGAAGGAACAGGTTTTGCCATGACTCTGTCTGGTTTGGCGAGTTCGTCAACAATGGAAAAAATATCCTTGGACTTGTTCGCCAAATTTAAAATTTTTGAGGAGAAATATTCTGCCTTACTCTGAAGGATGGCATTTTTATACTCTTTAAGTAGTTTTACATAACAAGCCTTTTTGTAAGGGGAGTAATGACGTCTCCAGCTACGTTCAGCTTGCCTTAAGGCTAGTTTCTTCAATTTTAAGTCGGTAGAGAACCATCGTTGGGCGTCATGGGGAAGCATAATCTTAGTTTTTTTAAATGGGGCAATGTTATCACTGGCGGATTCCAGCCACATCTTGATGTTTGATTCCTGAGTATGGAGAGACTCATGTGCAATAGGAGATGTGGTGGTTAGTAAGGAACAAAATTCCCCAATGTTAGCACGTTTTCAGTTTCTGGCCACATGATTTCTAGTCAATACATTTTTGTCAGGGGGGATATAGGAAATCGTAAATGTGATAAGATAATGGTCCGACCATGTACATGGAGAGATTAAGAACTTGGAAATTTCCAAATCAGATGTCCAAACTTGGTCTAACATATGCCCTTTGTGGGTTGCTGCGTTCACATGCTGGGTGCAATTCATTCCCAGAAGATGATCAGTAAATTCTATAGAGTCGGCGCTTTCCCGTATATCACTAGGCCAATAATTAAAATCTCCGATTATAAGGATTCTGGCATGATTGATAGCCAGGTGGGAGATCATATCGCCTAGCAATTGCGGGAATGTGGGCATGAAATAAGGGGGTCTATAGAATAAAGCGCAAATAAAAGAGGTCGAGGGAGATTCAAATTTGAGTATTAGGCTGTCGACTGAAGGGATACCTGTGATTCCTAATGAAGTGAACTGGTATTTCTGATTCATAATGGCCGCGACCCCTCCTCCCGCTTTACCCGAGGACCTATGGGCCTGAAAAATGTAATAATTATCAGGCACTGCGGCCAGGATGTCGGGAACAGACTCTGTTGGTTACAGGTAAGTAACTCATTTTCTTCTCCAGTATTGGATCTTTCATAGATTCACATGCTTGAATCAGAGTAGCTAGCAGTTGCATAGACAAGTGCATATAGAAATAATCCAATATATACATATCTACCATAGAGGATGGTGGGTAATATACATCCATATACTGTAATATTTCATTATATATATATATATATATATAAAATATATATATATATATATCCACAAATCTTCGCACCTCCACACGACGAGAATTTCACGGCAACATAAAGAGCATGATAAGCAGGTATTGCTTTTTAAAAAAGTGTTTATTTAGCACACCATAGAGCAAAAAACAAAACGTACGGACGGTCTACGCGTTTCGGCTCTCCGCCTTCTACTGGACCATACAGTCCCATCGTCTAGAGCGTCATGTAAAGTGCTTTTGATCCCTCATTACTTTCTACTGCATTACAGTTGCTAGACTGCTAACCCTCATATGTAAACAGTGGCAAGCTTGATCAGCCATTTTTAACAAAGTTATCTGTAAAGTACATTGTTTACTTTGTGTGGCAAAAAGTGCAGGTGCGTACATATCTTCATTTCTGGTAGGGGATTAATTCATGATTCATAAAATATTTATAAATCGTCTGAATTCTGGATCACATTTTCATAAGTGCAAACGACCATTAAAATCATATATATCTCATTCCATATGCTATAACAAAAAGTGACCTGTGCATTTGACTGTTATATGTGAAAAAGACAACCAGTTTCAGTAAAGTACAAATTGAATAACACCTAAATCACATATAACACTTGTCACTTAATTCGAGATTCTTGGAAGTATATAATGATCTGTGCATTTCTGCATTTAATATGGGCAATGGAGTCTGTTATATAACTATAAAAGGAGAGAGTGTCCGACTCCAGATGATTTCTTATCCAAAGGCAATAAAATACATATCACTCTGTAAAAAGAGAGAGTTCCTATCTCATGAAAGTGACTTGTGCATTAGTATTTTGTAGGTTACGATGTAAGAGTTTAATCAATTCTAAGTAAAGTACGTATTGAATAAAACCTCAATCATATATGTGCATCTTTCAATTCATGAAGAGTCCCTGTGTCACAAAGTGATCTGTACTTCTATGCATTTGATTTTGTAAATATGACAAGACATTCTTCCTTAAAAGTACAATAAATACAAAGTACATATCTATTAGATCCAAAAGGTCCCATATCATTCCATGATTATGATGTTTGCATCTTATTTCTCAAGAGGGCTTCATATTTGTTGATTTTCATGAAGATCCCCCATCTGATTCGACTGTACTTAGGTTCCTGTTCGAGCTCATACGAGAGAGGCATCATCTCGATGTTATCTTTATTTGGCCCTGTTAAGAATCTTATGCATCTGTTGAGAAGTTCTTATTCGTAGCTAGATCTATATTACTACAAGTGTATGTGCAATTCTGCTTCTGCTTCCAAATTGTGTCCAAATGGATTTTCAGTGCCAATGGCTAGGATGAGTCGAGATTCTGTTCTTCTTAGGTTCAAAGTTCTATCACCTCCTCGTTCCTTTTGCTTCACAATTTTTATGCCAAAGTATTTTATTTGTTGGCTGTCACTCGAGTGGTGGTCAGAAAAGTGCTTAGCAATTGGGTAGGAGAAGTCCTTATTTCTGATAGCTCGCAGATGTTGGAGAATTCTTAATTTTAGTTTGTTAATCGTAATTCCCACGTATTGCTTCTTGCACGGACATTCCAATATATACACCACGTATTTAGACTCACAGGTGATATAGTATTGGATAAGCTCAATTTCCCCATTTTGGAGTTTGTATGACAATGAGTTTTGGCCATGTTCGCAGGCTCTACATTTTGAGCATTTCTAAAAGCCAGGAGTGTTTAGCCAGGATGTCGTCTTCGGTTGTTTAATTTCTAAGTGGCTCTGTGTTAGAGTATCTCCCAGAGAAGCTGTTTTCCTGTATGTGATGCTTGGGTTTGGAGATAATTTTCTTTTTAAAGTTTCATCAAGCATTAATATTTTCCAATTCCTTTGTATGATTTCTTTAATCTCTCTGTTTTCATTGTTGAAATCTATGATCAGTCGTATTGTCTCATCTTCTTCATTGCTTCTTTCCGGACCTTCTCGTCGTGATGTTAAAAGATCTTTTCTTGATTTCAGTCTAATTTTAGTTTTGGCTGTCTCAATAACTTACATTGGGTAGCCTCTTTCAAGAAAGCGAGTACTCATTTCATACAGCTGGAATTCGATGTCAGATGCTTCAGAGCAATTTCTCTTTGCTCGAAGTATTTCTCCATAAGGTATGCTCCACTTCACGTTCTTCGGGTTTCCACTGTTAGCGTGGAGGATACCGTTGCATGAGGTGGCTTTTCTGTGCATTATGGTGCAGATTTTTTGGTTTTTAATAAAAACTTCCACATCCAAGAAAATGACATTCGGTTCGCTAATTGTGGATGTAAATGATAAGTTATAGTTGTTGTTATTCAATGATTTGATGAAGTTTTCAAGATCTGTATGATTTCCTCCCATATCACGAAAAGGTCATCAATAAACCTTGTCCAGATCTTGATGTTAGATTTAAATTGGGTACTCAAAACGTCAGCTTCCCACACTGCCTTTAGCAGGTTTGCGTATGTGGGCGCAAACGATGTACCCATTGCAGTCCCCTGTCTTTGTCGGAAGAGGTCTCCATTAAAAAGAAAGAAGTTGTGAGTTAGACAATACATTAACATTTCCAGTAACATCTCGGAGTGTTCCAGATCTCATTTTTAAGAAATGTTTTACGGCTGATATTCCATCTGAATGACAAATTGAAGTGTATAAAGATGTCACGTCTATTGTTACCATGATGAGGCCCTCATTCCATTGGATTTTGTTGAGGAAATCCATTGTATCTCTCAGATAAGATGGTAGAGATGTTACATAATCCATTAAAAAGATATCGATGAATCGTGATGTTTTTTCAAGGAGAGATCCAACTGAGCTAACAATGGGTCTCCCGGTGGGTTAGTGATGGATTTGTGTACCTTCGGTAGAAAGTATATTGTTGCAATGGTAGGATGATCAACTTTTAAATACATATGCTCCTCAAAATCAATTAATCCTCGCTCTTTCCATTTTTGTAACATGAGATGATATTCACGAGTCCAGGCCTCCATTGGGTTTTCATTACATTTTTCGTAATGATCTTCATTTTTTAGTTGTCTATTTGCTTCATCTATGTAATCATTGAGATTTTGAATAACAATGTTACCACCTTTATCTGAGGCTTTGATAATGATCTGAGGATCTTCTCAATTCTTTTAGAGCTTTATGTTCTCCCGGTGTCAGATTCTATGATTTTTTTCTTTTTTAGTCTGGGAGTTTTTTGATATTAGTCGGTTGATAGCTTCCACCATGATTTCATGAAATAAGTAAATTTTACTGCGTGGTGGGAGTTGTGGGCAAAAAGTTGATTGTGCTCTCAGCCAACAATCTCCCGCTCTCCATGTCGAGATGCCCATGTTTTGACAGAATTGTTTGTCCAATTCAGCATGTTGTTCCAGTTCTGCATACCCGGGTTTGTGTTCTTCTCCAAAAGAGGTTGGTATGTCTTTTTGACTTATGGGTGATATGTCCGTGCTGGACATTGTTGTTTGCCTTGGATTCTGTGGTTTGTCATCAAAATGTTTTTTAAGTTTTAATTTGTGGCAAAATTTATATAAATCAAGGCAGAAGTTCGGTACATTGATGTCCTTGTTGGGGCAAAAGTTGAGTCCTTTGTTAAGAAGTCTGATCTGATCCGGACTTAGGATTTTGTTAGAGATGTTAATTACTAAATCCTTTTAATTAGTTTCTTTAGTAGCCAATCAGGCGACAGCACCCTGTAGAACACTCCCAAGAGAGGCTAGGTTCCTCAGATTTTCAAGCACAAGTGTGAAACTTTCTATCTTGAGGAAATAAAGGAAGCCTCTCAGGGGAGGAGGGTGGGTCGCATGTGAATCTATGAAAGATACCAATATTGGAGAACCGTAGTTACAGGTAAGTAACTCATTTTCTTCTCCAGTATTGGATCTTTCATTTTCTTCTCCAGTATTGGATCTTTCATAGATTCACATGCTTGAATCAGAGTAGCTAGCAGTTGCATAGATAAATGCATATAGAAATAATCCAATATATACATATCTACCCTAGAGGATGGTGGGTAATAATATACATCCATATACTGTAATATTTCATATATATACATACACAAAGTAACATGAGATAACCAAATAACATCATCACTTTAAACTGTTAAAGACAATGCGGGAAAAAAAATACCTACTGGAGTAGAGGCTTACCTTATTGAAATAGATGACGTAGAATCGCCTGTCCTGCTGCTTCGCGAAGTTGCCATATCCAGACAATAATGCTGCGTGAAAGTATGAGTACCCTTCCATGTAGCAGCACGGCAAATCTTGTCCAATGGTACTCCAGCGAACAGATCAGCAGAAGAGAAAACTGCTCTCGTAGAACGTGTCTTGGTCGTGAGCGGTTTACACACCTTAGTATGACAGAGCTGAATAGTAGCAGCGATCCATCGTGCAACAGTTCTTTTTGTGACAGCAGAACCCAGTCTTAGAAGCCCATAAAAGACTAGCAGTTGATCCGTTCTGCGTAGCTGCTTGGTTCGTTGCAAATGGAACTTAAGGCACCGTTTGACATCCAAGGAGTGGAGAGATTTCTCCGCCAGTGAAGAAGGATGTGGGAAAAAGGTGGCAGGACAACAGGTTTATTAAGGTGAAACTGAGATGGAACCTTCGGGATGAACTTTGGGTTTGTTCGTGGTACAACAGAGTCCTCTGTAAAGCGTAAGTAGGGTTCTCTTATGGTCAAGGTTTGAATTTCACTTACTATCCTTGCAGAAGTAAGCGCGAGAAGCAATGCCACTTTCCAGGTGAGAAACTTGAGCTCAATTTTGTGAATTGGTTCAAACGGTGGTTTCATTAGTTGAGACATGACCACATTAAGGCGCCATTCAGGCAGAGGGGCCGAATGGGAGGATAAGTCCTGAATAATCCCATCATAAACCGTTTGATGATGCGAGAAGAGCAAAGGGAAGAAGCGTCGGAAGTGTGTCTGTATCGGGAGAGTGACGCGAGACGGACCCTTACTGACGCATACGCCAGACCTGATTTTGCCTGAGATAGGAGATAAGGCAAGATTTGTTCTGGAGATGAGAGAAGAGGGTGAATGTAATTCCGAAGGCACCAAGAACAAAAACATTTCCATTTTAGTAGTGGACTCAGCTCTAACTCTGGACAAAATATCTCTAGTCTTGGGGAATGACAATCTTTGAACTTATTGAACTCAGGTGCCAAACATGCAACTGAAGAGAAGCTGGGTGCGGATGCAGGATTTGCCCCTTGCTCATGGTTAACAGAGTCGTCGTTACTGGAAGGCGATAAGGCTTGGATTGTGACTGCAGGAGTAGCTCCGTGAACCAATGCTGGCGGGGCCAATGTGGAGCAATGATGATGAGTTGGCACGGTTCCCTTTTCATTTTCATCAGAACTCTGGCAATGAGGGGGCATGGGGGAAAAGCGTACGCAAAGATTCCTTACCATCTTATCGAAAACGCACTCCCCCATGACCATCTCTGAGGTTCCCTGCTGGCGAAGAACCGGCATTTCTGGTTTCCTTGAAATGCAAATAGGTCTAAGTTGGGTGTTTCCCATTTCTGGAAGATGGAATCGAGAATCAGCAGATCGAGTTCCCACTCGTGATTTGTTTAACTTAATCTGCTCAAGGTGTCTGCCAGGTTGTTCTTTACTCCTGGGAGATGCTCCGCCTCGATAGTTAAGTAATGCCGCAGTGCCCATTCCCAGATCCTTTGAGCTTCCAAAGATAGTATTGGAGATCTCATTCCTCCCTGCTTGTTGAGATAATGCCTGCAGGTGGTATTGTCTGTACGAATGAGGACTGAGGATGTTCATATCCTTGAGAGAAACGACTGGAGGACTAAGAAAATTGCTCTCGGTTCCAGAAAATTGATATGCATTTTGGACAGAGATAGATTCCATTTGCCGCCTATTTGGAGGTCCTGGAGGTGTGCCCTCCAACCTTCCAATGACGCATCTGTGGTCAGAACAAACTCTGGAAGAGGAGAGAGGAATGACAGCCCCACAGAGAGATTGTTGGCGGACTGCCACCAAGGAAGAGCGCTTTTCAGGACCGGGCTGATCCGAATGACATCCTCGAATGATCCTGTTATCTGAAGTAATTGACTGTTAAATTGCTCCTGAAAAGGTCTCATCCTTAGAAGTGCGTGAGGCACCATGAGGATGGCAGAAGACATCATGCTAAGAAAGGATTTGAGGAGACAGACAGAAGCAAACTCTCTTTTGCAGAGATTGTGAGTCAGAGATAGAATGGTGTGGTGTCTTTCTGTGGATAAGAATGCATTGTTTTAGAGGGTATCCAATGTTGCTCTGATAAACGTTATTCGCTTTTAAGGTGCGAGAACGGATTTTAGATAATTGAATGCCAGCCCTAGAGAGCGGAAGAACTGTAGGCAGAAGGAGATGGCCTCCGAGGCTTAATGAAGAGAAGGAGCCTTCACTAGTCAATCGTCAAGATATGGGAAGATCTGCAGGCCTTTTAATCGTAGGTATGCTGCCACGGGAGCAAGACACTTGGTCAAAACCTGAGGAGCTGAGCGGAGGCCAAAGGGAAGTACCTTGAATTGATAGTGCAAGCCTGTCACAGTGAAACGGAGAAACTTTCGATGCTTGGGATGGATAGGGATATGGAAATATGATTCCTGCAAATCTAGGCTGGCCAGAAAATCCGAATGGTTCAGAAGCTGTAATATCTCTTGGAGAGTTACCATGCAAAATAACTTTTTCTGCAGGTATTTGTTGAGCTTTCAGAGGTCCAGAATGGGACGCCATTCTCCCGACTTCCTTACCAGGAAAAAACAGGAGTAGAAGCCCCTTCCTATCCGAGAGCGTGGCACAGATTCTATTGCTCCTTTCTGGAGCATGATCAATGCCTCCTTCTTTAGTAATTGAAGATGGGGTGGTATTGATTTTTGAGGCAGACGAGGAGGTGGTGCTGTGACAAACTCTAGGGTATGACCATATTTTTTTATATCCAGGACCCATTGGTCTGTGGTTATTTTCTGCCATTGACCTAGATAACGAGAAAGGGGAGTTTTCTTGGATGAAATAATCGTGGGAAGAGCGGCAGGCGACAAGACCTCGTCACCGTTTTCTGATAGCATCCCTGGATTGACCATGTTGCTTCCGCCTGGGCTGTCTGGAGTAAGCAGCCTGTGGTGGTACGCGATATTGCTGCTGATGTTTGTAGGAAGGGCAAAATGAGGTGTGAGCCTGAGGTTGGTATTTCTGGTAACCACCTCGAAATGAATAGGCTCCTCTGCCACATGCCCCACGAAAGGGGGTCTTCCTGTATTGGAGCGTGCCCAAAGCCTTAGCTGTGCCAGTGTCAGCCTTAATGGTCTGTAAGGCGTCATCAATATGCTTGCCAAAAAGCGTCTCACCATCAAACGACATGTCCAGCATTTTGCTTTGCACCTAAGGACGGAACGCTGTTGCCTTCAGCCAACCCCGAAGCCTGAGGACAGCCGCTCCAGCTAGCTGACGAAAGGCTAGGGACGCCACATCCATAGAAGCATCTATGATCTCTGATGCAGATCTTTCTCCCTCAGGAAGAATTTTTTTTGCTTCTAGTCTTATCTTCCGGAAGAAGGTCCATGTAAGGAGCGATATCAGACCACATTTGGCAGTCGTATCTTGCTAATATCGCTAGAGCGTTAGCCGCGTGTACAGTAGTACCTGAAGTGGTTGTAAATCTCTTGCCAATATTATCAAGGCGCCTTCCCTCCTTGTCAGGTGGTGCAGTAATAGGCGCAAAAGGATTTCTTGATGTCCGTTGGGCAGCCTGTGAGATAAGAGAATCTGGCTTAGGATGCCCTACCAGACAGGCTGGAGCATCATCAGGAGCTCAATACTTTTTGTCAATCCTGGGCAAGACCGGGATAACCGTGGCGGGTGTTTTCATTACCTTCACACCTTCCTCCCAGATGTGATCTATAATGGGTATCGCTCTCAGTCTTTCTGGATAGATCCTTAAAATCATAAAGAAAACAGTCAGACTGCTTGACTGTCATTGACAACTGAAAACGAGAAGCCGCCCTTTCCATGAGTGCGTGGAAGCCGCAAATGTCTACCGGTGGAGAATCTGCAGTTTGAGGAGATGGAGAAGCAGGCGTTGAAATAACATAGTCCTCCGATTCATTACCTGCTTGCCCATCGTTCTGAGGTTGACCCTCCTCAATTTCTCCGTCATCAGAAGTATCATGCTGCTGTGATGGCAAAACAGCATCCGTCACAGGGGACGCCGTGAGAGAAGGCTCAGGCCTACGTGGAGGAGACGCCAGTGGTGAAGGTGCAGGCGGTGGCAGCAGCAGAGGTGGAGGAGTAGTTGATGAAGGAAAACGAGTGCGGTAGCCATGTAGCAGGTCCTGTAGATCTTGAACCAAAGCCACAGGAAGATGGACCATGGGCTCACTAACAGGCTCCATGTATTGTATTTTTTGCATGTGGAGGGTGATATTCCTGCTGATAGTAACTTTCATAGTCATCCTCATCATCGTCCTGATATTTAACATGACGATGAGAGGGACTGTGAGCAGGACCAGACACTCCATCATCAGATTCCTCCAAAAATGTTGAAGGTGGTAAAGATGAGACCATTGCAGGATTTTGGGACAAACGCCTCGTCGAGGAGAACGTCGTCGACGGGTATACAGACGTTAATTGTAACGTCAACGGTAGTTTACGATCAGGCGTGGGATACAGCATCGTCAGCTTCGTCGACAGCAGCGATGTCTGTGTCGTCGATGAGGACATGATAGGAACAGACGCAGAAATTGTTGTCACAATTGTCAACAATGCCGAAGTGGTTGTCGATGCGGTCGCTGACGACGAAGAGGAAGTCGTCGACGGACCCAACGTCGTCGACAAGGATGTCGACGAGGAAGCCGTTGTCGTAGTCGTCCTAGTCATCGTTGACCAGGAAGTCGTCAGCGGTGTCAGCCTTTGTCGTCGCTGGAAGCGTCGTCGGTGGGGCCGTCGTCGACAGCGCAGTAGTTTCCGTCGTCGATGATGTGGTTTGCGACGACGACATCTTCACCGATGAGGTAGGAGAAATGCGTTCAGATGGTGATTTTTGTGTCAACGCGAGCCCAGAAGATAACGCCATCGACGATATAAGCTTCTTAGAGACTGTAATCTTCATGGATGGTTCTGAATATTGTTTTTCTTATTTATATATTAGATGGCTTTTCTCCTCAGTAGCAAATGAATGCTTTCCTTTTTGTGAGGTGCCTGCATCTTCCCGATGAGACTTCTTAGAAGCCTTTTTCTTGGAAACTTCAGAAGATTCATGAGATCTTTCTCTCCTTTTAGATGTTTCCTGAGAAGCCTTAGAGGTAGAGCTCTCCTCATCCTCAGGGACGACATCAGATGTACTTTTCAGTCTCTGAAGTCAAATCAACAACCTATCCTCTATCTTTAAGGGTTTTGGTAGAGAAAGTCCTACAGATCTTGCAGTCTTTTACCTTATGCTGGGGGTAGAGGCAGTAGATCCAGTTCTTATGGGGATCTTCAGCATGCAGCCTCTTCTTACCGCATGTTCCACACGACCTGAAGAAACCTTTCTTTGAAAAATCCAACATTTTGAGTAGAAATCTGGAACATTGAAGAAACTGAGCAGAGCTCAGGGAGACTCCCTTTCACACGACGTGCAGTAGAAAATCTGAGGAAACTAGCCTCTCTTGGGAGTGTTCTACAGGGTGCTGTCGCCTGATTGTCTACTACTTAAGTTTGGTTCTTTTTACAAAAGAAAATGGATAGGCTATTGCAGTGACTGTTCATTGCATTGTAGCCTATGGTAGTGTTAACTACTGCTGTTATAAGTATACCGCAGGACTCCCACTATGACGACGGGGATGATTCAAGCATGTGAACCTGTGAAAGATCCAATACTGGAGAATTTTGAAGTCTCCACAGTACATTTTGGGGCGCTTCCTGTCGCGGGCACTCGGCCTACCCACAGACGTGAGGTTCCATTTTTATCCGGAGACTTGGGGGAATGCTGGGTGGGTGGAAGTTTGTGGCTCCACACAGATTCCAGAAATTTCCATCACAGAAAAGTAAGGAATAGTATTATTTATTTTTCTTCAAAGTTTGAGGTTTGCAAGGGATTCTGGGTAACAGAACCTGGTGAGAGCCACAGAAGTCACCCCATCCTGGATTCCCATGGGTGTCCAGTTTTAAAAATGTACAGGTTTGCTAGGTTTCCCTAGGTGCCGGCTGAGCGAGGGTCCAAAATCCACAGCTAGGCACATTGCGAAAAACAGGTCAGTTTTCACTGGAAAAGTGTGATGTGCCCAAGTTACGTTTTGGGCTGTTTCCTGTCGCGGGCACTAGGCCTACCCACACAAGTGAGGTACCATTTTTATCGGGAGACTTGCGGAAATACAGAATTGTAGAACAAGTGTTATTACCAATTGACGTGCTATGCATTTCTGCCTTCCAAATGTAAGACAATGTGTAAAAAAGTCATTTTGAAAAAAGTCCTCTAATTCACATGCTAGTATGGGTACCCACAATTTCAGAGATGTGCAAATAAGGATAAGTTACTTACCTGTAATCCTAGTTCTCTTCCAGGGGTATCCTCATCAAAGTCATAAGCACATGAATATTCCCGCCCATGCGCGGGACCCCGGAAACACATTACATATATGTGAAAAACCATATATGTAGCTCTATATATATATCCATATATATATAAAAAATACACAATGTAGCCTCCCATAAACATGCTGAGCAATGTTGTAAGGAATTCTCCTGCACATAAACATATTCCAATAAAGCAGGGAGAAAAAAACTTTTCAAAACTGCTTTAATAAACAGCAGACAACACAATCCTGCACGGAATAATGAAGAAAACATTGCCAGCACATAGGCTGCATTGTGGAAACATTAGTGTAGAAAGCTGAAAAGCTAACCCACATAAACACTCAGATAAACTGGCACCGTGCCTTTAAGGCAGCCATGACCCCTAGCTTCCCATCATAGCTCTCAGGGGTGACAGTTGGGTCAGTTGTTCTTTGCGGATATCCGCAGACCTTTTTACAAAGAGATGTATGCATCATGTTCACTTGCCCGGGGAGGTGGGTGGGTTGCTTATGACTTTGATGAGGATACCCCGGGAAGAGAACTAGGATTACAGGTAAGTAACTTATCCTTCTCTTCCAGGGGATCCTCATCAATAGTCATAAGCACATGAATAGAATAGCAAGCCCATCCCCTCATCCTGCGGGCAAGTAAACAGAGTACAATCAAGATACATAAACGCCATAAGGCCTATACTGACTCCAATAGGTTAGCATTGGAACAGATTCCTCAAGGAGGCCTGGCCCACTTGGGTATCTGCTCTGGAGTCAGAATCCAGACAGTAATGTCTGGTAAACGTATGGACCGATTTCCAAGTTGCCGCCTTGCAAATCTCGGCCATCGGTAGATTATTTAAGAATGCAATCGTAGCAGCCTTGCCCCTAGTAGAATGAGCTTTAGGGGAGGCAAACAGAGGCTTATTTGCAATTTGGTATGCCAACTTTATACAAGATACTATCCATCTTGAAATGGATCTCTTAGAAGCTGGGAAGCCTGTTCTAACAGAGCCATAGTTTACAAACAATTGATCCGTTTTTCTAATGGATTTTGTTGCATCCAAATAGAATTTGAGAACCCTCTTGAGGTCTAGCGAATGTAGAGACCTTTCCGCTGGTGTGGATGGACTGGGAAAGAAAGAGGGTAGAGAAATTGTCTGATTAACATGGAACTCTGACACAACCTTAGGTAGGAAGGAAGGGTGAGTTCGCATAACCACCCTATTATGGTGGAAAACCGTATAGGGTTCTTTAGAACAGAGTGCTTGTATCTCACTCACTCTGCGTGCTGATGTAATTGCTACTAGAAAAGCTACTTTCCAAGAAAGGTGTTGCAATGTAGACTTATGAATGGGTTCAAATGGAGGTCCCATCAATTTAGACAATACCAGATTCAACTCCCAAGGAGGAGAAGGAGGTCGAACAGGGGGATAAACCTTTTTCAACCCCTGAAGGAAGTCCTTGACCACCTGAAGCAGAAAGAAAGAAGGCTGGTTAGGTGATTTACGATATGCTGTGATAGCCGCCAAATGCACTTTAATGGAAGAATATTTCAAACCAGATTTGGCCAAATATAGCAAATACGGCAAGATTACCTCCTCTTGCCCGTAAATTGGACTCCAATCATTACTGATACACCACAAGTAAAACCTTTTCCACTTTAGAGAGTATGAGGATCTTGTGGAAGGTCTCCTTGACTCCCTTAAAATGTCCATGCAGTCCTGAGGGAGGTTCAAATGTCCGTACTGCAGGACTTCAGGAGCCATGCTGTCAAGCTGAGCGAGGGAAGGCTGGGGTGCAGAATTTTCCCTCCCATTTTGGTGAGAAGGTCCGGCCTGCACGGAAGTCTCCGATGCGGGCGAACCGAGAGTTGCAAAAGGTCCGGATACCACCATTGGCGAGGCCAGTCCGGTGCTATGAGTATCATCCTGGATCGCAGAAGTTTGGCCACCACCTTCGGAATTAGAGGGAGGGGTGGAAAGGCGTATGGAAACGTCCCTGACCAATCTATCAAAAGAGCATTCCCTCTCGTTCCTGGTCGGTAAAACCTGGATGCGAAGGTGTGGCATTTTCTGTTTTGATCGTCTGCAAAAAGGTCGATGGAAGGATGACCCCATTGATGAAAGATTTCTGCCACCACTTCGTCGTTGAGCACCCAGACTTCTTGCTCTTGGAAGTGACGACTGACGGTGTCTGCTCGCACGTTCTGCTCTCCCGGCAGATGTATTGCCGTGATCGATAGGTTCCTGGCTAGCAGCCAGTGCCAGATCACCTGGGATTCGAGAGACAGAGGGCGAGAGCGAGTTCCACCTTGTTTGTTTAAGTAATACATGGTGGTTGTATTGTCCGTTTGCACTAGGATCGATCCGAGCTGAATTGACGGTTGAAAAGCTTTGAGGCCAAAATGACCGCCCGCAGTTCCAGCATATTGATGTGATATGCCTGTTCTCTGCTGGTCCATCTGCCCTGAGTTTGCAGATGACCCAGATGCGCTCCCCAGCCCTGAAGTGATGCATCCGTGATCAGAGATTGCTCTGGCAGAGGTTGATGAAAAGGGACTCCCACCAGTAGGTTCTGTGGTTGCAGCCACCAGAGAATGGACTTCTTTGCTGCAGGAGAGAGGATAATCCGGTCGTTCCACTGACCCGAGGATTGATCCCATTTGTCCTTGAGATCTTGCTGTAACGGTCTCATCCTCAATCTGGCGTTGGGTATGAGAAAAATGCACGAGGCCATCGAACCCAGTAGAGAAGCCACCTGTCTTACTAACGGCTGATGAGCCTGAAGGATGATGTTGCCTTTGTCTTTCATTGATGACAATCTCTCCTCCGAAGGAAACACTTTTCCTAGGTCGGAGTTGAGGTTGGCGCCCAGATAGTGGAGTGATTGAGTTGGGTGAAGGATCGACTTGTCCAGGTTGACATGCAGGCCTAAGCGCTGAAGGAGATCTAGGCCGGTGCGAAGGTGTTCCTGCACCATTTGAGGAGAGGATCCCTTCAGCAGCCAGTCGTCCAGGTATGGATATACGAACAGGCCTTGGCGATGTAATGCTGCCGCTACTACTGCCATGCATTTGGTGAATACCCTTGGAGCTGATTTTAGGCCGAAAGGTAAGACTTTGAACTGGTAATGTCTTGTTCCCACCGTGAATCGCAAGAACTTGCGATGTCGTGCTGTGATTGGGATGTGAAAATACGCATCTTGTAGATCCACCGAACACATCCAATCGCCTTTCCTTAGATGTGGAAATATTTGGTGGAGCGCCAACATCCGAAACTTTTCCTTTTTGATGGACTTGTTCAGAGAACGTAGATCCAGAATTGGTCTGAACTTGTTCGGTTGATCTTTTTCTGAACAAGGAAGTATCGTGAGTACACTCCTTTTCCTCTCTGCGCTTGAGGGACCTCTTCTATTGCTCGTTTTTTGAGAAGGGTCGACACTTCCTGACGCAGGAGGTCTATATGTAGATGACGAGATTTCACAGGAGGAATGTCTCTTGGGGACGTCCAAAACGTAGTGTGTACCCATTTTTAGTATATTTAACACCCACTGATCTTTGGTTATGTTGCGCCACTCTTGAATGTAACTTGAGATACTTCCTCCCACTGGAGTGTGCAACGGTGCTAGAGGAAGCAGAAACTCATTGCTTCCTGGAGTTTTTGATGCAGAGGAGGACTGCTGTTGATGTCCTCCTCTTCCTCTCGAGGAACGGCGGCCTTGATACTGGGATTTGCCCTGTTTGTTTTGTGACCATTGAGGGGTTTGAACCCTCTGTTGGTAGTTTTTCCGATTGTAGGGCCGGTATCTCTTCCTAAATTCCTTTTTCTTCTCTAGGCCCACCGCCTTTAAGGTGTCCAACTCGGCCTTCATCCTCGCCATTTCTTCGTCTGTGTGAGCACCAAACAGTGAAGTGCCAGAAAAAGGGAGATTCAGGACGCGTTGTTGTGCTTCTGGTTTTAACGCTGTGAAGCGCAGCCAGGAAGATCGTCGTGTACATATGCCATGTGCATACGAGTGAGCCGCCAGGGACGCACCATCTGCTGCAGTGCTGATTACCTGGTTAGCCACCAGAGCCCCTTCGTGAAGGATTTCAGAAAAGTCCTGCTGATCCTCCTTTGGGAGCTTGTCCTTGAAGCGCTCCAGTGAGTCCCATAGTGATCTGTCATAACGACCCAGCAGAGCCGCAGCGTTGGACACTTGCAGAGAAGATGCTGCAGAGCCACAAGCCTTCCGTCCCCAAGAGTCTTGTGCTCTACTCTCTTTATCCGGAGGAGCGGAGGAGGAAGATGCAACCGCATGTGTCTTTTTCGCTGCTGCAATTATAACAGAGTCCGGAGGTGGATCCGATCTAAGGAAAAGAGGATCCGATGCCGCTGGCTTATATTTTTAAGAATCCGAGCTGGGGCTGTTTTAGCCGATGCTGGAGCAAGGAAGAGATCCATTACCGGCTCGATGATGCCAGGGACCAAAGGAAGCAATGGTCTAGTCGCAGACCTTTGGTGGAGAGTCTCAAAAATGATGGACTTGGTTGTCTGAGGAGCTGACATGGTGATGCCCAGCTTCTGAGCCCCTCTGGTGAGAACATCATGAAAAGTGTTCACATCATCAATAGGCGACACTCTGGAGGGAGGACTATCCGTCAGGGTAGGTGAGTAATCCCTTTTGGATGAATGTGTCGAAGAGGAAGACCAAGATGGTGTACGCCGCCTCTTGCGATGTCCCTGAGACGACCTGGTTCAGGGGATCTGCCTCGGTGTTCCCTGGCCCGAGTGGTGGGAGATTTGTCCACTTCCTGCACAAGACGCTGTAATGGTGATCTGTGCTGCGGACTGGAGTAGGTCGTAGGTCGTTGAGCGTGACCTGTGGACCCCGTCTGCCAATGATGGAGTGGTTGAAGCCATCTGGGAGAGAGATGGATGGAAGGAGATCGCTGTCTCCTTGGAGAACCTCCTGGCGGTGCTTTTGTAGGCTCCTGCGAATGAACAGAAGCACTGCGTGATGACGCCACCGTCTGGGGTGAGCTCCGGATGGAGTGAGATGACTCTCTCTGGAGCCCATAGACCTCGCTTTCAACGTTGAGCGTGGAGACCTCAATGATGAGCGGGTAGACGGAGAAAACCTTCTCAGCGTCGATCTTTCTCTCGACGCTGATCTTCTCGCCGTCGACGGAGACAGCCGTCTCGACGTCGAACGACGTTTGGTATATTTTACCCTTGGTCTTGACGTCGAATACCTCGCCGTCGGAGAGGATCTTGCCTTCGACGTCGAACGCCTCCTGGGCGACGGCGGAGGCGATGAGTGTCTATCCTCAGGTGACGAGGTGTGTCTCGACGTCGACTGTCGTCTGGGTGACGTCGACTGAGATGCTTGCTTCGACGCCGAACGCTGGAGGCCCTGCGACGGCGGAGCCTGTCTCGACGTCGAACGCCGCATCGACGGCGACAACGGAGATCTGTGTCTTGACGCTGGGCGAGCCCGCACCAACGGAGAGCGACTCCTCGACGCCGATCGTCGCCCGGTTGACGACGGCGGAGGATTCGACGTACCTGCGTTCTTCGACGACGACCGGTGTTCTCTCGACGGCGAGCCCGCCGTCGATGGTCTTCTCGCCGACGTTTTTGTTGCCGATGAAGGGATTTGAGGCGCCGAGCCCGACGCCGATGGAGAGCATACTGGAATCTTACTTGTAGATAAGCTCTCTTTCCTCTTCTTCATCGTAGGCTTGTCTTTAGAAGGTGATTTTCTCTTTTCAGCCAATCCATGGAGACGAATCCTTTCTCTGTTCTTTAGAGTTCTGTTGGACAGCAGCTTGCAATGCTGGCAGGATTTAGGATTATGCTCAGAAGGAAGGCATAAAATACAGACAGGATGGAAGTCTGATTTGGCCTTCTTCTTGCCACAGGAAGGGCAAGAGTCAAAAAGAGAGGGCATTCTGTTGTAAAACAATGCTCAATTCTCTAAAAAAAAAACAGTAGAGAAATACTTTAACACCAAAAAGATGTAAAAGTAAGAGGTTTTATCCAAAATTGAAGTATTTTCTGACAGAAAATCAGAAAAAAGAGGTAGAGCTGAAGTAACCAGGGTCCTGACAGAAGGAGCCGGAAAGAACAACTGACCTAACTGTCACCCCTGAGGCATGATGGGAAGCTAGGGGTCATGGCTGCCTTAAAGGCACGGTGCCAGTTTATCTGAGTGTTTATGTGGGTTAGCTTTTCAGCTTTCTACACTAATGTTTCCACAATGCAGCCTATGTGCTGGCAATGTTTTCTTCATTATTCCGTGCAGGATTGTGTTGTCTGCTGTTTATTAAAGCAGTTTTCAAAAGTTTTTTCTCCCTGCTTTATTGGAATATGTTTATGTGCAAGAGAATTCCTTACAACATTGCTCAGCATGTTTATGGGAGGCTACATTGTGTATTTTTATATATATATGGATATATATATAGAGCTACATATATGGTTTTTCACATATATGTAATGTGTTTCCGGGGTCCCGCGCATGGGCGGGAATATTCATGTGCTTATGACTTTGATGAGGATCCCCTGGAAGAGAACTACTGCTTCTAAACTCTATATTTTGTTCCCATTTTGGAAATACATAGACCTATTTTTCACTCTTTATATTTTACCAAATGAATTGCTATATACCTGGTACACAATGAAAAACCATTACAAGGCACAGCACAGTTTTTGGCTCTGGGTACCTCGGGTTCTCTGTGAACCTACAAGTCCTCTATATCAGCACAACCAGAAGGGTCCAGCGGACGTATCTGTATATTGCTTTAAAAAAGATGCAATACTTAGAAGAAGTTACAGGTGAAAACGTTTTCACAAATGGCTATTTTGTTTTCAACTCAATTTCAATATTTTTTTATTTCAACTGTTTCTATAGGAATACCTTCAAGGATCTACACAAATGTCCCGTTGCTGAATTCAGAATTTTGTCTACTTTCCACAAATGTATAGCGTTCCGGGATCCATTAATGGTTTCACACCCATTTCTACCACTAACTGGTAGGAAGAGGTTGAAAGCACAAAAAATAGGAAAAATAGGCTATGTCCCAGTAAAATACCAAAACTGTGTAAAACATTTTGCCTTTCTGACAAACGTCTGCCTGTCCCTGAAAGCTGGGAAGATGGTAATTTTAGCACAACAAACCCTTTGTTGATACCATTTGCAGGGGAAAAAACCAGACTCTTCTGCAGCACTTTTTTCCTCATTTCCCCACCCCAAAAAAACTAATTTAGCTGTATTTTGGCTAATTTATCTGTCTCCTACAGGGGAATCCACAAACCCTGGGTACCTTTAGAATGCGGAGGATGTTGGAAGAAAAGGATGCAAATTTGGCGTGAATACCTTATGTAGACAAAACTTTACAGGGCCTAAGTGCGAACTAACCTTAAATAGCCCAAAAAAAGGCTTAGCACGGGGGGGGGGGGGGCGAGGCATAGCAGCGAAGGGGTTAATTCATTCAATGAAAGGTCCCTAAAATAACGTTGTAACTTCCTACACTGCTGTCAGAATTGGCGAGCTGGGAAGGCCATTCATATAGGACACAGCACAGCTAGTTTTAAACTTCCCTAGAGCAAAATCGGCCTTCTCATCAAATACCAAGCACTATCAAAAGGTATGTACACAAAGCATGCATGGACATCTTCAGAAAACCCCACAGACTAAATCTAGGCTTGTCTTCAGAGTTTAACACCAGTTCCAATTGCACATGCTACTGTCTGTGGAATCCAGAACAAGGTGGGAGCATTTGTTGCAGGACCTGGAGTCATGTTTGACCGCCAGACACTATAGACAGATGATGTGCGGGTCCATGACCGATATCTCTTTCCCACACGCACAACACATCTTAAAAACTGTAGTCTTTGGTGGTATCATGCCTGGTAAATAGCCAGAGAGGATTTATTTCATAAATCTGGGTTTGAAATGAAAACAAAATTGGAGGAGATGCACACCTAACCCATGTCGAACGACACGGAAGAAAGAAACTTATCTCAACAAGCAGAGGTGGCACTTATTGGTGGCGTCATGTCCCGGGCAGTTACGATGGATGCTGATGGCACCACCTACCATCGCGTACCATGCTTTTCTAGATCCAGTCTGCCGATTGGGAAGATTAAAAATATAAGGAATCTGTGAGTAGAAGTATCAGAGTTATAGCTTGTGGCTTCTGTATTTTTAAAAGGGAAAATATCTTAAAATTACATTTTGTTTTATAAAATTAATTTCAATTAGTGTGCTTAAAAGATGTTAAGAAGTAGAAACACAATACACAGGTGTAACATGAACACCTATTTAAATTAAGTTCAAACATTTCTGTCCCAAGGACAACATTATTTGGATGTACAAGTAGCAGGCAAATAGAAACAAGCATTTGCAATGCAATCGGTCTCACCTTTGGGACCTTATATGTATTTAGCTATGCAGCACATTAGCCTGGATGCTGAAACATCTACTGTTCTTTAACATGGAGGGAAAGTAAGCACAAAACTGCGTGACATGTCAGGTATGGGAACACGAGGAGAGAAATAATGCCTTTCTACAGGAAATGGTATATGCTCTGTTTTTAATATAGAATCAGGGCCTTCGGTGGTCGTATCACTGAAAAGATTTGAAAAAAATATTATTTTCTACGGGTGCTCGTGGAAGACAATTTCTATGGACTGTAATCTAGAGAATGCTAAAGTGATTCTGGTATTTTACTGACCTCTGCTGGTCGTTTTCTATCAAGACAGTTAAATAGAGGCAGTTAAACAGGAAAAAAGTCCCTAAGCGGAAGCAGACAAGTCCTAGGGCTGATCTCCAGAGCCCACAAAGTACATACACATATAAGTATATACTAAAGTATATACAAGAGGTCTCGAATGCTCGACTTAAAAATGGAACCAAGAAAATTACTGATCAATAAGTAAATATATTAAAGTAAGAAAATACATTGGTAAGCATTGCAACTTTTTGTAAGGAATTTGTTGTAGCGAGTATAGTGCATTGATGGGGTTCTGGTTAAAGAGAAAATGTCATCTGCATGGAGTGCAGTTTTGAAAATAAACAAAAATGAAGAAAACACACAAATATTAATTATTTCTAATGCCTCCCTTATCTCACCGTGCAGACTTTTCTTCCAAGGCTTGCTCCAGAAACAACAAGGATTCATCTCTTGCAGACAGCTGAAGATTTTTCTCAGAGACCATTTCTTTTATCCCATCACGTTCAGACTTTAGCTCAGACACTCTCTCCATCAGAGATGCCAGCTCTGCAGAATGAAATTAAGATGGATGAATACTTTTATCACATCCTCAAACAAAGATTAGATAAGACAAAGTGGGCAGCAAGTGTACAACAGGGACACAATATGCACTAGAACGCCCAGCTATTAAAGCAAAGAAGGTAGTATCACACATCAAGTCAAGACATGAAGTAATGTACCAAATGCTGCAGCTGGACAAAGTGACAGAGTAAGGTGCTCTGCACTCTGCCTGTTCTCCTTTATGACGCTGTGCAACACAGACCCAAAATGAGAACCTTGAAGAATACGCCGTGGCTGAAAACCTTCAGAGATGGAAAAACCCTGCTTTCTGTCTTCCTCATCAACAAAGGACACATTTTAAGGACAGATGAAGCTCCCAATAGCACACTCAGTGTCAGTCCTTAATACACCCCACCCCTGCAAGGCAGATTTTTCTGGGCGATTACAAAGGATGGAGATATAACACAGATGAAAATGTAGATCATCTAAAATTCTCTTGCTTTCAATGGGAGGAATTGGCATTGGAAGAGCCACCAATTCAAGCACGAACCGGTAGCCCAATGGTAAAGACTTCTTGCGAGAATTGAGCATCTATAATGGAAACAGAAACCTGGTTTAAAAATAAATAAAATCAACGACAACTGGAAGAACTGATGGACTTGCTTTTTCACATCATGGGCCAAGGCAAGATAGTCAATAATTCACAGAAGGAAGAGAGCCAAAGAGGGACTGCGGGCAAAGTGAGGGAGAAAGTTGACACATGACTAAGAAAGCTATGCATTTGTGACCCCATTTTATTGTCCTTTGTTTTTTTCAACATTGTACTTGACAAACTGAGTTCCCTAGAACTGCCAAAAACACAAGGAGGGACGGAGGGCTAATTAAAGGTCCAGCACACATGCCCCTGGATTAGACTGAGAAACAAAAAGGTGTGCAGTTCCTGTTGAAGGTAGGTCAGTAGGGTCCTGAATGATCAAGTCCGAGGGATCTGATCCTTCAGGAGCAAGAGCCCTCACACACCCCGAGGGGTGTCATGCTTCATCATTGGGCAGCTCCTCGTTGGGCCGGTGCTGCAATGCCCAACGGGCCCTGCGAGCGGGCTCTTTGCCAGAGTTCTTTTGAGCTGCCGTTTGTGAAGTGTGAGTGTGATGTTGAGGGAATAGTATGTGAGTAGAGTGCTAGGAAGATTATTAAAAATAACTCTTAGGGGTTCGTAAATCGGGTTTTAATGTGTTGAACCCTAGGTAATATTAAAAACAAGTGTGGGCTTAGGTGGATATAATGGTCCACGTTAGCTCAAGGAATAGGTAGTGGTCAACATGTTTCTTGCCGGTAACGTCTGGCAAGATCAGGGCAATTAGTCAGGACCGTGAGGGAAAATGACTAAACTACTCCTAGGTGGACAGTTAGGTGCACATGTCTTGCTTAGTGCCATGCTGTCCCATATGCAAAATGATATAGAGTATACCGTAATGCGATCAATAAATGTACCGACCGCTAGAGTCAGGAGGAATGGCTCCAATGAGCCGAAGAGTAGTTGCGCAAAGCGTCCTCCCACGATTACGGATCGCCGCAGAAAGAGTGCGACCTACCCGTTGCTCTGCTCGAGCCGTCACCATCACACTCCCACTTCACAAACGGCAGCTCAAAAGAACTGCGGCAAAGAGCCCCCTCACGGGGCCCGTTGGGCATTGCAGCACCGGCCCAACGAGGAGCTGCCCAATGATTAAACATGACACCCCTCGGGTGTGTGAGGGCTCTTGCTCCTGAAGGATCAGATCCCTCTGACTTGATCATTCAGGACCCTACTGACCTACCTTCAACAGGAACTGCACACCTTTTTGTTCTCTAGAACTGCTTCAGGACTTCTGCACTGAAGATGCACTTCCGCCCCTAGCTGAGGTTGCCTAGTGCTCCTTTAGACCAGAGTCTGCGGAGTATAAAAATCGACGTGAGAGGACTATGGTTCACACTTCCATGCATGAAGGGGAAGCAGCCTACCATATTTTACTTGCACTGTCTGAGCAGTATCCCATAACTGAGGTCTTTATTTACTCCTCCCCAAAGTTCTGTGCATTAGATGCTGTGTGTGAAGAATTCTGCAGTGTTTTGTGCAACCAGAAAACCTACCGAAGGGTGAACGATCTCTTATGGAGAACACGAAGTGCATGCCCAAAAGGAAAAATGTTCTTGTAATCCTGGTTCTGAATGGGAGGATCTTCACTGAAGACGAATGATTGAATATAACGGCCAAAGTGCGGTCTTACAGGAAGACTTTTACAACATGTAAGCCAATATAAATGTTGTAAATCTGGCCTTTAAAATGTAGAAATCCTTTCATTATTCCCCACCGGCCAACGGTTGTAGGTGGGAGTCTTGTTTAACTTTGACACCTAAAATTGAAATAAAATGATTTAAACCATAAAATGTAGAAATCCTAACACAGAAGCCGGAGGCCAATTTTTTTTTAAATTGCCATTACCAAAACATAAAACTACAGAGTAGCACGAACCCCAACCTTACTGCCCAAGGAAAAGAAGAAAAGTGTAGTGTAGGAAAGCGGGTTTCTGTTGCAGTACCAGCCCACTTTTTGCCTGATTCTGATGCATCTTTGACCGAGTGTGCACTGGGTTCCTGATAACTAGGTTATCAGTGCTTGTGTTCTTTCCTAATACTGTACCATTGTTTCCACAATTGGCACACCTCTGGCTCACATATAAGTCCCTTGTAAAAGGTACCAGTGGTACCAAGGGTCTTGTGACCAGAAAGGGTGTCTAAGTGCTGCAGCATGTATTGTGTCACCTTCAGAGACACCTCGCCAAACATCCATGTGTGCCAGGTCTATCAGCACTGCAAGAGGCATAAGTAAGTCAGCCCTACAGTGGGCCTTACTGCCTTAAGGCAGGGCGCACTATACCTCATGTGAGGGCATAACTGCACGAGCAGATATGTCCCTATAGTGTCTAAGTCCATTCCTAGACATAAGTGCACAGTGTAGCCATACTGAGTACATGGGCTGGGAGCTTGTTGCCATGAGTGCCTCAGCTCCATGATGGCTTCACTGAATTCCAAGATGTTTGGTACCAAACATCTCAGCTTAAGAACCCCACACTGACAGTGTTGGATTTATTAGGAAATGCTCCCAGAGGGCACCTCAGAAGTGATCCCTGAAATCATACCAACTCACTATTGTGTGCTTGAATGGTCCCCACCAGCCTGCTACCTCTAGACATGCTTCTGACCCCCTGAGGTGGGAGCCTTTTGCTCTTGTGGGTCAGAAGCAAAGCCTGCTCTTGGTCGAGGTGCTTCACACCAAACCCCAAGCAGGAACAGCATAGAAATGCGGTACGCCTCAAAGGTTTCCCATCCTTTGTTATGCTGACCAGGGCCTCTCCAGCTAGTGGAGATGCCCACCCCCTGACAAAGCCTAATTTTGGTAGCAAGGTCGGTGGGAAAATTAGTAAGCAAGAGAGGTGTGTCCACTCTCAACCAAGGCCACTCCTAAGGTGTGCTGAGCTCAAGTTTTAGAGGACTCTAGCCAATAGGGTTAGGGATGTGCCCCCTCCCCAGAGGGAGTTGTCCTACCAAGGGTGTAGGCACCCTAAAGGTAAGTAGCCCAGTGGCTACTACCTTCTGACCCCTGTAACAGCCTTAAAATTAGTATTTACGGGCACCCCTGAACCTGAATCCTCAGATTACAGACGTCCAACAAGAACAGGACAAAGAAGAGCCAATCCCTGCACGACAAGAAGCTCCAGCCACTGACTTGGTCCCAGCGAAGCCCGCCTGTCTGCGAACTGTGAACTTTACAGCTCCCACGACTTGTCCCGCAGACCAGCGACCACCAAAACCCTGGGAGGACTGCCTGCATTCCATAAAAACTCCTGATCTCCCATGGACAGTGGCCCTGTCCAAAAGAAAACCAAGTGTAAAGACCAAAGCTCTGCCTGTGGAACCGCGAAACCAACTACATCTGCACCCGACACCTACGGCCTGAGTTCCAGTGGCCCACTGGTCCAACAAAGGTTAACCAGCGTTTCGGAGCAAGAGTCCACCATGGACTGACCCCTACCGGACTCCACTGTAAGTGCAGTGCTGCCATTAAGAGTATATGGTGCTGGGAGGTCGTCATCACGAACTCCACAGCACCATGATGGCTGCACTGAAGACTGAGAAGTTTGGTATCAAACTTCTCAGCACATTAAACCCACACTGATGCCAGTGTGGGATTTAATGTCAGATGCACGTCAGAGGGCAACTTAGAGTTGCCCCCTGAACCTAACCTACAATCCACGTCCTGTCTGAGGGGCTGCCTAGGCTGCCACCCAGCAGACATGTTGCTGGACCCCTGGGTAGAGAGCCATCCGCTCTCCCGGGCCTGCAACAATGCACGTCCTGGGCGAGGTGCTAGGCCTCCTCCCCCAGGATGGGCAGGGGGAAGCTTCAAAGGCATTCCGCCTTTGTGAGCTTCCCCAGACCCCTTGCTGTACTCCGCAACTGGTCCCCACTGGTTCCAGCCCCCACTCTGGCGGGAAGACTGGCGGGTAACACCAAGGGAGAAAGGGGGTGTGCCAGCCTCTGCCAACCCCACCCCTCAGGTGGGGGAGGCGAGGTGAAGCACATCTCCGGGCTCTTGCCATCTTGAAGATGGGGAGCCCTACCCAATCAGGACTAGGCTCCTGCCCCCCTCCCACTGGAGAGTGGCAGGATAGGGGGTGTACCCACCCCAGGAAGGGACCCATTGGTCCCTGCCCTTACCTACCTGTAACGCCCCTAAATCTAGTATTTAGGGGCACCCTGAACCTTCCTTCCTTAGATCCAGATTCCGAAACAAGAAAGAAGAACAAGAAACAAGAAGACCTGCCGTGCAGCTGCTAACAAGAGGAAGACACCAACTGATTTGGCCCCAGCCCTACCGGCCTGTCTACCCTCGAACCTGCTCCTGCTAAACCCCGGCGCATCCAGTGTTCAGCAACCTCAAAAAACCCAAAGGACCTGACTGCCTTGTGACTCTAACTACCTGGGGCTCCCACGAGCAGTGGTTCTGCTCAAAGCAAGTAACAAACCCCTGGTGCCAGCCAGGAAGGATAAGTTACTTACCTGTAATCCTAGTTCTCTTCCAGGGGTATACTCATCAAAGTCATAAGCACTGAATAGTCCCTCCCACGTGCGGGGACCCCGGAGCAATAGCCAATAATATGCATATATCTACATATATATAGACATAAATACCCATATATATATAGATAATATGCATTATATACATATGCAGCCTGAAAACATGTTACTAGGCTCAAAAAACTGCCGCCATTGCATTGTAAATCTTTTACCTTGAAAACATAAAGACATATAAGTCATAATATACTTATGATACATATAAAGAAAACTGCTTTGAGTTTGGTTTGAAAAACACAACCTTTATTTTCAAAGGTAAAAAGGTAAGATCATAGAGGCAGATTAGCCTAGAAAGGCTGCATAGAAAACAATTGGAAAATTGGCGCCGTGCCTTTAAGACCCCAGGAACCCCCAGGCTCCCATCATGCACCACAGGTGACAGTTAGGTCAGTTCTTTTGGACGGCGTATAACAGTGTAATCACAGTATGGGTAACAGGTACATATATATGAACATGGTATTCGTCCGGGGAGGAGGGAGGGTTGCTTATGACTTTGATGAGTATACCCCTGGAAGAGAACTAGGATTACAGGTAAGTAACTTATCCTTCTCTTCCAGGGGATACTCATCAATAGTCATAAGCACTGAATAGAGTAGCAAGCCCATCCCCTTACCCTGCGGACGAATACCAGCATATCAAAACCATTTTACCAAAACATATATTACCCAAACAAATTTCTCAAGGATGCTTGACCAAACTGAGCATCAGCTTGAGTGTCAGAATCAAGGCAGTAATGGCGTGCGAAAGTATGGACCGAACGCCATGTGGCTGCTTTACAAATTTCTTGAATAGGTACATTCCTATGGATCGCTATTGTAGCAGCTTTTCCTCTTGTAGAATGCGCTCTCGGCTTGCCCGGGAGCTGCTTATGTGCCAGTTGATAAGATAACATGATACATGACACTATCCATCTAGAAATGGACCTTTTAGAGGCAGGGAAACCAGTGTTCAACAGACCATAATTCACAAACAGTTGGTCAGACTTTCGTACACTTTTTGTTTTTTATCAAGATAGAATTTTAACACTCTTTTTCGATCTAGAGAGTGTAGAGCTCTCTCAGCCGGAGTGACAGGGTTTGCAAAGAAAGTAGGAAGAGTAACTGACTGGTTGATGTGAAAATATGAGATCAACTTAGGAAGGAACCTCGGGTGAGTACGTAACACCACTCTATTCGCGTGAAAAACGAGATAAGGCTCTGTAGAGCATAGGGCTTGTATCTCGCTTACCCTGCGGGCAGAAGTGATTGCCACGAGAAAAGCAGTCTTCCACGAAAGATGCTGAAGGGAAGCTTTGTGAATGGGTTCAAATGGGGGACCCATTAGTTTAGAGAGCACCACATTAAGCTCCCAGGGAGGAGATGGAGACCGAACGGGTGGATAGACCTTTTTTAGACCCTCCAGGAAATCCTTAACAACTGGCATTTGAAAGAAAGAGATCTGAGTGGGAGACTTTCTATATGCTGTTATCGCTGCCAGGTGAACCTTTATGGAGGAGTATTGCAAACCTGCTTTGGCCAAATACAATAAGTATGGTAACAGTACCTGTTCCTGACCTCGAATAGGATCAAGACCCTCAGCAGTACACCACATGTAAAAACGCTTCCACTTAAAAGCGTAAGACTTCCTCGTAGAAGGTCTTCTAGCCTCCTTCGAGATCTGCATGCAGTCTTGAGAGAGACCTAAATGTCCATATTGGATGAACTCAGGAGCCATGCTGCTAACCTCAGGGACGGCAGGTTGGGATGGAACACCTTGCCGCCCGCCCTGGTCAGCATATCCGGATGACATGGCAACCTCCTGTGTGGTACTTTGGACAGATGAAGAAGGTCCGGGTACCACCACTGGCGAGGCCACTGTGGAGCAACCAGGATCATCTCTGTCTTGGAATTGTACAGTTTCCTGATCACCATGGGAATGAGGGGAATAGGTGGAAAGGCGTAGAGTAATGTCTCTGACCAGTCTATCAACAGAGCATTCCCCTTGGATCCTGGTTGCGGGTACCTGGAGGCAAAGACGCGGCATTTTGCGTTTTCTGCGTCCGCGAAGAGATCGATGTCCGGTGTTCCCCAGTGGTGGAAGATGTCTTGCGCCACTTCTTGTTTTAGCACCCAGTCGTGTGCTTCTGCGAAATGCCTCCTTAGGCTGTCTGCTTGGACGTTGAGGACGCCTGGTAAGTGAATTGCGGAGATTTTCATGTCTCGAGCCAGAAGCCACTTCCAAATCGCCTGTGCTTCCAGCGACAGGGGTCTGGACCTGGTGCCCCCCTGCTTGTTCAGGTAGTACATCGTTGTTGTATTGTCCGTCTGAACAAGCAGAGCAGTCGATTTGATGGAAGGAGAAAACGCCTTGAGAACTAGATGCACCGCTCTGAGTTCCAGCATGTTTATGTGGTATAGCTGCTCTTTCTCTGACCACATTCCTTGGGTCTGTAGTGGCCCCATATGAGCGCCCCATCCCTGAAGGGACGCATCTGTCACCAGAGTCTGCTTGGGCAGTTCCTGTTGAAAGGGGACTCCTACGATGAGATGAGTCCGTCGCATCCACCATCTGATGGAGAGCCGGACAGACAGAGGTAGAGTTAAAAAGTCCTCCCATCGATTGGAGATTTGGGACCACTGATCCTCTAGAGTCTGCTGTAGAGGTCTCATGTGAAGTATGGCGTTTGGAACTAGAAAAATGCACGAGGCCATCGAACCCAGCAGAGATGAGATCTGCCTGGCCGTGGGCTGAGGTATCTTCAGGAGAGTTTGACACTTGTGGAGAATGGATGATAGTCTCTCCTCCGAAGGATACGCTCTTGCGTTTACTGCGTCCAAAGTTGCGCCCAGGTAATGTATCCTCTGTGTTGGATTGAGGATGGATTTTTTGAAATTTACGTGTAGACCGAGCTGATTTAGTTGTTGAATGCAGTACGAGAGGTGCTGCTGTAGAAGAGTTGGAGACGCACTCTTGAGAAGCCAATCGTCTAGGTAAGGATAGACGAAAATCTGATTCTTCCTCAAGAAAGCAGCTCCTACTGCCATGCACTTTGAGAATGTGCGAGGAGCAGACTTCAGACCGAAGGGCAGGACAGTGAACTGGAAGTGGTCTGACTGGATGCGAAACCTTAGAAACTTTCGATGCTTTGGAGAGATTGGGATGTGGAAATAGGCATCTTGAAGATCTATGGAACACATCCAGTCCCCTTGATGTAGATGCGGGATTATTTGATGTAATGCCAGCATTCTGAACCTCTCTCTCAGAATGAACTTGTTGAGAAGCCTGAGATCTAGTATAGGCCTGAACTCCTTGTTTGGACCTTTCTTTGGGACCAAAAAATATCGGGAGTAGATTCCCTGTCGATGTTGATGCCATGGGACCTCCTCCATGGCCTCCTTTAGGAGTAGAGCGGACACCTCGTCTCTCAGAAGATTTATGCGATGGATGAAAGTCTTTTGAGGAGGAATAGAAGGTGGAGGGGACTTGAACCTGATGGAATACCCATTCCTTACAATATTTAGCACCCACTTGTCTAGTGTGATTTTGGTCCACTCTTCCAGGTAGAAACGGACACTTCCCCCACCGGAGTGGGTAACGGAGTTAGGGAAGCAAGCACTCACTGCTTCTGTTGTTGCTTGGCAGCAGGTGTGGACTGCCTGCAGTTCCCTCCTCGTCCTCTACCAGGACGACGCTGGTAGGATTGTGATCTTCCTTGATTTTGCTGGGAGGACCACTGAGGGTTTGAACCCTCTGCTGGTATTGGCGCCGATCGTAAGGGCGGTAGCGTCGCCTGAAGTCCTTCTTCTTCTCGAGCCCAACCGCCTTCACCGTATCCAGTTCGGTCTTCATCCTGGACATTTCGTCATCAGCATGAGAGCCGAAGAGCGATGTGCCATTGAAGGGGAGATTGAGAATCCGATGTTGCGCCTCTGGCTTCAAACCCGTCAATCTCAGCCAGGCAGAGCTACGGGCACAAATCCCATGTGCATAACCATGGGCAGCGAGATCAGAGGCATCAGCCGCTGCACTGATGACTTGGTTGGCCACCAAACCACCTTCATGCAGAATTTCCAGGAAATCCTGCTTGTCTTCTTTTGGGAGCTTCTCGGTGAAGCGTGAAAGAGAGTCCCACAAAGAGCGGTCATACCGACCCAGTAAGGCCGAGGCACTGGCTACCTTCATGTAAGAGGCTGAGGTAGTGCACATTCTCTTGCCGACAGAATCCATGGCCTTACTGTCTCTATCTGGGGGTACCGCGGATGATGCTGCCCCCGTCTGATTCTTCCGTGCCGCTGAAACGATAACGGAGTCCGGTGGAGGGTCAGACCTCAGAAAGAAGGGGTCCCTCTCAGGAGCCTTATACTTTTTAGTGATCCGAGACGGGGCCGCCCCCACCGATGCTGGAGTAAGGAATTTTTGTAGAGCAGGCTCTAGCAGGCCAGGCACTAGGGGAAGCAATGGTCTAGAGGAAGACCTTTGGTGTAGTGTTTCAAAGATGACTGATGTCTTGGTGGTGGAAACAGGCATTTCAATCTGAAGCTTCGCAGCTCCTCGACAGAGAACCTCATTGAAGGTCAGGATATCATCAATGGGCGATATTCTACTCGGAGGAGAGGAAGAAAAGAGTAGGAGAGTAATCAGCCTTGGAGTCTGAAGACCACGAAGAAGATCTATGGCTTCGTCTTCTAGGAGAACGGTGTCGAGATCTGGATGCCCGACTCCTAGGATAACGTGATGAGCACCTTCTGAAAGGTGGGGACCTTTGTGGAGTGGCATGTCGCTCATGTCTTGCAGCACAAGTTACTAACTTGTGTAACGATATATCTGTAAGAGACAGTAGTTAGTGACAGATTCCTTACCTTAGAATATCCCCAGGCGTCAGCCTGGATCCGGAAAGTTTTCTGCGTAGCAGTACCCTTGCGCGTCGGTAGGAGGCGTCGTGCGGCTCCGCGTCCGTCGTCGGCGTCGTGATCGCCGGGATGACATCGCGGGCAGTACTTAGACGCCGCCCCTGCGCGCTGACGTCAGTTCTGTACACGACTTTCCGCGCCAGGAACGCAGAGCCATGCAAGAAGCTGACATAGGTGTCTGAAAAATACTAGGGCCCTGAAAGGGATGTCCTTAACCCTAGAAATCAGTTCGCAGAACGGGGAGGATGGGTGGGCGGTAGGAATCTGTCACTAACTACTGTCTCTTACAGATATATCGTTACACAAGTTAGTAACTTGTGCATCTGAAAGAGACACGTTAGTGACAGATTCCTTACCTTAGAATAGATACCCCAGCAATACCAACCCCGGTGGTGGGTCTGCGAACAAAGATCAGACAAGGAAGTCTCGGAGAACAGAACGGCCAAAGAAGCCGTCCCTCCGGACTTGGCTGTCAAGGCAGTAATGCTTTGTAAACGTGTGTAGCGAGGCCCACGTAGCTGCCTGACAGATATCCTGCAGCGGAACTCCGCGGCCCAAAGCCGTGGTAGCAGCCGTTGCCCTGGTGGAATGGGCACGCAGCCCAACAGGAGGCTCCTTCTTAGCCAAAGAATAGCAGGCCTTGATGCACAAGGTAACCCAGCGGGAGATGGTTCGTTTGTGCACCGCCCGACCTTTTTTGGCGCCCACGTAGCCAACAAAGAGCTGGTCATCCACCCGGAATTGTTTTGTGCGGTCGATATAGAAGGAGAGCGCACGTTTTGGGTCCAGACGGTGGAGCCTCTCTTCCTCTCTGGAAGGATGCGGAGGCGGAAAGAAGGTAGGCAAAGTGATGGTCTGCCCAATGTGGAAGGCAGTAACCACCTTTGGCAAGAAGGACGGACGCGTCCTAAGAACAACCTTTGTCTGGATGGACAGACAGAAAAGGAGGTTTGCATGATAGAGCCTGGAGCTCACTCACCCGCCGAGCGGAGGTGATGGCCACCAGAAAGGCTGTCTTCAGAGTCAGAAGACGAAGAGGACAGTTATGTAGAGGCTCAAAGGGAGCGCACATTAGAAAGGTAAGAACCAAGTTCAAGTCCCACTGAAGCATCACAAACGGAACAGGAGGGAAGAGGTGTGTAATGCCTTTTAAGAACCTGTTAACAACAGGGGACTTGAAAAGGGAGGGCTGATCAGGGAGCCTGAGGAAGGCCGAGATAGCACAGAGATAACCCTTGATGGTACCCAGGGCAGAACCCTGTTGGGCCAGAGAAAGAAGGAACAGAAGGACCTCAGAAAGACGGGCAGAAAGGGGGTTCACAGCCTTTGCTGTGCACCATGCCACAAATTTGTTCCACCTGCAGGCGTATGCCACCTTAGTGGAGGGACGCCTGGCTGCCAGAATCACATCACAAACTTCGGGAGGCAAGTCGAAAGGAATCAACTGCCGCCGCTCAATCTCCACGCAAGCAGGTGGAGGCTGGGCAGGTTCGGGTGGAGGACCGTCCCCTGCTGCTGCGACAGAAGATCCTCCCGAAGAGGCAGACGGATCGGGGGATCTACGCTCATACTGAGTAGCTCGGGATACCAAACTCTTCGAGCCCAGTCCGGAGCCACAAGAATGACTTGGGCCCGGTCGTGCCGAATCTTCTTCAACACTCTGGGTAGAAGTGGTATAGGCGGAAAGGCGTACAACAGACCGCAACTCCACTCGCGACGAAAAGCGTCGCCGAGCGAGTGCCGCCTTGGAAATTCCAACGCGCAGAACTGATGACATTGCGCGTTCTCTTCGGTGGCGAATAGATCTAACCAAGGCTCTCCCCACTGTAGAAAGAGTCCTTGCGCCACTTCCGAGTGAAGACGCCATTCGTGATCCATCATGCACCTGCGGCTGAGTTCGTCCGCCCTGGCGTTCAGGGAACCTGCCAGGTGTTGAACCATCAGGAACATGCCCTGATGTTCCAGCCATGTCCAGAGGCGCAGAGCCTCCTGACAAAGGGTCCACGACCCCACCCCGCCTTGTTTGTTGCAGTACCACATGGCGGTGGTGTTGTCTGTGAACACCTGCACTACCTTCCCTTTGACAGAGGGAAGGAATGCCTTGAGTGCAAGTCGGATCGCCCGGAGCTCCAGAAGGTTGATATGGAGCCGGGACTCCGCCGGAGACCAGAGGCCTCTGATCTCCGCCTCTCCCATGTGACCGCCCCATCCCAGAAGGGACGCGTCCGTCACAACTGTGTGCTCTGGCTGGGGAAGGGAGAGGGATCTGCCCATGACCCATTGCCGGTCCGTGAGCCACCACTGCAACTGTTTTGCAGTCCCCTCCGAGATCTGGACGTGATCAGACAGGTTGCCCTGGTGCTGCGCCCACTGGAACTTCAGGTCCCACTGCAGAGCCCGCATATGCCACCTGGCATGATTGACCAGCAGGATGCAGGAGGCCATGAGGCCCAGCAGCCTCAGGGTCATCCGTACCGAAACCCAGGATAAAGGCTGAAAGATCGGAATCATAGCCTGAATATCCCGGACTCGCCGTTCGGGAGGATAGGCCCGAAACTGCGTCGTGTCCAGAACTGCTCCGATGAAAAGGAGCTGTGGAGAAGGAATCAGATGCGACTTCGGCACATTGATGGAGAACCCCAGCGAGTGCAGGAGTTCGGCCGTAGTCTGGAGGTGGGAGACGACTGCCTGGGACGAGCCCGCCTTCAGCAGCCAGTCGTCGAGGTAGGGGAAGACTGAAACCCCTGCCCGGCGCAGATGAGCTGCGACCACCGCCATCACTTTCGTGAACACCCGAGGGGCACTGGTAAGGCCAAGGGGAGCACGGTGAACTGAAAATGCTCGAGGCCTACCGTGAACCGTAGGTAACGCCAGTGGGCCGGCAGGACGGGGATGTGGAAATAAGCGTCCTGCAAGTCCAACGCTACCAACCAGTCTCCAGGGTCGAGGGCAGTCAAGACCTGAGCTAGGGTGAGCATCTTGAACTTCTCCTTCCGGAGGAAGCGATTGACATTCCGGAGGTCCAAGATAGGATGCATGTCCTCCTTGTCCTTTTTGGGCATCAGAAAGTAGTGGGAGTAGCAACCACGTCCTACTTCTGGGGTCGGAACATGTTCGACGGCCCTCTTGGCCAAGAGGGCCGTGACTTCCTTCTGTAGAAGCACCAAGTGATCCCCTGACATGCGGTGGAATTGAGGTGGCATGGCTGGGGGGGTGGTCTCGAAGGGGAGGGAGTAGCCCCTTCGGACAATGTCCAAGACCCACCTGTCCGAGGTGATGGGACGCCAGTGGTGAAGGTGATGGCGGACCCTGCCCCCTACTGGCGTGCCGTGCACCTGAAAGGAGGGACTAGGAGGGCTTGGAGGCCGCGGACGGGTTGGAGGTGGTGGCCTGACCCGCACGCAGGTTGCCCGAACCACCACGGCGGTATCCACGTCCTCGGCCACGCGAAGGCGCTTGCTGCGCGGGCCGTTGGCCGGGCTGCTGATGTGACTGGGCGCCCCTCCCGTGGCCACGAAAGGGGCGAAAAGCAGATGTGAGCGGAGGGCGCACAACAGCAAGGCCCAGGGACTTTGCAGTAACCCGCGAGTCCTTGAAACGCTCCAGCGCATGGTCTGCTTTTGATCCAAAAAGACCGACTCCATCAAAGGGCATGTCCATGAGTGTATTCTGGACATCACCCGAAAAACCAGTGGTCCTCAGCCAGGCGTGGCGACGCAGCGCCACCGTCGTTGCAAGCGATCTGCCCAGCGAGTCGGCGGTATAAAGGCCACAACGTATGGTGTATTTAGCCGCATCTCGCCCTTCCACAATGGCGCGGGTAAGCAGTGTCTGGACCTCCTCAGAACACTGCGGCAAAACAGTCGCCACCGAATCCCACAGGGAGTGGGTATATCGGCCCAAGAGGCAAGCGGTGTTAACGGACCGCAAGCCAGCACTGGAGGAAGAGAAAGCCTTCTTCCCAAAGTGATCCAGGTGCTTGGATTCCCTATCCGGAGGGGCGGTAGGGAAGGCGGTTTGGGAGGCAGAGGCTTGGACAACCAAGCTCTCAGGGGTGGGGTGTTGGGAGAGAAACAGGGGGTCGCCCGGAGCAGGGCGATGGCGTCGGGCCACGTTCCTATCCACAGGAGCCCCTGTGGTGGGCTTGGACCAGGCACCCAAAGAACGTCAGTGAGTGCATCATTGAACGGCAGCACAGTCTCCGAAGAGGAGGCCGCCGGCTGAAGCACTTCTGTCAGGAGGTTAGTCCTGACAGCCACCGTAGGCAACTGGAGATTCAAGGCTCCAGCAGCTCTACGCAACACCGTTGCAAAATTAGCCCCCTCCTCCGTAGCCACGGGAGGAGACAGCATGCCAGAGTCAGGGAGGTGTCCAGACCACTGGCATCCCCAAGTTCCTCAACCCAGTCCGGGTGAAACTCGCACTGTTGTGTGAGAGGGTCCTCAGACCCCTCCCAGCTCTCCTGGTCCTCCTCAGGTTCATAATATGGAGGAGGAGGGACATTAGGGACCCAAGGTCTCATCGGCGCCGGAACCGGCGTCGGGCGCACGTCGGTCCGGCTCCATGTCCGGAGCCGGAGAGAGCCGGGGAACGACGCCGTCCGGAGCCCCGGACGGCGTCAGGAACGGCACCGGGGACATCGGCGTCGGCGGAGGCGTGGTTAGGTCAACCGGCGTCGATGGGGGTCGCGGCACCACCGGAGCCGGGATCGAGGCCGGGGCCGGAGCCGAGGCCGGGATGAAGGCTGGGGGACAGGCGACGCCGGGACCGGAGTCGACGGCGACGCCGGAGCAACCCCATCAGGGCCCGCGGGGCCCGAAGGCGCACCGGAGGGGACCTTGAGGCCCGAAGAGGCGGGCCATGGCCAACAGGAACTCCTGTATTTGGGCCGGAGTCGCCCCGAACCCGGGAAGGACGGGTAATGCGGGGGTAACTCGACAGGCACGTCCGGGGCCGCGGGGACGGTGCCGACAGGGACCTCAGCCGAGTCGCGAGACCGGCGAGGCGAAGTCTTAGAGCGATGATGCCGCTTAGACTTCTTGTGCTTCGACTTACCGGAGGAGCGCGAAGACTTGGATTCCGACGAACGGCGGGGACTCCGCGTCCGGCCCCTCGACCTCTCCCGGGACCGGGGCTTGGTGCGGCGCGGAGCCGACTGCCGGACCTCGAGGAGCTTTCGAGACCGCTCTCGCAAAGCCTTCGGATGAAGTTTCCGGCAGTCAGGGCACGACTTCGTGTCGTGGTCTCGGCCGAGACAGAAGAGACACTCGAGATGCGGGTCCGTGATCGACATCATGCGACCACATTCCTCGCAGGGCTTAAAGCCGGGCATCCCTACGACACCTTAGGAGTCGTGAAGACTCGTTGAAGAAACAGTGAAAAATTCACAAAAGGATAGTCAAAAAGTGACTAGGGCACTGCTCTTCCCGGATCTGCGCTTACTGGCGCGGAAAAAGAAGAACTGACGTCAGCGCGCAGGGGCGGCGTCTAAGTACTGCCCGCGACGTCATCCCGGCGATCACGACGCCGACGACGGACGCGGAGCCGCACGACGACGCCTACCGACGCGCTAGGGTACTGCTACGCAGAAAACTTTCCGGATCCAGCCTGACGCCTGGGGATATTCTAAGGTAAGGAATCTGTCACTAACGTGTCTCTTTCAGATGATGAGTTTACTGACTGAATTATAGGCGATCTGGATCTTGTAGAGGAACGTGGCAGTCCTGTAACTCTGCGGATCTTCCACTCCCTTATTTCCCCTAGCCATCTCGGGGAGATATTAGTTGGAGGGGTTGGTGACGGTACTAGAGAGTGTTCAGGAGAGACTTGCACTATCTGAAGTCCTGGGGAGGAAGAGGCACTCCTTGACGTCACCACCTGCGCGTCCCGCGTCGAGCGGTCTCCCGACGTCACCCTAGGTCTCTTTGCAGGAGGAGATCCGGGATTGGATTGTGATCTCCTCGACGTCGACCTTCTCGACGTCGACCTAGATCGCGATCTTCTTGATCTAGATCCAGAGGGTGTTTTTCGAGATCTCGACGTCGATCTCCTCGACGGCGATCTCCTCGACGTCGACCTCCTTGGCGACGGATGCGTCGATGTCATGCGTCTCGACGGCGACTGCCTGTGTTTCACCGTCGTCGAAGCCCTTGGTGTTCGGCTCGACGTCGATGCACTCCGCCCTCTCGACGTCGGTGGTGATCTCGACGTCGCCGCTGACCCTCTCGGCGGCGGGCTTCGACGTTGATGTGCCGACGTCGAGCCCCGGCCTCTTGACGTCGTAGGCGAGCCAGACTTGGACCGCCTACGCGTTGGTGTCGACTTCGTCTTATGGGTCTTCTCACCTGAAATCAGATGTTTCGACGGCGAAGGACGTCTCGACGTCGATTTCGACGCCGACTCAGAGCACAAAGGTATTTTGGATGTCGATCTGTCCCTCGACGGGTGTTTCCTTTTCTCACCTTTCTCTTTGCGCTCCAACCTTGGTTGAGAGGAGGGCTTCCTTGGAGGATGTTCTTCTCGCCCACTTGCTTCTTTCTTCTTCTCCTGCATGGAGTGCAGCTTAATCTTCTCCCTTTCCCTAAGGGTTCTTCTTGAAAACTTGCTGCAGTGGTAACACTGGTCTGGCTTGTGAGTTGAAGGTAAACAAGCAATACAGACCGAGTGAGGGTCTGACTTAGCCATCTTTTTTCCACAGGCCGGGCACTTATTAAATAAGGCCGGCATTATGACAGGAAAAAATTGCCAAAAGTCAGAAAAAATAGTAGTATTAGATAGACAAGTACTAAAGACGTCGAGTGAAACTAAAAAAGTTCACTTGAAAACCAGAAAAAAGTGATAAAAAATCACTAACTGGCGAGCTCAATGCTCCAGGATCCTCACAGAAGGAGCCGGAAAAAGAACTGACCTAACAGTCACCTGTGGTGCATGATGGGAGCCTGGGGGTTCCTGGGGTCTTAAAGGCACAGCGCCAATTTTCCAATTGTTTTCTATGAAGCCTTTCTAGGCTAATCTGCCTCTATGATCTTACCTTTTTTTTACCTTTGAAAATAAAGGTTGTGTTTTTCAAAGCAAACTCAAAGCAGTTTTCTTTATATGTATCATAAGTATATTATGACTTATATGTCTTTATGTTTTCAAGGTAAAAGATTTACAATGCAATGGCGGCAGTTTTTTTAGCCTAGTAACATGTTTTCAGGCTGCATATGTATATAATGCATATTATCTATATATATATATATGGGTATTTATGTGTATATATATGTAGATATATGCATATTATTGGCTATTGCTCCGGGGTCCCCGCACGTGGGCGGGACTATTCAGTGCTTATGACTATTGATGAGTATCCCCTGGAAGAGAACCGCGAATCCAGCACACTCTGCACCCGCCGAGCCCGGCCTGTGCCTGAGTGGACAAAGACCACGAGGACGTCCCCCCGGCGACTGTGACCAAGAATCCAGCACCCAAGGACCCTCCTCGACGACCCTGACGACTCCTGCAGCCTCAGAACCTCGGCCCCCTCCAACCACGACCAGCAGAGGGTAAGATTTCCCGACGCGAAAAGACACCCCTGCACCCGGCGCCCTGCGGCCTCCTGTGCCCAACTCCGGGGTGCATACCTATCCTCCAACTACCCAACTTAACCCTCGAAGTGGTGGTCGCACCTGAAGAATCTCCGTGCCCGAGCTTGCAGCCTTTGTTCAGTTTCCAGCTTCTCCATTGAAATCCATTGAGCGCCCGACGACTCAAAAGCACCCTGCACCCAGCCGCCCGAGTGCCCCTGGCAGTGCAACCTCTACTCTAATCTACTTCCCCATTTGCCCTGAGCAAGTGACCAGGAGCCCAGCTCCCACAGCCGCGTGGCCTGCTTGCCAGCAGCCACCAACCAAAGGCCCCCTGCCTTCCATAGGATAACATTGGGCCTACTCACTCTGCACCCGGCCGCCCCTGTGCCGCTGAGGGTGTAACAGTTGTACCTACCTGACCCTGGGAGACCCCTAAGTCTATGCCCAAAGCCTTAACTCTGCCAGTCGAGTACTTACCCAAAAGCCGATAACTCACTTTTCTTCCATAGGGTAACATTGACTGGTTTCACTTGGAAATTCTTCTAAGTGTGGAGTTTTGAAACTTTAAAATATTCATCTAAAATCAGCCGAATCACGAAAATGAAAATACTCACCTGTTATCAGGAGAGATCCCAGTGCTGGATCTTGGTGCCCAGCACTGACCCTCAAAAGTAATTATAACTGTACTTACCGGTAACTTGAATTTCCTTCCATAGGATAATATTGCCTGGTTTTTGCTGAAAAAGTTTCTAAGTGTCGATTTTTGAAACTTACAAATATTTGCTAAAAATCGCCTGTGTGACAAACCCATTCTTTCAATTGTTTACAGGAGATGCACCAGTGCTGGATCCAGGATCCAACACTGAGTAAGAAAAAAGTAACGATAACACTACTTACCTGCTAAGTGAATTTCCTCCCATAGGATAACATTGGTGATTCTATGTGAAAAAGTTTCTAAGTGCCAACTTTTAAAATACAATAATATTCCTTAAAAATCACAACTGTAACCAAAACGTTTTTACTCAACTGTTTACAGGAGATGTCCCAGGACTGAATCTAGGATCCAGTCCTGTGGTAAGAAAAGTAATCCAAAAAGTAATCTATTGCATTTAACTAGAAATTCCCATTGAGCTCAATGTATTATTGTGTTTGAAATTGTGTTGCCTAATGCAACAACTGTAACTACTGTGTTCAAAAGTCTATTGCCTATTGAAAGTATTTAAATACAGTATTTGATTCTGAGAAAGTATTTTGATACCTATTGTTGGTTCTAAAAATAAAACAACTATCTATTTTTATATACAAACCATTGGCCTAGAGTTCAGTTCTTGAGTGTGTGATACCATTTGCTGACTGAGTGTGTACAACAAATGCTTTACACTGTCCTCTGATACTGCCTTACTGCTCGACCAAGCTACCACTTTAGAGAGTAAGGTTATATCTAACTTTAGCCTCTGCCAAACCTCTGGGGACTGTGGACTCTGTGCACACTAAACCTTACTTTGGTTCAGTATATACAGAGCCACTTTCTTACACTTGCAACAAAGTATCTTTGGTTCTATAAAATAAATATACTAAAAGTATTAGTTTTACAAACAACTGGTCTCGGATTTAGTCATTGGGTGTGTGCATCATTTATTGCCTGTGCATGTACAACAAATGCTTAGCACTGCCCTCTGATAAGCCTGAATGCTCTCCCACACCATAAAAGAGAGCATTAGTATTATCTACTTGAGCCTCTGTAAAGCCTCTGGGGATCCACTGATTTTGATTTGATTTTACCATTTGTAAAGCGCTTTGTTACACTACCGGTGTGTCTCCGCGCTGAGATTAGGACTCCCAAGAAAAGAGCAACAAGAGAAGCTATACCTGGGCTCGACAGAAAAGGGCAAAGATGACAGCCAAAGATATTATAATTTAAGGATGAGAACAACCAGGTCATTTATCCCTTGGGGAAAGTGCTTTCACTGGACTCTGTGCACACTATACCTCATTTTGGTATAGTATGTACAGAGCCAGCTTCCTACATGTTGAAAATGAAGGAAAATGCTGCCAGATAGGCAGCATGCATAGAGAAGCCGAGAAAAATACACCAATGGTTTAAAGAACCAACAGCTTCCATACACATCATGCCTTATGCTGGCACTAGCTCCAGTCTCAGTTCTGTTTGCCAGGCTTACGTGGAGCCCAATTACAGAGGCAATGTTGTAACATAGAAGTCGGAAGATGGGACAGTCACTTCAACGAAGAATCCTCAAGCTCCAGCGTCGCTGGAGAGGCCAGGTCAACGCTACCAACTTCTCCTCAGTGTTAAGAGGTGGTAATAGACACGGAGGGACGCTATGCACTTATCAAGAACCGTTTATACTGCCAACACATTTTTTTAGGCAGCAAATATGCACCTAACACAGAGCAACCCCTGTTCCTTCGCCGGTTGTCAGAAGCACTCTCCCGCTGGGGTTGAGTTCCATGGCTGATGCGTGGGGACTGTAACTGTGTCCTGAGCAGAGACCTTGACAGATCTATCTCTCTACTACCTAGCACCCCAGCCACCTCCAACGCGCAGGCCTTACACGAGTGGCTCCAGCATTTGCACATGGTAGATATTTGGCGCCAGCGAAATGCTATTAAAGAAATGTATTCCTTCTTTTCCTCACCACACCACCTACATGTAAGACTTGACCAATTTGTTGCCACGTCTTCCCTACTGCCCTCTGTAGCACACACTGACTACTTCGCCATACCCACTCTGATCATAACCCTCGAAGACTTCAGATCACATGGACACTGGCCCAACTACCGTCCCGGCGCCTGCAACCATCGGTACTTGAAGACCCCCTCCCCCATTTCCTGCTTCACTACTTACAGCCATTGAAGACTACTTTGAACATAACCACGAGTCAGCAGCGTCTAGACTGATTGAGTGGGACACCTTTAAAGTAGCAACTAGGAGCCACTGCCTGGGGATGTCTTCGAACATACGCCGGCAACTTGACAATAATATATCCCTCATAGAGCGTACACTCCAGAAACATGAGACTAACACAGCAAGGAACCTTGGGGACTCATCTACTGGCGGCACAGCGCAAATATGTCTCCATTCTGGAACTTCTGCGTTGCCTGAACTATGCAGCTCACTTGGCACGCACACACACCACTGCAGATAGATATATCATGCTGTTGGCATGGCTGATACGGTCGATCACAGCGCTAAGATCCGCTGCTGGCAACCTGCTCTATACTCAGCAGGACATACACCTGGAACTAACCGACCACTACACCTCACTATACCAATGAAAGCTCACTGCCCCCCACAAGAAAATTAGGCCTTCTTTTCCACGATTCCCCTGCCCTGCCTCGCAACTTACCAAAGAGCACAGCTGGACGGCCCCATTACGCTTTATGAAATACAGGAGGCAATCAGGGCCCTGGCCATAGGAAAGACCCCCTGCGCAGACAGCTTACCTGTTGAATTTTATAAGGCATATATGCCGCACTTCTTGCACCAGCGTTGCTCGTCCTCTGCGAAGAGGGACTGGCGGCCTCAGGCCTTCCCTCCTCTCTACGCGAAGCACTAGTTATATCCCTTCCTAAACCACACAACCTGGGCTCATATCAGCCCCTGGTGCTACTCAATACGGATTACAAAGTGCATGCAAAGATCTTGGCTACTAGGCTGGCACATTTAGTGCCGGCGGTGGTTCACCCAGACCGGAATGGATTTGTGCCGTCCCACAGCCAACACCTGTTAAGCTTAATTTACTGTACACCATGTATCTGATTCCTGTAAACAACACACTTATGGTTGCTTTGTAAATCTTTATACCAGATGTGCAAACTGCACATATTTGTTGTAAAAAAAAAAAAAACTGAAACAGATTCAAACAAAAAAATGGAAGGGTTCAAATTCAAAATTCAAATTACATTTTTTTATTTGATTCAGACCTCACCTGAGATCAACAAATACAGATATTTAAAATTATTATTCTTGGAGCATGATAATAAAACTATTGAAACTATTTAAAATGAATAATTAGTAATGTTTTGGTCTACATATATGACATACAGTTAATAGAGATGTTAAAATTATGCATTTTTTTTTTTTTTTAAATAGCTTCAAGAAACTTTTAAAAACTTAAACAAGTTATAGCAAACTAATTCATTAGCGGGAGAATTACACAGCATAATTAAATCTTGAGCTAACATGGCATTGTATCTTAATTGAATAGGCGATATATAGCGTCGTCTAGCCTCTACCAATCTCGGGTTGGGACAAATTAATAAAACATGATACAGGTCTTGTTGTCTGCCTTTGCATAGATCACATATGCCTTTAGAGTTATTTGTGACATCCCACCTAGCTTTAAGAACTGCTAAAGGGAGAATGCCCAAGCGTAAGAGGAGGATACAACGCCTTGCCCCGTGCTCTAATTGAAACTGTAAATAAGGCGCAGGTGTTTTAAATACTATTTTCTCAGCGAAGATTTTGTAATGCTTTAGTTGGATACAATGTTTTTTGTCCCTTTCATAGCTAATTCTCGGGGCCATATGTTTTAAGAAGAGCTTCAGATGTGCTGGAGACCAATCCTGTAAAAGTGCTAAGGTGCATTGTGAGACCTCAAGGGCTTTCAGCAAATTTTCTATTAAAAGTATACCGGGACGCTTCCTCTCTAAAAGTCTCCAATTTTAGCATATATCTTAATGTGTCTGGCGCTGCATGTAAGAGATTATATGCCCACCTTATGATATTGGAAATTACTCGGGCAAATATTCCCGTTTTAGATAGCTCAAGGCGAAGAGCTTGAACTGGGACAGATTGCGAAACTTTTACCAGTTTTCGAAGTATACTTCCTTCCTTTATTCTTATCTGCTGCCATGTTTTGATTTGTGTATATTCCATGGCATAGGATAATAACGGTGGGATTTTCATGCCAGAGACCTCCAACAAAGATTTGAAGTGACTATTTCTCATAGAGCAATAAAATGTCAGTAAAGCCCCAACATGCGATTCTGCCTTCCGCCCTAAATGTTGAAGGTGGGCTGTATCTTGTAGATTATGCTTAAAAATACGGCCCAAATAAACGTATTCTTTTACCGTCTCAATTTGCTTACCTCCCAATGACCATGTGAAAGATAAAGGTTTCCTTCTGCCATTAAAAGGAAGAGCTTTAGTTTTAGATATATTTGGGACCAGAAAATGTTCAATTGCATATTGGCTTAGTTCGTTTAAATTTCTTTGCAGGCCGATTGGAGTACGATCGAGTATGACGATGTCATCTGCATACATTAAGCAGTGTATATCGACTTGTGCTATCTTTGGAGGGAAATTCTTAATTTGGGAGAAGCTCCCCGGTAGATCACTAATATAAATAGAGAATAATAAGGGAGCTAATAAGCAGCCATGCTTCAGCCCATTCTCCGTAGGAAATGGTTTAGTTAGGCCCTTTTCTCCCCCCATCTGGACTCTACACCAAGTTGCCGTATGTAGGGAGATTATTATTGTAAGAAGATCAAAAGGAATTCCCAGATTCTCCAATTTTCTCCACAATGTAAGTCTATCTATACTATCGAACGCAGTCGAAAAATCAATAAAAGCACAATATAAAATGTGAGCATTTAACGTAACGTATTGGTCAAGAACTGTCTGAAGTACAGCAATATTATCCAATGTCGAGTGCTTTGGACGAAATCCGTCCTGTGTCACGGGGATCACTTTATTCGCAAATGCCCAGTCTTTTAGGTGCTCCAAGACGCAAGCTGCAAAAATGTTACCAGTGGCGTCAAGTAGTGCTATTTGTCTGCAGTTAGCTGGGTTCGTTCTTTGGCCTTTTTTCAGGAGAGGGACCACTATACTCCCCCGCCAAGATTCTGGTATTTCTCCACTCTTCAGACAATATTAGAAGAGCGGGGCTAAAAATTTGCTCCAGTCGTCGGCGTTTTTTGTAAAACTTTAATTGGAATTTTATCCGGACCCATCGCTGTTGATGACCTTGCAGAGGTTATAAAAGCTGAGATTTGTATAGCTGAGGTTTTCATCAGTTCCTGCCCACGTTGACGCTTCTGCACAGGATACTGATTAAGAATAATCTGATTTTGAGGATTAGATTTATAAAGCTTATAAATATACTTTTCCCAATCTGATGGGGATACTGGATTTGCTTGAATTAACTTTTGTATCCCCATTTGTTCAGATATTATCTTCCAAAAGGTTTTATTGTTTCTACATTTTACTGCAATTTGGATGTCCGTTCAGATTCTCTCTTTGAGCTTGCTTATCTCTCCCTTTCTTCCGTTGGTGGAGTTTTTTCAGTTTCCTTATTTCTCCTTGTCTTGCGTCACTAAATGCTCGAAATTGGCATCTGATCAATTTATTTAATTGTCGAGAATTCCAATGAATCCTTCCTGTTTTTTTATTTATATCTGCCCGTCCTTCATAGGTACATAAAGACCACGAGGAAGTAGGCTGAATGAACACCTTAATTACTGTAGAAAGAAAAGGATGGTCACTTTCATGTGTATACTGAATAGATAATGATTGGACCTTCGAAAACAGGTCAAGACTACAGATAAAATAATCTATAATTGAAGACCTAGGAGAGCCCAATCTGGTGTATGCCGCCGGAATGTCTCCCTCAGTTCTCCCGTTTAAGATAACACCATTTATTGTTTCAGAGAATGACAGGAGCATTTCCCCCCTTTTATCTGCTTTTATCTTATCGGGAAAAACGGGAGTTGGAATTAGGCATGCTATTTCTTGAGGAGATTTCCCCTTCTTGTTGAGTAGGGCATTAGAAATTTTCCCATTGAAGTCCCCAGCTATTATCATCGTGGGATGCCCCCTTTCTTCCAGAATTAATTCTATTTTCTTAAATGCTTTTATCACAAAGTGATCCTTTGAAGTGCCAGGCGGGAAATAAATGTTATAAAGTAGAAAACTTGAGAAAGGGACCATTCTTTCTTTCCGATACTTGATGCTGATGCATTGCACATTTGGGAGAGAAAGCTCAATTTCTTCCGGGTCCCAGTCAGTTTCCTCTCTTAGAAGGGTTGCTAGGCCTCCTTTTGAATGGCCTCTTCTAGAGGCTTCTGCTGCTTTGACGAATACTAAGTAACCCTTCTGAGCAAAAGACGCTAAGGACCACGTTTCTTGCAATAATACAATAGACGGAGAATTTTCCAATATAAGAGACATCTTTTCAGTAGTCTTTCCTGCAATATTCCATGACACTATTATATACTTCTCGCTAAAAAGGCAATTTCCGATCCTCGCCCGACTTATTCCTATTTATATATCCTGCAATCCACGCCCAAGAATTTTCATCCGATTGCGACACTTGTCTTGAGTCAGGGCCATTCCAGATTCTACGCACTCCATCTTTGATGGAGATCAACAAAGAGCTATCTTGCCCGTACTTCCTTATTTTGCCGTCCACAAGCTGCTGGTTGTTATTATTAATGGAGGCCAGATTTCCTTCATCAGCTTTTATTTGATTAAAGGCAGGACTAGTTTGTTTGACAATAATGATGTTGTATCCGTTTTTGTGGAGAATGTCTCGCTCCTTCATTATAATGACTGGGACTACATTTGACCAAAATTCGACGCGAGCCACCGAGCAAAGCGATGTGTTTGGAAAAGAAACTAATTTTATTTCTTCGGAAGTTAGTGATTGAAGTTGTCGAATTTTACATAGTAGTTCGACTACTTTTCCGCGGTTTAGTGGACTGTTACCGCTAGGAAATAAATCAGTCAGTTCTAGGATGCTTGAGACTGAGCATTCGTCCAGGCCATACAGATCCTGATTAACAAGTTGATCTTCCAAATTATGTTCGTTAAATTTTATGAGTTTTGTCGTAAAGTTTTGTGCAAGAGGATTTAAGCCTTTCATATCCTTTGTGTCTGCTTGGGGAGCTGTTGGAGCCAACTTCTGGCAGATGTTTAAAGACCCATTTCTACTTTCATTGACATGGCTGATTTCTTCCACTACTTGCTCTACAGAGCTTGTTTGAAGAAACTTTACTTTTCGAGAAGATCTTTTCGTTATTCTTCTTTTAGATCTTTTCTTCATCATTTTCTTTTTACAAATTTGCATATTCTTAAGTATCCCCTTTTTGATGACTTAGTAGTGGAATCTGATTGTATTATCTGATTCAAGATAAAAGCATCCCCAATCGTTCTCCCGCAGTTTGCTCGAGGAGAAGGGCCTTCTTGTCGATCTTTAGATTGAAAAATTGGGAATAAGGGGATGGGTTTTTGAAAGACATTCCCCTTGATACTTTCTGGACAAGGGTCTTTGAATAATTTTCGTAGAGAGTAAATTTCATCGCCGGCGGCGCCATTAGATTTTTGTTTTCGTTTAATTTGGGATCCCCTTGTCTGCGTCGCCTTCTGCTTTTTTTGCGTTGGAGAATTTCTGGTAACTGGAGATTTTGGGCAGCACTTATCTTTTCGGCCCTTATCACTGCCCTTATCGCTGACCTTAGCAGGCTGTACGTTATACAATTACGATTGGGGTATATGAACAGATTGAGTGAGATGAGTAATTTGTTTTTTCCTTTTTTTGTCCACTAGATATTGTAGTATTCCTGTTTGCGTGTCCATTATTTGATCCGTATTTTCCAAGTTCTTTTCTAAAAGTGTTAGTACAGAGTCCATAATTCTCTGCAATGATAGAATAGTACTTGAAATGGGATCTTGCCTACTTACAGATTGCGGTATGATGGGCGACGGGAATTCAGAAGATCGTGAAAAATTGTGTACCGCCTCTACCAGATTACTCGGGGTACTCGATAATAATAAGTGAACTGGTTGTTTTAACTGTTTCGAATGGTCTTTGATAGCAAAATGATGCAATGAGGTAAAATTAATGTCTGGTAGAGTAAAATCTGTTTCTGCAATTTGTCTAGGATCCTCTTGATTTTCTGTTATAACTTTATATCCTGAGATATCTTTCCTAGACTGCGGTTCCGTAGTTTCTTTAATCTCTTTAGGCGATGTAGAGTCTTGCACTTGAATATTTTCGTGATCTACTTCCTTGGAAAGAGAGGAATTGTATATTAAGCTCTTGATTCGTGCGCCTGCTTTGACTTTGTCACTAGTATCAGGTTGCTCCTGGTGATCCTCTTGAGGGCTTATTTTAGGAATAGTTGGAAAAAAGTTAGTTATTATGGATTTCTCCGATGATGCTCCAAATTGAGACATTTTACCAATACTTTTATAATTAACGGGTGCTCGTGCCGAGCCCACTTTTTTCATATGAACTGTACGGTTCCGAAGCCTTTTATAGACCATGCTATTTAAGTGTTTATATGTATTTTTGAGAGGACGTTGTAAATGTTATTTATTGATGAACTGAGAAATCCTTCGCCAACTAGGATTTTCCTGTAATTGCAGTAAAATGCGACTGTGGTATCCTCTGATCCCCCTTCTTCAGGAGGTAACGGAGGTCCAAGAGAACGAGGACACCTTATAAGAGGCTGAAGCTAGTCCCGAAGCTCGTCTTTGCTGACTTTGTAACGTATTGTTGCCAAGAGTTGGTGGGGGAAAAACAAACCTCACCATCTACTATAGCAGCTACTATAGCTTTACAATTGTGGCACTCCTGAGGCAACATTGGGAGTGGGTATAACGTTTGTTGCTTGGTCCATAAGACAAAACGTTTCCACTTGGCATTGAACATCTTGAATGTAAAAGTTGCTCTTGCAGTTTCTAGAACCTGCCAACAATCCTTTGGAATTGGTAGATTTCTGAATTCTAGGTCTTGATGAGGTATGTTGTCAATTTTAACAAATGAGGTTTGTAGTATAAGATTTTTCCATCGTTTCTTGACAACAGGCATGGTTCCGATTTGAACTGGATTGTATTTGTGCCGACATGTTCTGCAGTTCTAAGTACTAATGCTGGCGAGGCCACAGGAGCTATTAATATAGCTGTGCATCGTTCCATCTTCAACTTGTAAATGACTCTTGGGACCTGAGGTATCGGTGGACAGCGATAGATGCATTTTCCTATCCAGTCGATTGTAAATGCATTTATGTTTGACCCTGCACATGGCCACCTGCTGACAAATCTGTTGGTTTGAAGTTTTGCCCTGTTGCAAACATGTCCCATCGTGGAGTGCCCCTTCTGTAAAATACGAGATGCAGCAGGTTGGAGTCTAACTGCTACTCATGAATGTCTGAGCATCACCAGCCTAAACGATCCACTATAATGCTGTTCACTCTTGGTACATGTTCCACTGATACGTGCACATTGTAGTAAATGGCACAATTTTCGGGCTTCCTCCGAAAGCATGACAGATTTGGTTCTTCCTTGCTTCAGGATAAAAGACATGTGGTATTGTCTATTAGAATCGGGACATGTTTTTCCTGCACCAGCAGTAAGAAAGCTTTTAACGCAAGCCTTATTGCCCTTAGTTGTACAATATTTATATGAATGTGGCAGTCTTCCATTGAGCATAGACCATTTCATCTCCAATCTTAAGATGAGCATCCCATGAAGGATGCATCTGTTGTTAAAACCAGCTGGGGTTCAACGGTTGTATTTTGAAAATGTGGTCTCTAAAGGAGAGGTCACATGTAAAAGATCTTCCCAATGTCCTGACATTTGCTGCCTTTGGGTACTCAATTTCTCCTGAATAATACTCATGCACAATCGGCAATGAGGTATCAGAAGAATGCATGGAACCACTGTTACTTTCAGCGTTCTAACCGTGGTAGTGTTTCTGGTCTGTAAAGATATAGCCTGCTAAATTAGTTTCTTTCTTGTGATACATATACCAGACCCATATCCGTGACAATGTAGGTGCCAATAAACGCTGGATTCTTGTTTGGTGTTAAGTGAGATTTATTGTTGCTGACTCAACAGTGTTTTGTCAGGTTGGTAGTAAACAATGCCTGGTGGTAAGTGCTTGCTCGAATGATCCACTCATCCAGATATGGATGCACCATACCTCCTATTTGCATTATGGAAGCACCTATCGGTGCTAGGCATTTGGTAAAGCCTCTTGGTCAAAATTTTAGGCCAAAGGGTAAAGGCCTTAAATTGGAATGTCTTGCCACCATAAAACGTAGGAATCTCCTGTGCTTCACATGTATTGGTATACTGAAATAAGCATCTTCGAGATCTATGGATGGCAAGAAGGGCAACATTTCTTGAACAGTAACCATTCAAAATCCCTGAGACTTTAGGTTTTGACCATGATGCACTATGACTTACACCCATCTGTCCGATGTAACATGTTAGCAGTTTTGTTTGAAAATTAACCTTCTACCACTTACTAGTAACTGCGCTAGGGAGCATACCTCAACTGGAACGTCATGTTTGTCCTCCCTTGGAATCATACTTAGAGGATTGATTACCTCTGCTTCTCTTGTCCCCTGTTGTTGCTGCCATTATTTTGCATTTTTGCTGTCTTTGTTACCGCCAATCTGTGCCGTACTGTCTGAAGGAATGAAAAAATGGCCCCTGGGTGTAGGCTCTGTAACCTGGACGCCTGCAGTTTTCATATTGTTGTCAGTTTTGCAAGACACCTAATGATCTACCACTTCAAGCGTCTGCTTTAATAGACTGCAGGGTGTCAGTCACCTTCTTTCCAAAGATGTTATTCCCATCAAAAGGCATGCCCATTACTTTAGATTGGACTTACAGTCTGAAAGAAGTGTTCTTTAATCAACCATACCATTGACTATTTAGCGAAAAGCAAAAGTTGAAGGTTCCAAAGAAGCAACAATTAGGGAAGCCGAAGCGGATTCCTTTACAATGCTTTGTTTCTGTCCTCTTCTGGTAATTTCTCTATTAATGGATGGAAGGCACTCCATAATGGACAGTCAAAATGTGCCATAATGGCAGATGCATTAGCAATCTTTACTATATCTGCAGTTAGAATGTTGACCCCATCCCTCCCCTACCCCACCCCACCCCACCTCCCGCACCCCCCCTCACCAATTCCCATTTGTGTCCTTTGTCCGTTGGCACGGAGTCGAATGGTTGTGTGATCGCCATTGAGCAGAAGCAGAAATCACCGAATCTGTCTTTATTTAATATATAAAGTTGTGCTGTACTGGTTGCTCTATATTTCTTTTCAATCCTTGAGAGACTGACTGTGGCTGTTGCAGGGTTTGGCATAGTAGCTGTGGGGTTGAGGCCCAGTATCCTTCTCATGACCTGCGGACAAGGCCTTGTGTACCTTCTCTAAAATGACCAATGCCAGTCTTCTTTCTCGGTCTTTAAGAGTCTTTGAAGAAAAGTAACACAGATGTCACATTTTTTTCAGCTTGTGGCTGGGGTGGCAATAAAGTCATTTACAGTATGAATCTTCCATGTAGATTTTTTTTCCATCCTCATGCCTTACAAGCCCTGAAGAGAGACTTATTTTGTCCCAGCTCAGACATGTTGTAAAAAATTGCCTTTTGTTGAAGGAATTCTGAAGAAAAATATTCAATAGATAGCTTCTGAGGTTCCTCGCTCTGATGTGCAGTAAAATAAAACTGACAAATGGAATGGCAGGGTAACACCTGAGGATGTTGGACTCTGATTGGCTGTAGTTTGGATCATATATAATGATGTGAATCGGTTAGTAAAGTATATTGTGAATTTCAATGTTCTGGAGTTTAAGGCGTACACTGCTATATTAACATTGTTAACAAGGGTTTCCAGTCTGGCAACGGTATAATTCAAGCATGTGAATCTATGAAAGATCCGCTGCTGGAGAAGAAATATTGCATTTTTGTTCCTTTTCAGGGTTACATAAATATACTGAGAAGAGACTGCTAAGTTCCCTGAAGATGTACCATTTGTGGTTCAAAAAACATTGGGAAAAAAAGATTATGTACACAATCTGGAGTGGAAAATTGGTCAATAGTATATTTAATTAAAAAGAAATACACAAAGTGCCAGATTGGTTTAAGAAACAGGTTACTAACGATAAAGTTGACACTATAAAGGAATCAATCATGTTTGTAATAGATTAAGACAAACACAAGATGATGGACGGAGTGCTGAAACTTTTCAACCACTCACCCCCAGTCAAAAGATCTGGGTTTAATCTATGATTCTTTTGCTCACTATGCCACCCAAGTTTTTGTGACGGGCAATAGATTTACCCTGAAGTTCTTTACAAACAGAACAAAACAAAAACACATCAGAAAATGGGCTCTGGCTGTGCAGGGTAGAAGTCTTTTTGATATCAAATTTTGGCATGGACTTCAAGTGGTGAGATGTCAATTGATGTAGCCAACAGTGGTGGCCTGCCACTTAATGAACTGACACATGCATGTCTCTCAACATCAATGGGTCTCTTGATGCCATACGCTTCTTGTTAGCTGCCGTACTAGGTGCCTTATCAGTCACTTGATGGCAAGCACATTGCCCCCAGGCCTGTGTTCAACATTGAGAAGACCCAACGAACAGGAATGTTGAGGTTGTCATGAGGTGCTTCTTTAGCTTTTTTCTCTCTGTGGGAGTCCTTACTGCTTGAGTGCTGAGGCAAAGTGATATTAGTCCTTTCCCAGGCTGCTATATCATTCTCTTATCAGTCCTCTTTGCTATTGAGGTCATCCAGCTTCCCGTCGAGTCCAATGTCTTCACAGTCCTTTAATATTTTCAATATTTGAAGGTAAAATTTACATTTTCACTAAATGAGAGGGAGGGGAACTCACCACACATGTTGCGAGGGTGACTGGCAGCCATCTTCCTGTCACAGAAAGACCCTTCACAGATCCTCTCTGAGACAAATGACAAAACACCATAACTGTACTAAGATCATGCTTACACGAGCCAGAAAATAAAAAAGCGGGCATTGGACCAACTGCCAGTACAGGGCATGGGGTGACTCCATAAAAGAGTAGTGTATGTTTTCAGTTTCTTTATTAGTACACTAAAGCAGCAGTTGTTTATATACAGTTTGATTTTGGGTTGCTTGTTCACTTGGACTATTTTTACTAGATTCACAAGCACATGGCCTAAACCCCTCTCAGTTGTTCAAGCTTGCAGCCAATACTTCTAAAATATCTGGCCAGAAGGCAGACTTATTATAACAAGTTTAATTCATATTAGCATGCCATAATCACACCTTTACAACACTGACGAGCTAAAGTACACAGCCCATAGTAATCAGTTTCAATGAGGGTAACCTTAGCTAGACATTCACAGTAGTAGTTTGAACAAAAGGCAGTCTAGTGAAAAATGTGTGCCCATGGTGTGTACAGCAAAAGCTAAACGACAAGAAAAAAAAATGAATATGGAAGGTCCACAATATCCAAGTAAAAATTAAAATGATTAAAAGCCAAAAAATAAATGAAAAATGGAGAGAAATGGATAAGGGTTGATCAAAAATGCTATGCCAAATAGAATCTATGAAATAATATAACAGGAATTAAAATGCCACATTGTCTGGCTTACATGTCTGCAATATCAACAATTGAAAATGGTGGCAGAAGAATGGCAGGCATGAGATGTTTCTGTGGATAAAAATTACAGAACACTTTTATTTCCTACAAAATGACAAGTGGATAAGTGTATCTTATCTAAGGGTGGGCGTAGTTGGCGGAGTACAACTACACAGAGTTCTGCGTAATTGAACAAATACTCCGTGAACTCCGCTCCGCAACTCCGTTCCCTCTCATCCCAATTAATAAAACAGAAACCTCACATACCCTTGATAAAACAACAAGTAACTATCTTTACATGCAAAAATGTAGTCATCTCACAAAAGTGAAAATGAAAATACAGCAAGCAGTGAGAGAGGTGATGATTTTGGTGTCCTCCCTAACCTAGGGAGAGAACCAAGCAGATGCCTTGAACACAAAGAGCACATCATGCTGAACATTCGTGGTGGTCCCATCCTCCTAGGACCACCCCAAGCACAGTTATGGGCAAAAATACAATCCCAACCAAAGGCCCCGCAAAGCATTATGGGACGATATTCTAGAGTGCAGTGAATATTATAGTATCCAATATCAAAACATTCCTCAAGGGGCAGGCTCTCGGGCTCAGCTGAGAGCTAATACTATAATATTCACTGCACACTAGAATCTCGCACCATAATGCTTTGCTGGGCCTTTGGTTGGGATTGTATTTTTGCCCATAACTGTGCTCGGGGTGGTCCTAGGAGGATGGGACCACTACCGAATCGTTCAGCATGATATGCTCTTTGTGTTCAAGGCATCTGCTTGCCCTCCCCCTAGGTTAGGGGTGACCCCAAAATCATCACCTCTCTCATTGCCTGGTATATTTTTCAAAGTTCACTTTTGGGAATTGGTTATATGTTTTTTAGCATGTAACGGTAAAGTTGATTTACCAAAGGGTTGTGGGTGCAGTAGCTAACTCCGCTACGTGGCGGAGTCGGAATTATTGCATGAATTCTGTGTATTCAATGTAATGCATAGTTAACAAATCTCCGCAACCTCCGCTGGCGGAGCGGAGTTCATTGCCCACCGTTAATCTTATCAGTATTGAGCTCTCTACTGTATTAAACTCATAAGTCTGTGGAAACAGCCAGCTAAGACTGTTTATAGCCAGGTGCTAAAAGGTATAGTCACAAGGTACAAACTAAGATTTTTACCAGTCTAAAGGAGGATAGCAGTACATCAAGAATGATTCCTAATGGTTGATATGGATCTCAGCCTAAGGGTGCTTCAAAGAGGACAAAAAGGCTGGATGAAATCAGGTGTTACAAAGGCTGGTATTCCAGCAGTTGTTTTGACTGATTACCTCTGGACTTATTTAAAGAATTTCAGTCCTCGAGGGTTGTAGGATAAGCCAAATACCAGGTTACGCTTTGCACTGTTCATCTAAAAGCTTACCAGTAGGCTGAAATTGTGAAGATTGGCCTGCACACATATATGGGTCTTGTTCACGTCTACACAGAAGCTACTCTAACTTTTTCACATGTCAAGATAACTGACAATTCATGCCCCACATAGCTAGACTGTACTTTTTTGTCAAGCAGCAAACTGTCTGGTTGAACTCCATGGGCTAGCCAGTGGTCCTAAGACCGCAATGTGCCAGAGAAATATTTTCTCATCTGCTTTCAGACGATGACGTGAAGTGAACATAATAGATATTCCTTCTTACAGCACATAAGTGCTCACAGGCCTGACTCTACAAATAACAGGGTTGCACACAGCATGCTTGGTAGTAAATGCTAACTCGAATTTTGCTTATTACAAGTTTTCTTCTGAGTGCAGGCCAATATCTTCCCAAGGCTAAAAAGACCATTTTGCTACTAATTTAAAGGAGATGGAAACGTTACCCACCTGTAATACTAGATCTCCTCTAGGGGAGTCCTCATTAAAATCATAAGCACTGAGTTGTACCGCCAATGCACAGACTAACTGAACATACACAACGTTTTTCGTTATAAAAGCCCAATTTAAGGGGCGTGGCCAAGTAAGATGGCTGAGCGGACGTGAGCCGCTTCAGCTCCGGACCCCAACGACTGCCACGATCTATTTCTACCGCTTTTAGAGAGCGGAAAACCGAATGCCCGCAACCATCGGTGTCTTGGGATGACCAGGATTACTCCTGCGTGCTTGTAACTCGCTTGCTGGCCCTGAAAACCGGCCGCGGGCTGGGAGTGCCTGAGACTGAGTCTAAGATGGCGGACTGACACACGCCGGACGTCCCGCAGGCCTGCCGAACTGATCTGCGGACCGGCGGCCCTGGGGGAGGGCTTTAAATACACCTACCTTCGCTCCGCTCACTCCAGCCATGTGCGGATGAAGGCCCCGGTCCGGGGACAGGCGGCGCGATCGAGGGGGTCCGGAAGAGAGACGGCCCGCACCTCAGGCTGATCACGGCGGCGCTGGGCACCTTTCTTGCGCCTCTATGAACTTTCTCCACACTGATCAGCCCCTTTCCTCCACTACCGGTTACTGTGCGGATGGGCCCGGGGGGAGTCTGCCTCATGAGGCCTTGCCTGATTTAAAGATGGCGGCTGGGGAGAGTGAAGCGCCGGGAGTCGTCGCTGGTTTCCTGATGTGGACAACAGATGCCAGGTGGTAGTCGCTATTTCCTCCCCTTGTGCCACCCAGATCGGGGGGGGGGGGTGGCCGTGGCGCCTGAAGGTTTCTACCACCCTGATATGCTGCATTTAGCGATGCCTGACCCTAAGATGGCGGCCTGATCCCTCCACCGAGCAGAGGCCTGATCCCAACACGAGGAGACCTGTGTGAGCGCCTCCCGTTCCCTTGATCCCACGTCCCAGGGAGGTCACTGGGCAGTTGTTTCCACGACGTGCCGGGCTCAGCTCTTATGCCTCCCAAGAAGGCTCCAAACAAAGTCTCCCGCTACTTCACAGCGCCGGAAAAAGGCTCCTCGCCCTCGAAGACTGATCACCTGCACAACATGGCGCTTACCCGGGAGGACCTGATCTCCACCTTACGTGACTTTAAAACCAAACTATGTCTAGAAATAAAGCAGGACCTGCGTTCCTCCATGGACTAGCTCTAGGTTGATCTTACCGAAAAAATGGCGTCTCTGCGACAAGATATGGATGTTGTTGGTACCTGTGTTGGAGGTAGAGGAACAGGCACAGGATCTGGAGGCTCGCACCTCCAAATTACAGGATTCTCACCGAGCCCTGCAGGTCCAGCTCCAGCAAGGGGTACTGAAGGCGGAAGACCTGGAGAACAGAACCCGTCGGGAGAATATACGAATTCGAGATTTAGAAGAAGGCGCGGAGGGCCCGGACCTGGAGGCGTTTGTAGTGGGCCTCTCTGCGGAACTCCTAGCTCCTCACCAACTGAAACAAACTGGACCGGGTGGATCGAGTGGGGATCCCACAAACTGGGGAACGCAGAAGGCCACGCGACATCTTGGTCAAGATGCACTCTTTCAAAACTAAGGAGGCCATCCTGAGCGCGGCAAGGAAAAAGGAGGAGACGTCCTTACAAGGCTTCAAATGCGCCGCCTTTCAGGATCTGGCGCCTTCTACATTGGCACGTCGACAACTGTTGAGACCAATCACTGCAAAACTGCGAGAGGAAAACATACGCTACTGCTGGACATTTCCTTTTGGGCTTGCATTCGAATACAAAAACAAGGCGCACCATGTGGCGGACCTTCCCGAGGGCCTTCGCATTCTTGGTCTCCCACCCCCGGAGGAAGGCACCTCTACGGACTCCCCAAAAGATGCGGACCGGCCTCGGAGGGGCTGCAGGCCCTGGCAAACAGTCACGAAATCCCGTTAACTTCCGAGTGGTCGACACCTGGAGCGTCGCTTTCTACAGACACCCCGGCTTTCAGGGGATCTAACCTACGTGCACTCCCGTGGAGCTATGATGCACCGCAGCTCTGCAGCCGACGGTTGGGCACACTGGCGTGCCTGATATACAAGACACTATAACCGTCTGACATGGACACTGAGGTTTTTATTTTCTTCTTATTGTTCTGCTCCCTAGATGTCTGCAGCAAGGCAGTCGGAGGGGTGCGGGCCTTGTCCGTACCACCCACAATTCTTATCTTTTTTGGAAGAATTTCAAGCCGAAGGCTCGTTGGTCATTTGGCTTCTGTTTTCTTTTTTTGGGGGGTTGGTTTTCTGGGGGGGGGGGAGGGATCCTGGTGGTGGTGTAAGGCTTTTATTGCTTGCTGACTTGTTTAAGGTCAAACAGCACCAGCAGTGGGGGCTCGGAGAAACAAGTGGTTTCCAGGGAGGGAACGTTTTCTCTAACAAGGTTGGCGGCAATTCCGCATGCACATGCGAGATGATTCACATGGGGAGGGAGGGAGGTAGGTCTTGCTGATGGTTTTGATCGCATCCTGGAATGTTAAGGGGCTGAACTCCCCCCAGAAACGGCAGAGAATCTGGAAATACCTCATGGACCGCAGGTTCAAGGTAGTTGCCCTCCAAGAGACTCATCTCAAGAAATCTGAGGACAATAGGCTAAGAAACAAATCATATCCCTTAATATACAAATCATCCGCAGGTACCAAACACAATGGAGTGGCGCTGCTCTTCCATAGCACTACTAAGTTCCAACCTGAAGCCACCAAGACGGACCAGGAGGGGAGAATCATAATGGTCAGGGGGAGGCTGAGGGGCACTTTATGCACATTCGTTTCTCTCTATGCACCCAACTCGGGCCAGTCCACATTCCTATCTACCGCTTTGGACTTGATAAGCGGATTTGCCGAAGGTCCAGTGGTGTTGCTGGGTGACTTCAACTTGACATGGAACGAGACACTGGACAGCTCACAGGCCACCAGGGCGACCACCAACAGCTTCTCCAAAGGGGTCAAACAGAAAATGCTCACACTAGGCCTCTGCGATGCTTGGCGGACGATGTATTCCACTACCAGAGACTACACATACTACTCTCACGTCCACCAGACGTACTCTAGGATCGATTATATTTTCATTAGTCAGGCTTTGGTGGGGTCGCTGCGGGCAGCGCAGATTCTGCCGATCTCAGTCTCCGATCACAGCTTAATCACCATCAGTTTGTCCTGGGGCGGGCCCAAATCTAACTCATCGCGGTGGTACTACCCATCGGCGATCACACGTGACAAGACCCTGCGCGAGGAATTGAGGACATCTATCGCAGATTACTTTACTCTTAATAACCCGCAGGCTATATCCCCACAGAACAATTGGGCTTTAAGGCGGTGCTGCGGGGTAAATGCATCCAACTTAACACGGTCCTAAATAAACAGCGGGCGAAGGAACGCATTGCCCTTGAAGGGGAGTTAGAAACTATTGAAAAAGCACATAAAGCCACACCCACGCGGGCATTGCAGCAGCAACTCACTGCGCTACGGGGCAAACTACGCTCCATTTACAACAATAGAGCTGAGTACACATTGCTGAAGATGCGCCAGACATCCTATGCACAAGGCGACAAGGTGGGTCCACATTTAGCACGTCAGCTCCGTGTGAAACGGGAGCGCGAATTTAATGGGGGGTATACGGGATCAGGGGGGTCAGCTAGTCCACACCGAGGCCACCAAGGCTAACATCTTTGGCGACTTCTATGAGACACTATCGCGGTACATCTCCAGATAGGCACCTACAACAGCAATATCTGGATTCGGTGACTCTCCCCCATATCTCTCCCACGGTTGCGAGCTCCTTAGATGCTCCCATCTCCTCAGAAGAGGTGCAGCAAGCCAGCTCGAGACTTAAACTTCATAAAGCCCCTGGACCTGAAGGACTCACTGCACAATTCTATAAATGTTACGCGGCCGAACTCATCCCCCACCTCACGGAGCTATTCCAGGCGATAGCAGCAGAGGCGCGTGTCTCTACGTCAATGGCCGAAGCGGTAATATCCGTTATTCCCAAGCAAGGGAAGGACCCCCAACTCTGTGCTTCATATAGGCCCATAGCGCTTCTCAATCTTGATGCGAAGCTCTATTCCGCGATCTTAGCCGCAAGGCTGGAGGATTTGATGCCCGAACTAGTCCACCCTGACCAATCAGGCTTTATAAAGGGAGGGCAAACTAATGATAATATCCGCCGCACCATACATCTTATTAAAAAAGTGTCTAAATTTAAATTTCCGGCAATCTTGGTGGGTCTTGATGCAGAAAAGGCCTTCGACAGGGTGGACTGGTCGTTCCTCTTCCTCGCCATGCGGAAATTTGGCTTCGGAGACGCATTCCTCAACATGGTCAAAGCCAACTACCACCGCCCTTGCTCACGCGTGATGGTCAATGGTTGTGCTTCACTCCCCTTCGTGCTTAGCAGAGGCACTCGGCAGGGATACCCGCTTTCCCCTCTTTTATTCGCCCTCAGCATCGAACCCCTTGCGGTAAGATTTCGGGCCAACGAGGAGATTCGGGGAATACGCTTTAGTGGCACAGAGCACAAGGTGTCCCTTTTTGCCGACGACATCCTACTCACGCTTACAGAGCCAGCCTCCTCACTCAAGGCGGTGCAAGAGGAGCTGAACCACTTTCAACAAGTGGCCGGATTTAAGGTAAACCTGTCCAAATCCTCCATACTGAATCTCACGCTCCCCGCCGTTGAGGCGACTAGACTGAGAGGGCAGACGTCCCTGCAATGGGCTAAACACTCTCTCCTTTACTTGGGGGTTCACCTTACGCCCAGACTTGGGGATCTATACAGGGCCAACTTCCCCTCTCTGGTGACTCAGTTGCAACAAGACTTTAAGAGATGGACGCCACTTTACATCTCCTGGCTTGGGCGGATCAACGCTGTTAAGATGACGGTCCTACCAAAACTTCTATATTTATTTCAAGCCTTACCTATTGAACTTGACCGAGACCTACTGCCCCGCTTGCGCTCCCTAGTCACTAAATTCATTTGGCAAGGTGGGAGGGCCCGTCTTCCTTTTCACGTGCTGCGGCGGCCGAGGAACGAAGGAGGGGTGGCTCTACCGGACTTCACACTTTACTATCAAGCGGCCCAGCTACGAGTGGTGACCGAATGGTCAACACGTGAGTCCGACAAGCACTGGCTCCACATGGACAGGTCGATTGTGGGGCGCTCCATTTGGGATGTCCTGTGGAAGCCAAAGAAAGATCGGCCTAAGAACGCTTACATAAGCACTCCCACACGCACTACGCTGACGATCTGGGATCAGGTCACAAGGAGGGAGGGGTGGACCTGATTTCCCTCCCCGTATACCCCAATTCACTTCAACCCGGCATTCCCACCGGCACTCCATGAAGGACCCTTTGATTGCTGGAGGGAGGGGCGATGCCTAAAGATCTGACTTATTCCATAATTATGACATCCTGACATTCGAAAATTGCATAAGAGAATTTTTAATCCCCCATAGCGAACAATACCACTACCTCCAGCTTAAACATTGGGTCACACTACCACATATTAAGAGGCCGCGACTAGGGAGTTGACGGTCATGGAGAAGATGGCGATTCACAAGGCAGGTTGCATGAAAGGCGCCATCTCCTTACTCTACACCATGTTATTGACTACAATACACGCACCCAGGGCGCGCTACATGTCCTTCTGGGAGCAGGTTCTAGGGCGCGATATCACTGAGGAGGAATGGAAACATTTATGGGGCGACATCACAAGACACAACAAGTCAGTGGCATTGAGAGAAGCCCACTATAAGACTTTGCTAGATTGGTACCTCTATCCTACTAAGCTCCGACGGATTTTCCCTGACACCTCAGATCTCTGCTGGCAGGGATGTGGCGGGGGGATTTCCGCCACATCTGGTGGGATTGCCCAGCTATTCGGCCTTTTTGGGAGGAGATACTCTCTCATCTTAAAGATATGCTGGGATACCCGATTCCGACCACCATCGAGGGGGCTCTATTGGGTATTAGAGATCCTGAGTTAGAACATCAACCCAAAGCTGACAAGGTGATCATGTGGACATGTTTAGGAGCAGCGAAACTCACAATAGCAGCAGCTTGGAAAAAGGACACACCAGCTACGTCGCTGTGGCATGCCCGCCTATGGAGACTCCTCTCTATGGAACGTCTTGCAGATATCTTCCGAGATAGTTACAAGGCTTTTGAACATAAATGGGGCCCACTAGTAACCTATCTATCCTGTGGTTTGCCTTCTGCAGTTTGTCCATCCTCCGTAAGGGCCATGCACCTCTTCCAGATCTAGCCTATCCCGAGCTGGAACTTCGTTGACGCAACCCTCACCTCTTGATCGGTTAGAGCTCCGTGTCTGCCACCCTGCCTTATAGCTGTACTTTTGCCAACCACTACTTCATCATGTGCCATCACCACCACCAGGAAGGGGGAGGGGGAGGTAGTGGAGGGGAAATTTTTATTCTTGGGGTGTTTGTTGAATTTATGTTTGTGCCTGAGGGATTCCCCTCAAGGCCTGTTGTCCGGAAAATGGCGTCCTCTCTATTTTCAACGGAGGGTTGTATGGACTCTGGGACGTATGACACTGGTCTCTCATTAAGTGAATTTTTTTACCCCGGGCCCTACACGCCCTATTGTATTCATGTTGTCTTTTTTGACTTATGAGAAAAAAAAGCCCAATTTAATCACTAAACAGTTTTGCAGTCTGAAAAGAGACTATATTGGCCATTTCTTTTTTTTTTTACTTTTAAAGAAAGAAATCAAATGCATTTAAAAAAAAGTTACCAACAAAGATAGTGACTAAACAAACCTTTTTAAAAGGAAACAAAGGCACCACAGGACAGTGTAGTCAGAGAGTAAGCAGAACCCATTCAGTGAAAAACGGACACTGCACCTTTAAGGAACCACTCTTCCAATATTTCATGGTTCTTTGCCAAAATGAAGAATATAGGGTCCTGGGCATTATCTCATACATTAAAAACCTTGAACAAGGGGGTGTGGCCAACAGTCTAACATGACTGTCGCACTCTAGTGGGGCTCCAGCGCTCTCACCACCTGACCAAGTAATCGCCTACTATCCGACGCTGTCCCCGCTCGCAATGGACATCCAGGGCCGGGGAGAAATGGGAACTGTCCAGCGATGCCCCCCCCCACAACGCATAGTCGGGTACCAGCAATTACAGACCTGCGATATGGGCTGCGGCACCGGCGTGCCAGATTGCTTCACAGACCACAGACTGGGAGCGGGAGGAGAGAGGCTCCGCAGGGCAGGCGGAGTAAAGACAAGGCTGTCGCCTGAGAGGGTAGGAGCGTGGTGCGGGCCTCCCTGACAGCAGAGGGCCCTACGTTATCTTCGTGGGACCAGCAACTGGGCAGAGCTGATGCAGCCATTTAGATCGCCAGCGGCTGCCGCAAGCCCGGCCTATGAGAGGGCCTGCGGCCGAAGAGACTGGCCCTGCCTTCTTCTCCCACCGCCCAGCTCACCTAAAAAAAAAGCATCAGAGGCGGCCTGCGGCAGGCCCCGGGGCCCTGTAGTGTTGGCGGTTTCTATATTCTGTGGCTCGTGCAGCTGTCAAGTGTGCATTCTGCATTCCAGTTTAGTATGCGAGTCTGCTCTTTGACACTTGCTTGTTCGACCCATGATCGGAAAAGTATATAAAAAAAATTCCTGCAGGGTGTACCAAATTAGGCAACTTTTGAAAAATAAGTCCAAATTTCTTTGGTGTTCTGATTGTGAGAGAGAGTGCAAGGATGTCAAATCTGCCATTGCAGAGGCCACTACTTTATCAGGTTTTGATCCCAATCTCCTGAGTGTGCTCACCACTGATGCCAGTTCGAAAGGCTTGGGTGCTGTTTTATCGCAGAAACAGGATGGTGGTGGTGAGGCAATCATTGCATATGCTTCAAGATCTCTTACTTCTGCTGAGGAAATGTTTTCTGTCATTGAAAGGGAAACTTTAGCCGTTGTTTGGGCTTTGGAACATTTTAGAGCTTTTATCTGGGGTAAACAGTGTCATATTAGAAGTGACCACAAACCTTTAGTCAAACTTCTTACCATTGATAGCATGATCAAAGCTTCTGCACGCATTGCCAGGATGTCTATGCGTCTTCAGGATTTTGTTTACAAGATTTTTTTATGTTCCAGGCAAAGACAATGTCTCGGCTGATTTTTTGTCCAGGATGCCGTTGAAAATTAAAGAAAGTGTTTCCAATTCTTGGGATGATTTCCATATTGCTCTAGTTCATGATGAAGACATTCCTTTTATCCGTAAGCAAGTCTGGTTGGAATCATATTCTGAAGATTCTCTTGTGCAAAGCGTTTTGTCTTATTAACAATGGTTGGCCTTGCAAAAGACTTTTAAGTCCCGACTTGAGGTGTTTTTGCTAAGTGCGCAATGAACTCTCCTCTGCTGGGCGCATTCTCTGGAGAGGGGATGAAGCTGTCCCTCCCTTCAAGCTTAGAGACTCTATTGTCAAGTTGTGTCATGAGGGCCATTGTGGCATTGTGAAAACTAAACAAACTGTCAAGAATGGTTTCTGGTGGCCTGGTTTAGATATTTTTGTGGAACGTATTGTCAGAAATTGTGTTATTTGTGCCAATGCCGACAAATCTCTTAAAACTTTGCGACCCAACATGTGTACTCCTTGCATTCCCAGTGGTCCTTGGGAAACGATTGCTGTTGATATTATGGGTCCCATTGGCAATGAGTCTAAGTACATTATTTCTGCTATTGATGTATTTTCTAGGTGGCCCATTATCAAGATTGTTGACAGGGTCGATACTGATGCCGTTTTATCTTTTTTGGACACCATTTTCACTGAGGAGGGTCTTCCCACTCAGATTATCACTGACAATGGAGTACAATTTGTTTCTCGTAGGCCCAATTTTTTTTTTTGAAAGGTTTGGGCTCAAGCATCGCACTACTTTACCCTTTACAACCCCAGTGGCAATGGAATGATTGAGCGTTTTAACAGGGTGCTCAAAGGTGCTATCCAATCTGTTGGTACTGAGAATAGTAAGTGGGAGTTATGCATTTTTAAAACTATTTGGACTTATTGCACCACTATTAATGGCATGACTGGTTGTACCCCTTTAGAAATTATGAGAGGTAGGATTGCCAGAACTAAAATCAGCCCTGCATGGTTGTTCCTAGCACAGTCTCTAACTTAGACTTGGAGTTTGTTAAACAAAACATCAAGAACACTCATGACAAGTACAAAAGTTCTTTTGACTTCAAAAGAGGTTCTAAGGTCAACACCAACATCGAAATTGGCACCCTTGTCAAGGTTAAGAAACCTTGGAAGGTGAAGAAAGTTATTAGTCAGTTTTTGGTCCCTTTGAGGTCACTAAAGTGTTGAAAAATGCTGTCATGTTAAATGATGGTAAAGTTTGGAATCTCAAACATATTGCTGTTCTCAAAGGTAACAAGGGTGTTTATTTTGATTCTACCTCTTGTGTAAAGGGCAATTGTTTGGATGATGTGGATTCTTCTTGTGGAGATTTGGTCATTGCTGATGAGAATTCTCTTTCCAGTTCTCCTCCTGTGGAAGCCTCATCCTCCAGCATTGTTTCTGCTGAGGTGATGCATGATGTACCGTCTACTTTGGGGAAAAAGTGAAAAAGAAACCTACATGGATGTCTGATTATATTTCTTGAATATTTAGTTTTTTTTGGGGGGGATGTGGGGGAAGGTGTGTAGTGTTGGGGGTTTCTATATTCTGTGGCTCGTGCAACTGTCAAGTGTGCATTCTGCATTCCTGTTTAGAATGCGAGTCTGCTCTTTGACAGTTGCTTGTTCGACCCACGATCGGATGGTCGCTTTGTTCGTGGGTGGTGTATTTCTTTGCAAATAAAGTATTTACTTCTACCTACCTTGTCTGGAATACTTTACAGGCCCTTAGTCTGCTTTACCCTGTGTGAAGGGGACGGACTGCTCGGCGCCGCCCTGCCCGTGTTAGCGGTGGCACCGTGGACCAGACCTGCGAGCAACCCTTCTGGTCCCCACCCAGCTTATGAAAAAAATTGGAGGCGGCCTGTAGCAGGCCCTGGGCCCCCAGAAACTACGAGGTACAACGCGGAGGTCAATGTGCTGCAGAAACATCCGTGAGGGGCCGGGGTCCAAGCCTGGGGGTACCGCAGTGGGGAAACCCAGAGAAACTGTGAGGAACTGTTGAAGGGCACCAAGGGCCTCCAGAAGGACAATTAATTCAGCACCTACGTGCGCAGAAGAGAGTTGCGGCCCGGAGACCTTGAAGGGCATGGATACCTGGGCACCTTGGGAGGGGGGGGTGGGACAAAACCGAGGAGGCGCACAGAGACTATAAGCGACATCTAGGGGGGAGTGTGGAGAGGTAACCCCTTCCGTAGTAGGGGAAGGGCCGCGGTGGGCCCTGGGGGACAGAGAAACATGAGGCATCCAGCACCACGGAATACTGGTGGGGCTCACTAGGGTGACCAACTGGCATGGGTGCAAATTAAGGACGGTCAGTGTAAAAATTCAGGACAAAGGGTCAAAATTAAGGACAAAAATTCAGGACAGAAGGTCAAAAATCAGGTCAAAAATTTGGGACAAAACATACATTTTACTGACAGATCAGAGGAGGTCGTACAATAGTATAAATAGAAAACCAAAATAAGTACAAGTTAAAATAAGTTTATATAAGGTTGAGACAATCGTGCACTTCACAGTTTTTCAGTATGCGCGCAGCTTTGCAAAGCGACATCAGGCCCTTTCTGCAATCAAGATTTGTGCAGGAGAAGGCACACCACATGCTGTCACTATGGCCCATTGACATTCTATCTGTGATAATCGTCTGCAGTCTCAGTCGCCAGTCCACAGTCTGTGCGAGGTCCGGGAGGGGCAGCTGCAGGCAGCCTCAGTCTACAGATTAACAGGTAAGTGCGAGAGGCCCAGAGTGGAAACTTTTAAACTCATGGGGCCTCTCGCAGGGGAACAGCATACCTTCCTGAAAGTCCCCAATTTGATTTTAGCATGTCTGTAAGGCGTCCGTAATTTGGGGACCCCAAATTACGGACGCCTTACAGACATCATACTAAAATAACAGGTGGTCCGTGAAATATACGGACGGTTGGTCACCCTAGGGCTCACGCGGTCCAGGGAGGACATCGTGGACCCGTGCGGCAGCCTGGGTGGGCCTGAGCCTGGCACCATAGACCGTTGGGGCAGATTGAACCCATCTGATGCGAGCGAGTGATGCCCCTCTGAGAGTCCACTAATCTGACTACTATTCTGTTCAGTGGGGCGACAGACTTACACGCTGAAAGGCCGCAGGATTGGGGAGCAAACTTGGGGAGGGGGCATATAGTAGTACGCTTCCCTTCCACTTCCTCCTGGCGGGCAGCGGTGAGTGGCACTCCGACACCCATTCCACAGGGGGCTCACAAAGGCACAAACGTTCCTTCGGGCTGGCAGCTCCCCATGGTGGGCAGCAGCGGAGGGGGACGGGGGGGTTAAAGCGATACAGAACAACAAAATGGACAAATATGCAGTCCCCACTGGCGCACTGCATGAGAATGAGTCTCTGCCCCTTGACGCTCTACAGGGCCCGACTGATTTGGTGCCGGAGCCGACCCTCAGAAATCATGGCTGCCATCCAGGGCATAAGGGGCCTGCTTGGGCCAACAATTGACTCGTTGGTGGGTAAAATGTCACTATTGTGGGCCGACATTAACAAAACAAATGAGTGCTTGCAAGATACTGAAAGACAAGTGGCGGACATCAGATTGATATACGGTCTCCAGAATACTCCATACCGTGTTCCCAAGAAATTCCTCAGTAAGACAAAGGTTTTGCTCCACCTACTACTCTGGGACACTGGCCCGCCCCGAATAGCTCTTCAAAAGTTAATGTGCAGAGTATATGATGGGGGATTGGTCTGCCTGACATAAGAAAATACTACTGGGCCACTCAGCTAGTGGCCGTTAACGACGGTATTCGCCGCATGGGAAGACCCGGACTTTAGGCTGGAGAGACCAGCTTGGGGACAGAAGGTGCACCAGGAGGTGCTATACAGATCTTCCACCTCAAGACTAACCTGCTGCATACCCAAACGGTGGCACGAAATGGAGGGAGGCACCCACCTTTCTGGGATGAGTGGGGAAAAATCAACGGAAATGACCCCTCTCTGGTCCAGTCACATCCTAAAAGAGGTGGGGAGGTTACATGGATTTACAAAGTGGAACCTCATTGGTATATCCATACTCAGAGATGTGTGGAAGGGAGATTCCAGATTCCATGCTCACACTGACAAATGCAAGAGCAATATGAGCTGGCGTCCAGGGAGACATATAAATACACCCCGCTTCGACACATTAGCGGTACACATCCCCAACCACACGCTGGTCGAAACCTCCTCGCCCTTAGAGGACCGCATCCTGACAGAACCGCTACCTAAAGGGGCCATCTCACTAATATCCCAAATAAATGATTAATAAATCCCTAGACATTTTGAATAAGCTTAAGACTAAATGGGATGCCAAAGTGGAAGACTATGAGGATGGTGAATGGGAAATGGCTACGGGAGCTTTCAGGGAATTAGCTATAAAAACAGGATTTCAACTAATCCAACTGCTTATCCTGCACCAATCCTGCTATTCCCGCACAACTCTGCACACCATGGGTTGATGCCCCACGAAACGTTGCCTCCGGGGCTGTCCAGAGATACGACCCTACTGGTCAGCACTTCGGTAAATTATGAGAAAGGTCCTGGGCACAGATGTCGCCGACACAGCCAAATGCTGTATCCTTCATATTTGGAGGGACAATTCCCCACCCAGATATAGTAAGCTCTTGATTGTCCCTGGGTCTGGCCAAGCAGAACATTGCTCGACTGTGGTGAGTAATAAGCGCACTGGAGGTGAATGGTTGGGAGAAAGACATGGATTGGTGCACGTTAGAGGAAAAAGCATTATACGCTGGCAGAGCCTGCCCTCGCAAATAGGAAAAAGTCTGATCCCCATGGCAGGCATTTCAAAGGATTGCTGAATAACCATTGTTGGGAACTGTATACCGATTGTGGGCCCAAAGGGCTTGTATGTGATTCGTTCCCAATTATCAATTGTCTCTGATGATTTTCTTTGATCAGGTTTCCTAGAAGTCTGGCTGTGTATTGCCATTAATCTGCCATTGGATCGTACTGGGCTGCCTTTGTCTTGAAAATTAAATAAAAAGATTTAAAAAAAATAATACTTGAACATTCGTATAGGGGGTTGGAAGGTTGCTTAATACTTTTAATGAATACATCCACTGCGGAGAACTAGGATCGCAGGTGAGTAAAATTTCCTTCTCCTCCAGAGGATCCTCATTAACAGTCATAGGAACTGAACAAAATAGCAAGCCCATCCCAAATAAGAAGCCTTGATATGATTATGGGAAATTTTTATGTAAGGCCAGCATTATAAATGTTCCTTTCTCCATCCATTTGTTGGATTTCTTGATACCGAGAATGGGTCTGAAGTCCTGTTTGGGTCTCTTTCTTCAAACCAGAAATTAACAGGAGTAAATGCCTTGACCTTTCTCATGAGTAACCCCCTACATTGTTTGTTTTTCCAGTAAGGTGCTTACTTTCTAGCATTGCTGCAATGAAGTAGGGAGGGTCATGAAGGAATATCTGAAAGAGGCGATTTAAAATTGAGAAAATAGCCATTCTGCACAATATTTAGCACTACATACCGGTTATTTTTTTTCACTCCACTAAATTGTTCTTTATGCTTCCACCCACTGAAGTGACTGAGGAGCCTGTCCCACCCCCGCTGAGGGCCACCTGTTCCTTTATGAAGTGTTTTAACTGGTAATAAGGCTTTCTTTGCTGCGATTGTTGCTGGGGCCACTGAGTGATAGAAACACCTGTCAAAGGTTTTTTAATGTTGTTTCCTGTATTACTTCTTTTGAAGGGCCACCACTTTCAGCCTCTCCATCTCAGTCTTCATGCTTTCCATCTCATTAGCTGCATGAGAACCAAACAAAGTGCTTCCAGAAAGGGGGAGATTCATGATCTGCTGTTGCGCCTCAGGTTTGAAGTAACTCAAGCAAATCTGAGAACCACACCTTAAAGTTAAGCCATGACAGTAGCCATAAGCAGCAAAATCAGCGCAGCACTGATTGCCTTGTTTGAACCTAGCGTACCCTCATTGAGGACTTCAATTCATAGCTTACTGAAGATTTAAAATCTCCACAACCTGTGTACAGAAACAAAAAGCAGAGAACAAAACCAGTCAAAACAACCAAGTAGGTAAAAAAAGACGATCGTAAGATCTCAAACTTAAAACCTCAACTTTTTTTTTTTTAAATGGGGCTTCCTTACAGCAGACAATCTGAAATTATGTTAATTATCTACTTGTGTAACATACAGGCACATTAAAAGCTTAATGAATGTTGTATAGTTATCAGTTTTATCTTAGAGGACAAACCTCTGGGCTACCTCGCAGGACACCAATTTGGAAACCAGCATTCTCTAGTTTAGGCAATATTAAGTCTAGAAAATCAAGTCAACAGCCTTTAAGATTCCGATCTCTCCTGCTACACAAAAACTTCTACTCTGTTTTATAATGGTAACATTTGGTCTGCCAAATATTGGTCTCACCAGAATTTTGTGACCATTTCATAATTGTGGGCAAAAGCAAAGTGTGCCCCCAAAACGTCTGCAACACCAAACTGAGACTTTAGTACCCCCCTTTCACCTTGCTCTTATATTAGCAAGCAGGATTACGAGAAACCGAAACCTCAAATTTAGTGCAGAGACTTGGTTTCAAATGATCACTCAAATATGCGTACGGCTATAACGTATAGCATCCAAAATTGTTTTAAGATAAATTTAAGTCATTGACCCCAAAACAAGATTGATCCAGGCAATTGAGAGTATATTCTACCCATAAGAGATTTTAGAATGCCTTCTCTGGGATCTCTCAATCAGTAACAAGAATTTAAAAATTGTACATTCAATATGATCGACATACTGTCGAAACCAAACAAGTCTTAATTGTAAAGGAGCACCCAAACTTTGTAAACCAAACAATTTGTCTATGGTAGTTACTCAAAGCCTAATCCTTATGCTTAAATGAGAGATCTGCATGTAGCTGTAGCAATTTATTTGGCACTAAGAAAACTTAAAGTGCAGAACACAGAACGCTTAAGCAAATTCAAATAAAATCTCCTCAAGAAATATCATAAAAAGGCTTAGTTAAGCTTCAGTACAATAGAATTGATTTTGGAGCCTGCAGTTCTGTCCTGCCTTACCCTTAAATAATGGTATGCATCCACCTTTTTAAGTTAGGTTATTTTAGACTCCAACAGAATGTAGTTATATCTCTCATAAGCTATAGTTTTTGTTTTGCAGATGCTTACCACCAGGTAATTTCCTTTGTTATCTTTATTCAATGTGCCAAGAGATGTTTGCAGGCCAAATGGTGGCCCTCATTCTGGGTGGAATTTTTCTTATTTCTTGTAGGTGGGCCTCCATATCGGTTGTTGTATATAAATCAAACAAAAGAGGTACATGGATGCAGCCCTACATTAGGCCATGATTAGTTGAAATTAGTCACCCATGTGCCTTTGTCCACATTAAAACAAACCAATGTGTTCTAGTGTAGCTGTTGGATATACCTAAAAGTGAGTACAAAATACCCCATTACATCAATTTCCTCCATAATAGCAAACAATTCAACCTGGCAAATCCTGAGGAGTAGCCAAAGAAACACATGTATAGCAATACTCTAAAGCATCCAACCACTTTTTGCGCAAAAACATTCAGAACAATTTTATCATCAAGGATCTTGTGTCCTTTCCTAAATGAACCTTGGTAAAATTACAAGAGTTTGGCCTCCTCGACCCAAATGTTCAGTTCTTCTAGCAGAATCTTTGCAAACTGTTGCAAAGAGGTGTGGCGTAGCAGACATGGAAACTGACTTCGGAGTGTGGGGCTCACGGTTCAATTCCCAGCGCCGGAGGCAGATCAGCTCAGCATCATGTGACTCTCGGCACTACCTCACTTAATCTCCCCGACAGCCCCCAGCGCCTTGAGACCCTTACGGGTGATTAGTTCGCGCTTTACAAATACCGGGTTATAACTGTTTAGTGTCCATGCCTAGCAGGGCAACTGTACAAGAACACATCAGATTATTTCTATCACCATTTTTAAAATGGGGTGGAGAACCATATGTGCAGGCAGTTTTCAAGTTGTGAGCAACAACTTTTTCAGGAACCTCTATGTTGGAGCTGTTTGACAAAATTATTTCCTGCAGTAGAACTTCAGGGACATAAGACAAACCACTCAAAAAAAAAAGAGATCCATTCTTTTACTTGAGAAGAATTTATCACAAGCGTGTTAGCTTTTACTTCCACGTTTGTAATTAGGTCACAAAAAGTCTATGGATCATACATTTGCGCCCATTTGGTTATGTCAACTCACTACTTACGATAAAACTTGTTTTATGTATCAAATCCTTTTCGTACATTTTCATTTCATTAAAAATACCTAGCAATTTCTGTTTTTAAAGAAGCATATTTATTTTCTCTGCCATTGATTTATTTTCTGTTTAAAGCCTCAACTGTGTCATGAACCAACTGTTGTCAATGCCTTTGGCCTTGGTACAGCTTTTATTTGATGGAGTACAACTGCTTTTTACTGCAGGAAGTGGAGCTGTTTGAGGTTTTTAGCAATTCCACAAGCGATTTGCCCCAAAAGGGCGCAGCCTTGATCTCCGCAGCATCTAGTGGGATTATAGGAGTTCTCGGTGTTTAACCCTGAATTAATTTCTAAACTACATATTCTTCCTGGCTGAGCTACAATGCTTTGCAGTCTCCAACTGGTCGATCACGAGCTACAATGTAGCTCGCCGAGGCCCTGTCAGTAGCTCGTGCCGCCTGCATTTAAATTTAGTAGCCTTTTAGTTTTGTTTGGGCTATTTAGGCTTTTTTTTTGCTCAGATTCCCGCCCTCGCCCAAACCAGCTGCTCAGATTGGTATTGAGCTTAGCTGGGGCGGGCCGAAGAGGATGACGTTCCTTTCCTACGTGCACATCTCATCGCCCTCTGCCTTTCCCACATTGGCACTGCGCTTTTCGTTGTGCGCGGCGAGTGCAAGATCGGAGCAGCAAGCATAGGAGGGCGGAGCAGCTGGTTTGCAGGTGGCGCAAGTAGTATAGAACTGACGGGACCCACGCCATCTGCCCTTTTCAGCCTACAGTACATCCTGCCGCCTTTATATTTGATCGGAGCAGCAGGTAAGCCGTGGCCTGGTCAGCTCCATACACCTCTCTAACCCCGTGCATATTTCTGTACGAATGCCATGTGATTAACAAGCAGTGATAACTTCGCAGCATGTCTATTGGCGGGCACCTGCCTTTAATAACGTGAAGCTTCTCACAAGGTTGGGTAAATGTCCATAAACACAGAGTGACATAGAAATAATTAACCCAACTATCCCAGCATGACTCGCATGGCCAAGTGGACAAACCATCTCCTTTAAATAAGGCCCTCCGGTCCCCTGTATTCGTGCACTAGTCACTTAAGAGTGAAAAACTGAAATATCAAATCGAAGTGTCCAACTCTCCTGTGGCTCGTGGTTTCCACTTACTTAGGGAAAAATATATCCAGGGAGCACACCTCAACCCTTAATCCCTGGGCTGACAATAGCACATTACTCTGGGCCCTCATATACTCTCTAGCCCTTCGTGAACTTTAAAAACAAATCGGCTAATGGTGTCTTTGCCAGACGTTAATTAAAACAGTGCAATATCCATTCCACCTATTGTTAGTTATACAACTGTCAGCATGGGCGGACCACATCGATTCTGTAGTGGTATGAGAGCCTCAAGGTCATTTATAGTCCAAACTCAAAGGCACACAGACTGGCTTCAGTCCAAGAAACCGCGCCTGCACGTTAGCGGCTTCTGCACCCGTCATCATTTCAAGCTGTTCAAGATTAAGGCATCCAATTAAGTTGCAAGGAGCGCAGGTCACAAACACACAAATGTACACAACTCCAATAGCAGGAGGGGTCAGGTCATAATATTTAATTCATGTGTAGCCGCAGTTTACACGATGGCCAACTTTGGAAATTCTATTGAAATCCCTGGAGGACGAGTCGCCTCAACGAAGGAGCGTTACGCCTTGTATCCGAATGCTGATATTTTTATGGGAAGATGTAATAAAAGTGGTGGCTTCGTGTGCTCCCAAAGTATGCAGAGTAGACTATTTAAGTTTAGACTTTTTTTGGTTCTGTTGCCCGCCCTCACCCAAACCAGCTGCTCAGACTGGTTTTGAGCTTAGCTGGGGCGGGCCAAAGAGGATGACGTTCCTCTCTCGTCTCTGCGCCCCCTGTCTTTGCCACCCTGGCACCGCTCTTTTCATTGTGCGCAACGAGTGCTGGTGCAGAGCAGGTTTGCAGGTGGTGCAAGTAATATTGAACTGCCGGGATCCGCACCACCTGCCTTTTCAGCCTGCCACCTTTATATTTGATCGGAGAAGCAGGTAAAATGGTATCTACACAGGTGGGAGGCGGTAGTAGGTCATGTTAAATATAGATAATTAGGTTTACATGTCTGCTTACATGTGGCATGTCTTTCAAATGCCAGAAAGGCTGAAGATCACCTGGGGTTGGGGACTGTATGCATGACTAGCTAAGGAAGGGGTATGCTTTAAGAGTGGATGTCCTGGCCAGACAATATGTCTCACGTTAGTTAAATTTTATGTTCACAGGTCAACCGATCCACTCACCGCTAGGCCTGCAAGGGACATGATTAATGCTGACAGATCAAGGAGGAAGGCGAAAGTCGGCCATTCTTGTTACCCATTAATTCAATTACCAAAGCGTGATAAGCAACCCCCCCTACTCCAAATCTTTTCTAAAACTTTGTAGAAATATCCATCATTATCAAATAGACAACTACAAAAGAATGGGAGCCTTCGGTGTATCTTTTACAATCACATAGATCAGTACAAGCTCCGAGTTATGTCTGATCAGATTACACCTCGTCTGGGCAGTGAGACCACAAGTATGTTATCTCCTGAATCCTGTCCAAGCACCATTATCAATCTCCTGCCCGAGGCATCATCTTTTGTAATAGTGTTGGGAAATGTGCCCCCAAATATTACTCTCAGCTTAAAGACAAGGCTTAGCATTGGTTAGACAGGTGTTTGGGAGAATGGTGTCTAGTTGTCTGGAAGGTCATTATGGTCAGAAGAGTGAGATGGATCAGTTCGTATACCAAGTGCTACAAAGGGGACTGTTATTATTAATTTCATCACTCTATGTGGCAGGGTCCCTGTTGCATGACCTGTCAAACAAAAGCCAAGGCCCCGCATATTCAACATAATTGCATTACCCCTTGGTTTCTCTTACAAACCCCTACTAACTTTAAATCAGAAGCAGAGATCAGCCCAGTTCATGTCCTTTGTTGTGCCATCCCATAAAAGATTTGAGCCCTTACTTTCCTTGGGTGGCAATGATTAACATTTTCCTTCAGGGGCATGTTCGGTCAGATTCTGCTTCAGGTCCTTTTGGGCTTGACAATGCCAATGGGATTATGGGCCAGAATAAATGATACAGCAAATGCCACGTAAAACTATGATAATGGCGCTCCTAAATTAAAAATGATTAACTTCTTGGCACTTGCGTTTCACTAAGTGCATTAGGATTATATCACAGAGTTGACATTGGATAAAAACTACGTTTATAAACATGAAATTTTCCCCACATATGATGCCCTGACAACACTGCCATGAGCAAGCAAAGTATGTCTGTTTGTAATGCACACTTTGTATATAGCCACAATTGTTTAATGTGCAACATTATTGACTATTAAACCATATGTACATGGTGGGAGTGATGCCATTTTATAGGACCGCACTCAAGAGGCCAGTGGGGTGGGAATGGCCTACAGGTGAATCAGGCTTTGCCCGAAGGGCTGGCCTGACAGATCAGTGCATTTTTGGCTGTTTGTGGGGCGATGTTATTGGCTGGTGCGCTGTGACAATGCGTGGCTGTGGTTTTTTGGCTATTTGTGGGCTGATTTTATTGACTGGTGGGCTGGTTTCTATTGTTAATGTCTCTGATATTACCACAAACATTGCCTGCTGCAAGCACAAATAGAGTCTCCTATACCTTGCAAAACACCTCCCATACAACATGTCTTTACATTACAAGTTTAAAACGCAATTTGCAAATGTGGCCCACTTTCTTTTAGCTTTTGGATTCGCTAAGGGAGTTACTTCTAATTTGGTGCTCGGTCCTCTTTTCTGTCCCAATCTGAGTCTAGAGGCAAGTAGAGGCCTCCGCTTTCAGGTCTTGTGCTTTAGTTTGTTGTCTCACTGTTGTGTCTGACGTACGTCCCACATGTCAGTAATGTGGCATGTTATGGCCCTACATTTCCACCTATTGGCTAGGTGCCAAGGCTCACACATCAAGCACAGAATCCATCTTCTTTCACCATGCAATAGTCTTCCTCCCAATGGGATACCGATACACGGAATCTGTAATCATGGGAGTCCACCGTCAGCAAGGGTATTGGCATGCCAGCTTGCCTGGCCTTGAACAGCAGTGATGTTCTTCAAGCCAGGGGAATAGTCCGTCATCTTTAAAATGGCTGCACATCTTGCATTGTCTGGTTCAGGTTATTAGTAGGGGTGCGCAACATTCACACTATTTCCTTTCGCGCAATTAGGTGAAATTTCTGTAAAACTAGGTTAAATCATGCAAAACGCAAATATACCATTTAGCGCTATACCAGTTATTTTGGTGCATATTTAGCAAACTTTCAGACAGCGCAACAAGCCACCTTGCTGCACTAAGGGAAATTGCAGGAATGTGCCATATTTAACATTATATGACATTAAATTATATTATATGGCGCATTCCTATTCTTTTCTTGCACTGGCGCACAAACTGCTGCCTACAGCCAACACAGGCATCCTTGCGCCAGTGGTGCAAGTGTGCCTGTGTTGCAGACAGAATTGTTTTTGTGCAGAATATGGCAGCTTCCTGCACAAAAACAATCCGTTGAGGCATTTTCCTTTTTCTATGTGTGCTGCAGAATACAGCACACATAGAAAGAGGAAAAAAAGAGGAGCAATAAATGTATGTCTCCTCGTTATGCTTCACCTGGGGTGGCATAGCATTTTGACGTATTCCCAGGTCTACCAGTAATAGTAAATCTGAGAATGTGCCAAAATCTATGGGTGGATGCATGGTAACACCCATGGTCCACTCATGGAACGCCTCCCTGGGGCAGAGTAATGCAACACAGCTATTTGCGCTGCCTTGCCTCCATATCTATGAGGCCATTCAAAGCCACGCAGGGTAGCTTTGCGTTGCCTCAGATATGATTTTTATAGTTTGTGCCGCCGGAGCGTCACTGAAAGTGATCCTCCAGCAGCGCAAGGGACTCATAAATATCCCCTAAAGGTGCAGTGTTGCATTATGCGTGTTCCTGCCTGCTTGTTACCGGTGTACAGTCTTTTACTTGGCACACCCTTAAATATGATCACTGAACAAGTTCATTCACCAAGCAGCTCATGAGATGTGATGTTGATGCTCAGCATCAATGTATTTATTATAGTTGGCAATCAGTTTTATGTGCCCTGGACTTCCACTGAACTCAGATAGATGCTATTTTTTTTCTTCAATAAAACAATGAAACACTGCTTTATGAACATGTGATTATATCACTCATTTGAGAGGCATTTTTTGAAGTGATAGTATTTTTTAAATATCATGGACTCCCTCCATCGCTGATGACAAGAAAGGAAAGTCACTTATGTGTGCATCATATATGTGGCCTAGGTTTTTATTACTACACACAGTTTTATAGGTCCACAGGAGAGATTTTGTACAGTGCACACTCTGAACTTATGCATTTCAAGGTGCTGTCATGTGTGATAATGACGAAAGGGGAGGCATTGTGTTGCAGTATTATTAGTGCATACTAACCCAATATGTGGCCCTGAAGCACTTACCTACATGGTAAGCAAGCTGTGCCATGTAGGGTGTGTAGTTGAAAGTGTTTTCTTTGGTTTGAGATCCTATGTGGAAAGTTTTTCCATGTCTTGTCTGATAAACACCAAGGTGTGTTTATTATCTGATAACAATATAAACGTTATCATGTTATGGGACACACCGCATAGCAGTGTGGTGGATGATGAGGTGTGAGACGGATATGCAGTTACACTTTATGATTCTTCAGTTTGCTGACAGCTTTGAACAGCTCTATAGGTCCCATTAGTATTTCTGGTGATTGCAGTAGTCTACTAGCAGCGTTAACTGGTTACTACCGAGGTCAGGTTCACACAGTTTGCTGAAGAAGGGAGCCGGGATTGGTCCAAGGTATTCCGGTTTCAAGTTGTAAAGTTCACCCATTGGGTATCTCCATCCCCCTAGAGATGGCGTGGCCACCTTTTAGTGCCTCATTGAGTGAGTTGCGACCTGTGGCCTACTGATGAAGATTAGACACGAGCAGCACACCAGGGCAGTTTAGAGCAGCAGTGCTCAACAATCTGGCTCTTCGCAACAGGGCCAGTCAAAGAACTGTTCATCATTATACGAAGACATTTTCACTCCTAAGTATATTGGGATAATCAGATAACATTCCCTGCCTCAGTCAGCTGTGTGCAATATATGCATGGAGTATGCATATGGCATAGGTCACACCTCACCCAGTGAAGTAATATGTGGTGTAAAACTCAGTTAGGACATCCAGGACATCATCTTGTATCTTGTAAATGTTGCTTTCACGTTACATATCAAAAAAAGAGCATGTACTTCTATGAATGATTTTTTTTTTTTTAAATGTTTACTTGTCTTGCGTATGTGTGAACGTCTTGACTCAAAAATGCAGGTGAAGGCAGGCATTTAACAGGGTGATCCCAAGAGAATGGAAAATGAATATTCTGTAGGAAGGGGATGTTGGTTTGAAATGTGAGTGATCCCAGTCGCCATAAGCCTGGGGTCCCAGGGTTATGTCACAAAATCTGCAGCGGTCATGAAATATCTTTATCTGGAGTAATTTTGAAAGCTTGACCTAATTCAAAAAAGTCCAATGGTTGGTACAAATGTAGGAGTAACCGATAGAAATGATTAGCAAAGGTTTCACCTTTGTGAATTGGGTGCTTGGTGTGGTACAAATTTTAGACCTCGTCCTATTTACAGAAGCCGATTAAACACCACGCAACCCAAAAACTATGCTTTGGTCATAATAAATCAAATCTCAGGTCATTTGTGAAAAGCAGTCATCCTGTGTTCATAATTACACATAGCTACTCAACTCCCTCTACTCAAGATCTCCGCTACCGTGAAAACTACACATGGTCTCAGACTGTTGGTTGCGCCCTCCTCGTCCTTCAAGGCTGAAGTCACCATCTCCCTTTATAAAAACGGAACCATACTTATACAAGCTTCTGATCGCAATCTAGTGGTTTTTGATAACGTTTTCCCCCACCATCAAGTATGCAGTGACTAACTCCATCCCTGACCCGCTCGGTTAGGCAGGCTCCCAAACAGCCCCCCAGTCTTTGCTTAGTCTATCACCCGCCCCCCCTCCTCTTCTCGCTGAACCTAGCTCTTCTCCGAAGGGACCACCTTCTGCTAGCTCAACGCATATTAATCACTCCCCCCCAATGCCTGCTTTGACTGAGACGCAAATTCTTTCTCCCACCTCTCCCTCCTCCCTCTGAACCTAGCTCTTCCCCGAAGGGACCACCGCCAGCTATCTTAACGCAGAATATTCACTCCCCTCCATGCCTGCCCTGACGGAGTCGCGACAGTACAGTCCTTACACCAGCCCTCCTGCCCCCCCCACCTCACCGTTAGCTATTTCTAACTCACCATGTTCCTCTGCTCACAGCACCGCCCTGCCTCGCCCCAAGATCCTTTCCTCCAGTCCTAACCGCAATTCCGACCAGCTCCCCCCGGCCTCTATGGGTCCTCATCCTCCCGACCCCTCCTCCCCCATCTTAACCAGTCCTCCCTGCTCGCAGCTCCATTCCCCTGAACCCCTTTCGTCGGGATTCATTCTTTCCACACCTGATAGTCTCTCCCCCGCCCCCACGAGCTTTGTTCCGCTGCAGGGCACGCCGATCATACCCTCCCATCCTCTTTCTCTCACCTCGCTGGAGGCCCGACTGAACGAGATCACACTCTGCCTCCAACAACTTATGGCTGAGGTACGCAGCGTTCTGCATATCACTAAGGAACTGTCAGCTAACGCTAGATTCAGTCACCCCATTCCGTACAAGCATCAACGCCGCCAACCCCCAACTAAGGGGTCCACCCTGCTACCTTCTCCCGACTATTCAAGGCGGTCTCCATCCCACCTCCCCCACACACACAACTGGGCCTCTGCCCCGCACCCTAATGACCCCTCTCGCCCGTCCAGATGTAGAGCCTCATTGTCCGATATGGATATTCAGTCACTCCTGCCCTCTTACGGCATGGGTCACCCCTCCTCAGCATCAATCGAGCAACAAATTGAACCCATCCTCTCCGACCCCTTCAGGGAAACAAGGTCAAACACCAGATCTCTAAACGAGAACAACCTCACGAGAATCGCCACCACTCTACCTACACCAACGGACACCAACATAAATCTCAAATGCGTGCTCCTTAACTGCAGGTCGGCTGTTAAACATGCAGCGGACATTGCCGACCTCCTCCTTGACCAGGATCCCGACCTTGTTATGCTTACCGAAACCTGGCTAAATGACTCGGCTGCTCCCATCCTCAACCTCCTATTGCCTCCCAATTTTGATATCATCAGGTTGGACAGAACTACTGGCCAAGGGGGAGGCATTGCATGTTTACATCGTAGCAATCTATCGGTGAAGGTACGACATGCCGACCCACTGCCATCGTGTGAATACCTGTGTATTGAAGTAGCTGGTCAAAATAAGCACTCATGCAAATTGCACACGTTTTACCACCCCCCTCGAGACAACCTTCCCTTCATTGAGCAGCTCATGGACATCATTGCGGACAATGCGGATTTCCATGGCACTCGGATCTTCTTGGGAGATTTCAATCTCCATTGGAACGATGGAAATGATGTGGGGGTCAATAGCCTCAAATCCTTCCTTTCTGACCTCAACCTAATTCAACTCTGTGACAGTCCGACTCTTATAAAAGGAGCTACCTTAGATATTGTCATTGCCAAACCCAACTCCATCCTTCTGGAGTCTATCCTCCCTTGTGATTGGACAGACCACTTCTGCATCACCTTCCTCGCCCTGACTTCGGGAAGAGCAAGTGGAGCCCAGACTAAGAACCCAAAACAAATGAAAAGATGTCTACGGAACATCAATTCACAAGATCTGACCGACCTCTGCGATAACATCCTGCCCCCGCCCTCAAACATGTCGGACGTCCATGACCTTACGGACCATTATAACAATGCTATGCTTAATATTCTAGACTCGGTTGCACCGGTACAGCTTAAAAGACAGTCCGCCAAAACCTCCAAACCTTGGTTCAATGAGAGTCTTAATTCAGAAAGAAGAAACTTAAGACTGGCAGAAAGGCGGTGGCGATCCCATCCCTCCCTCGAACACCTCCACCAATTGAGATCCCGGAGGTGCTTATACAATAAACACATCAGGTGCTCAAAGGCTACCTTCCTCAGAACTCAACTTGACCAAGCAAAAAAACGGCCCAAAAAACTGTTCGAAATCATCAAGGCTCAAACTAATAGTCATACCAACCTCCCACCACTGGTTCAAGGATCGCTGCCAAGTTGTGAACAGTTTGCGGATTTCTTCTCGGAGAAGTCCTTGAAGATTGAATCTGACTTACGCGCCGCCCTTGAGCAACTGTCGAGCAGTCCACAGACCTCCCTCCGTCACCCGAGTGCAGATACACTCCCTGCGCTCCCCTACCTCCCCAAAAACAATGCTTCCTGGAGTTCGTTCCAAACGGTTGATGAACTCACTATACGCAAAATGCTGTTGTCTTTGAAACCTTCTAATCATTACAACGACCCTCTACCTGCGAACCTGTTCCCGGAAGTCAGATTCTCCCTTCTAACACTCTGGACTAGGATCGTAAATGCTTCTCTCAGTCAAGGTGATATTCCTGATTGCCTTAAAGCGGGCCAAGTTACCCCGATTCTAAAGAAATCATCCTCGGATCCCACGGATCTTCATAACTTTCACCCAATTTCCAACATCCCCACCTTGGCAAAGCTCCTGGAGAAATATTTGCTCGCCCAACTCTGTAACCACATCGATCATTTCCACCTCCTTGACCATTGTCAATCTAGTTTCCGCGCGGGCCATAGTACAGAGTCAGCGCTGACGCACATCGTAGATGATGCACTTAGAATGTTGGACCATAATGAGGCCTGCCTTTTCATCCTTCTCGACCTGTCGTCAGCCTTTGATACGGTCAAACACGATAACCTAACTGACCTCCTGGAACACAGGATGGGGTTGTCTGGGCCTGTACTTAACTGGTTCTCCTCTTTCCTTCACAATAGATCACAATGCTGCAAGGTGAACCAATCCCTGTCTCACCCGGCTCCGGTTACTCTTGGAGTTCCACAAGGGTCAGCACTATCTCCCACGCTCTTTAACTTGTTCATGGAGCCTCTGACAGAAATCTTGAAATCATCCAACATTCATTATCACATGTACGCGGACGATACTCAACTTTACCTGAAGATCGCTTCCGCCGAGGACGTTCAATCCCTCAACTTAATCCTGTTCGAAACACAATGCTGGCTGACACGCAATCACCTGAAGCTTAATGCTTTAAAAACTGAGTTCCTCCTAATCTCTCCCCAGAAAAAATCCCTGGACATGGACCAATGGCTGTCTCAGATTACTGCCTTGAAATGTAGACCTCACCTCGTGGATTCGGCATCCTCTCTCGGGATCATTTTAGACAAAAACCTAAACATGCAGAAGCACATCAGTTCCCTCACCAAAGGAGCGAACTTCCAACTCAACATCCTCAGAAAACTCAAACACTACCTTCCTGCTCCTGACCTTAAGGTTGCAGTGCAAGCCCTAGTGATTTCAAAGCTGGACTATGGAAGTGCTACGCTGTGTGGCTTGCCCAGAGTGAAGACGGCTCCTCTTAGGGTTGCCCTCAATTCTGCTGCTAGGCTCATAACTGGCATAAAAAAAGTCAACCATATCTCTCCGGACTTAGCCCTTAATTGGCTTCCTTATGAAGCCCGGATACACTTAAAAATCGCATGCATGGCACACAAAGCCATCCACTACCAGACTCCGCAATACCTCGCGCAGAAATTGGAGCCCTCATGTGGTTCGAGAGCCTCCAGAAGTGCCAGCACCCTACTACTCAAACCCCATAAATTCAAGAAAAAAAAGACCTACAATCGTGCCTTCTCTGGTTTGGCTCCAAGGATCTGGAACTCCCTCCCCCCCGAACTCCGGACGAATCCTTCCACGTTCCTCTTCAAGAAAGAAGCCAAAAGGCTCCTAATGAAGAAATTCTTACCTCAGTCTGGCCCCGCCACTTGATGCCGTGGCCTAACCATCGATCCGTGGCCCGGCGGCCTGGACCATTTGAATGCTCGGACTTTTCATGTCTGTGAATTTTCGCTTTGTATATTACGGCCTTGACATTTTATGACTCAGGAGAATGTTTGATCACTTTTGACTGTGAAATTTTAGCTGTGTTTAGCATGTTGGACATTTAAGGGTCATGAGGATGTTCGGACACCTATGACTGTGTAACTATCACTTCGTTTATTTTCTCCTGTTGTGATATTTTATGTATACGATTCCTTCTCTTTGGTTACTCTTGGTTGTTTACATGTACCCTGTTGCCACATATATTGTAAAGCGCTCTGATACCCCCGGTGGTCATGTTCGCGCTATATAAAACTTTATATATAAATAAATAAATAAGGTGAGTTAGTCATCTCACTTTCCAACGGTGCTGTTTACTTTAACAGCATGGCTGCTAATCACAAATGGCCTGCAATACAACATTATTAAAGGTGTCCACATGGTATTCTTGCCGGTTATGGATTGGATGTTGACTCCATCAACATTTTTACTCTTGCTTACAGCCTTAACAACTAATCATGGCTGAAGAGCCAGATCCCTCCAAAAGGCCAAATAGTAAGATATACTACTTACATCAACAGTGGAAGAACAAAGTTTTATTTAAACAAATCAAAGACAATTGTGTATGTTTAGTACGTGGAGCAAAAGTTGCAGTGGGAAAAAGGCAATGTTGAGAGGCATTATTCAACAAAGCACATGCATTTTGAGAGGAAGTTCCCTTAAGGAAGCAGTATGTGGTCACAAAAAGTAAATGAACTAAATTCTGCATTGCAGACAGAAATCTTTTTTATTGTTAGAAAGCCAACGAAGAAAGCCACTGAAGCAACTTTCAACTCAACACTTGATCAAGCGCAAAGCAACATTCTTAGATGGAGCCATTGTGAAGGAAGCAATGCTTCTAATGGCAGAGTCCTTATTCAAAGACTTCAAAAATAGCCCTGAAATTATGTCTGAAATTTCAGATGTGCAGTTAGGGTCGAACACTATGGCAAGATGCGTGTCTGCATTATCAACCAACGTGATAGAGCAGTTAGAGCGGGATTTAAAGACATGCAAATATTTTTCTCTTCAGTGTGATGAATCTGTTGATGTAAGCGATATTGCCCAGTTGGCAATGTTCGTTAGAATGGCTTTAGAAGATTTCACTGATAAAGAGGAATGTTTAACTCTGTTGCCTCTGAAAACCGCAAAAGACAGTGTCTTTTGCCTCTGAAAACCGCAACCAGAGGAGCTGACATCCACAATGAGGTGAAGAATTATTTTGTGAATCAAAATGTCCCATTAAAAAAGTTAATGGCGATAACAACTGATGGCGCACCCACAATGACAGGGCATCATTCTGGTTTCATTGCCAATTGTAAAGCAGATCCAGATTTCCCTCCGTTATTGAACTACCTTTGCATTAAACATCAACAGGCAATATGGGCCAAGGTAATGGGGTTTGATCATGAGATGACTCCTGTTAAAATTGATTCAATTCGTAGAAAGGTCAAGCAGCACCAAGCCTTCAAATTATTCCTTGAGCAACTATCAGCCGAGTATGGTGACCCTTATTGGATACTCAGATCCAATGGCTTAGCAGGGGAAAAATACTGCGTAGATTCCTTCGCTATTGCCAGAAGTCAAAGCTTTCATGGAGCCTAGAAATGAAGATACCACACAGTTATCAAACACCGAGTGGTTAATCGATTTAGCATTTTTGACAGATGTGACAGAAAAATTTAATGTATTGAACTGCGAGTTACAAGGAAAAAACAAGACAAACACCAACATGATTAGTTCTGTGAAAACATTCAAATCAAATCTTAACCTTTTCATACAACATGTACAGAAAGGAAAGATACAGTATTTTCCCGCGTTGCTTCAAATACTTTCAGAAAACAAAGCTGAGGCTGAGCTCCTGGACATAGGAAAATACAGTAGCCTCCTCATGAGGCTTAATCAAGAGTTAAGAGACAGATTTAGTGATTTTGAGCAACTGGAGCCCTGTGCGATGTTCACTTCAAACCCCTTCATGGAAGTGGAAGTTAGTGGCATTTCTGAGAAAATGAGTTTGCTTCTTAACCTTGACTCTGCCACCATGGAAATGGACTGTCACGCTTCAAAATGACATTGAATTGAAAGCAAGGCAATCTGACATTTTCTGGAGTCCTGTGGATGCTGAAAAGCATAAGAACACCCACACAGCTGCATTGAAACTTTTTTCCCCGTTTGGATCTACCCATCTTTGTGAATCAGCATTTTCTGATATAAACTTTGTAAAATCTAAGTTTCGCACACATCTGACTGACGACCATTCAAATGACTCCATTAGAGTTGCCCTCTCAGGCTACACCCCAGATTACAGTGGATTAGTGGAGACCATGCAGTGTCAAGTCTCTCACTAAAATGATTTGTATGCATTCGCAATCAATACTTGTTCAGTGACAGTTCCTGGTGAAATCCCAAATCTAGGTATCGGTTTCATTGCTGACACCAAGATTAAAGTCGCTGAAGAGAAGAATCTTCAGCATCCTACAAAGTTTTTTATTAGCTGAACAAAAACCAAGGAATGTGTACTGCAGGCCTGTTTTACCAACACCAAGAAAAAGTAGTTGGAGAGAAGAATCTTCAGCACCTTTCAAAATTTTTATATGCTGCACAAGATAAGAACAAAGCAGTGTTTACTGGAGGCCTGGCTTATTGACCCTCCCAAAAAGTAAAGGGAGCAATTAGAACATAATTGCCAACAGGACTGGTGCCATGAAAACCTTAAAGTCAAAATGTACCCTTTCGAAGAAAAGAGTGGAGGACAAAATCAGTACTTCCCCAAACAGCTGCATAAAACAAAGCTGAAGTTCAGCTTATCTGGACATTGAAAAACACAGAGATCTTGTCAAAGCTGCAGTAGAAGAGTAATACCTCTTTGAATCAATCTGCACTTGCTTTGCACCGGCTGACTGCCACACACCGACTACTTCACTACTAAAATTACTTCGTCGGAATTGCCATCCCAGGATACCAGATTTCACAGTATTAGAGGACATCACACAGTTCCACATTGAAGATAAGATTGCTTTTCTTGTAAGTTTGTTAATTGAGCTGCATTACAATGATTATTTCAGTGACAACTATTAATTGAAAGGTCTTGAAGCGTGGTGGCAACACAAATCCAAAGTCATTCCTTTCAGTGTTTCTAGGTAACTCGAAGTATTTTGTTAAAACCACAATATGGGCTCTGAAGAAATTTGGCTTAAAGTAATGGAACTGGGCGTGGAGGGTCTCTCGGAAAAATGCGCGAGTTGCTTGGGGTTTAGTAGCTCACTGCTATTTTCACTGACCAGAAGTAGTTCTCACTACCCAAAAGGTTGGAGACCCCTCCATGAGCCTTCCTACCTGTCCCAGTGTTTCCAATTTAGAAGTTGGTTATATTCTAATCAAAAACAACTTGTGGCAGATGGTCACTACTAAACTGATCTATTACGAGAACTGATTGTGCTGGTTAGAAAAGGAATGGGGTCACTAGAGTGTAGCTCAGAAGGTCCACCCCCTTCCAAGAGGGTAACCCTTGCTGGAATACCTGGACATAATCTGCCATGAAGACATCTTAAAGAGAAAGATCTGAACTAAGATAAAAGTTATTAAGCTTTCTGATAAATGGCCCTTCCTCAAAATTGTATCACTGGTTCCTCCCATTGCCAAATGTATTTTCTCTTTAGTTCAGCTTCATGGAAATTTAGGAAATCAAATCTTAGGAAAAGCCCTTTTTTAATCACCCTACGATTTTACGTAAACATGCCATGTTCTAAGAGATTAGTGACACTGGAAACTTTGGAATCAACATATTAACTGTGGGTTTTAATATTAGCTGTTCTTTTAATATGTAATTCTGGACTAGGAACTTCTTTTGCTGGAAGGTATCAGTGCTCCTGCAATCCTTGTCCAATCGCCAGCTGCTGTCCTGTCTACATCTGTAGTCGCTACTGAGAGTTTGCAGTACCTACAACCTTCAGGTGGGATGTGGACCATAATTCTGTCTGAAAACTCCTGTACAGATCCATCCCTACTTCTGGAGGTCAGTATCACTATAATGTTCTGGATTCAAGGATTTTGGCCATCCCTTTCACAATGCGTCCCGAAATAAGGGTGGAAAACTGGTAGTTCTATAACATGAAAGCATTTTACCCCATTTTACCTGGCTTTGTGATCATAATAAATTAGGAGTCTCTTTTTTTTTTTTTAATAGTCCGCCGAATTTATTGTGCTAGTCTGGCTGATGCTCTCTAGGTATAAACTCAATTGAGATTATATCCTTAGATCTAAGGTGAGGAAGAGGAAATTGCCACCAACAGTTTCTAGCTGGTACTCCTTTTTACGCTTCCTTTCATCGATAAGCCAACAGCAAAAATGAAAATGGTCTCTGCGACTTCTTCTCCATTCCCTCTGACCGGCTGAGCAGCAACTTCGCAGCTACTTTCCTGTTCCCCTGAATAATTATGAATGTCACCATTGCGTGAATCTCAGATTTAAACAAAGTAGTGCCAGCATTTCCAAGCTGTAATTTCTCAGGATCTTGCTGCCTTCTAGAAGTTTAATCATGCTGTTCTTCAAACTGATAGCTCAGTGCCGAATTAATGTGATAGTCATCTCCTTTAGCTTTAATTTTATTTGACTTATTCTCTACAATTGGAATATTATTTGTATCCATCTTGGAAGCAGTGGTTGTTAGTTTCTTGTCGATCGAGATTATGTAGTAATAAAGTGTCTTTCTGACAACCATCTCCTATAGATGCCTCCTTGGCAAAATCTGTGGATGTGGCAGTATCTGATCTTTCCCTGTTATATTCAACAGCCTGATTTACAAATAATTTTTTTTCATCATCTTTAAACTTATATGGTCGAGAGGGATATAAGAGTCCTGCTTCTTTGTCAGCTCCTTTTTGGACTGATTCTCAAAGAAGAGTGAAAGTTCGGTTTATTTTACCGCCCTCATAGATTTCCATGTTTTTTTTGTTTTTTTACCGACCTTTTTCAAAAGGTGGATCCCTTTTATCAGAGACTACACCCCCAATTTCTCTGCAAGTGTGTAAACATTTTTCAGCCATAGGGCTAAGTGCAGTTTCCAACTGATTTTGTCAGGCTCCCCACTGCTTGAAATCATATTGATAGTCGATTATGCTAATCTCAGTGTGCCTTTGTCGAGGTCGCAGTTATAGTCATATTTGTGGTTGGGGGTACCACGAAGCTGGATAGGTATTCAACTAATCAAAGTTGATTCTTTCGCCAGACATCAAACACAGCTTGCAGTACATTAAAAGCATCCCTAGTCTATCAGTTATATTCTCACAGAAGCAGTTGATGTTTGAACAAGGCGAGAGATAGTTTTCTTCTTGAGAAGGACTGGAGCTCTGTTGTAGTTGTTTTTTTCAATCCTTTACTTGCCCTCACGCCCTCTTCGGTCGACTACCCAGGCTAAATTTTTGGTTCCCAGGATCAGACTGTCACGGATGGGTGGCCGATCTTTTGCTTGTCTAGGTCCTTCTTTGTGGAATTCTCTTCCCATGCCACTTCGCAACGAAACTGTTTACGGGAACTTCCGCAAATGTTTGAAAACTTGGTTGTTCAATAAATAATTTTGTGTTTTTCTTTTGTTCTTCTCAGGCTGGCGCCGGGAAACCCTGTTGGGTAGCTGTGCGCCTTACAAAATTAATTAACATAACAATTGTGCTATACTCTGCAGTATGTCAATTTACACAATTTTCGCAGACTGGCCTCCAATGTGACTTTCAACAAAGAAGATTCAGAGTTGAACATATGACTTACACAATTGTTGACTTCATCAGTATTTGCAGCCTCTTATGAATTACTAAAGCTTATGTATTATCACTCGCAGAGCTTTCATTGTTAGCATTAACTATAAGTTCACTTTGTTCTGGGATGCCTCAAGTGGCCTCACCTTCACGTTGCAGCCACACATTCTCTAAATCTTCATCAACCTTAAATTTTTCCCCAGTCCTCTGGGACAGCATCTGTAGTATGGCCATATTTAAATTAACTGCAGTGTTTCCATCAGTTTATCATGTCGATGGAATACACCGGGGTTTAGACAGTGTGTGGGGCTGTGAAAGACAAAAAAATTATATCTTCATGTGCTGAAGGATGGATTACAGCCCTCGTCACAACTGATGTACCTCCATATCAGGATATGGGTGGTAGAGGTCTGACAGAGAAGTAGTTTTAACCAACTTCTGTGTTTTGGGATTATCCCGATTCTCTATCAGCAAGGGTACAAGATGACAGCCATTTTGGACAGAGAATCTTCAAAATCTCGCTTGTGGCAACTTGAGCAAATCCCAAAGTAACCAATTATACCTGCCTAGCAAGGCGGCACTAACTGTTTTCATAGCAGTAGCTGAAGTCCCACAGTTCTTTAGTTGATTGAGACCGGGTGCTTCCTCGAATTAGGAGAGAGAAACAACAGATGATGGTGCTGTAGAGTATATTTCCTAGATGCTGACACAATCACAGTGTCTGGCTGCGGGTCTGATTTAAGGAAGAGAGGGTCTTGATCTGGAAGCTTACATTTAAAAGCTTAGCAGGAGCAAATTTAGCCAAGGCAGGATTCGGAAACAATTGTATTGGTGAATCAAGGATGCCAAGTGCCAACGGTAGAAGCGGTCTAGGCACAGAATAATCCCTTCTATGTGCCTTGAGGAAGGCCATTTGACAAAAAGCAATAGCATTTTGTGAAAATTAAAAAAAAATCCACCAGTAACATTTCACAAAACACTCTAAAGGGCAAAAGAACTTGAATGAAATGCTTTTTGAAAGGTTTAGAAAATATTCCAAAGGGGGGAAAAAAGGCTGAGTTCAGTGTTAAAAGGTGCTGCAAAAAGACTGGAAGTGATGAGCAGGGCCACATATAGGCACTACCCATGCACGTGGTCGTTAGTTGCTTTCTAGACTGCCCGCACCCTCAGATGCAGAGCCAACTGGTAGATTGGCATGACCAGTGTGCAGATCTCTAGACTTGGGACGGTCACAGAACAGGGAAGTGGGAGGATCGGTGAGCAATCTGCAGTTACAGTATCCACCAAAAAGAGCATTACCGAAGGGAAGTAGCCTGTTCTTTTGAAGGAAATTTCTAACTGCAGATTCCTCCTCTCATGAATAGATACCATAACAGTCCCTCCGAAGGTAGCGAGCTGAACTGACTCATACTAAAAAGTCCTGCAGGATCAAGCAGGCAAAATGCCCCTCTCGACAAACCTGTTGAGCTAGTAGTGCTTTGTGAAAGTCTGTGCCAACGCCCACATAGCCACTTGCCAGATATCCAGGACAAGCACTCCATGTACTAACGCAGTGGTAGTAGATTTGGGCCTGGTGAATTGCACCCACAAGTCGTCTGGGGGCTGCTTGTTCTCCAGTACGTAGCGAATCTTTATGCATAGAATAATTCCTCAAGAGATGGTCTGTTGATGCACTGCCTTGCCCTTCTTTGCTCTTGAAAACCATTATTATTATTATAGTTGCTTGTAAAGCGCAGCTGACACCCTACGGGTACCCTGGCGCGGTGATAAAATGTTAGCTGGGTGTGGAACGAACTGTAGCCCTTGCCCAGAAGTAATTAGCAGGGGACCGGGGAGCATACCCGGGGATAGAGCCAGGTTTTTATCCTTTTTCTGAACTGCAGAATGTTGTCTATATGTCTAATATCAGATGGAAGTTTATTCCAGAGGCGGGGGGCTGCCATGCAGAAGGCCCTGCCTCCTGATTTAGCTTTCTTAACTCTATGCACCCTCACCAGGTTTGCGGATGAAGAGCGAAGCGTTCGGGGGGGGGGAGGGGGCATACCAGGTAAATGTTTCCTGCAGGGATTTGGGTCCATGTCCATGCAGGGCCTTGAACATTATGCATAATGCCTTGAATTGTATTCTCTGCGAGACTGGCAGCCAATGCAAATCAGAGAGTGCCAGGGAGGCAGAAGAACGGTGCGATCGCCGTAATGCTATTTTTGCAGCCATGGTCTGTATTCTCTGCAATCTCTCAATCAGATATTGTGGGGAATCCAAAAGCAGAGCGTTGCAGTAGTCCAGTCTACTAAGGATAGTACTTCGGACTATCAGCGTTCTAGCCTCCAAAGAGAACATCAGAAAGATTTTCCGGAATGCTCTAATCAAACTAAAACAACTTCCAACTGTCTTGTTGACATGTTTTTCTAATGTCAGTTTGTTATCAAACATGACTCCCAGGTTGCGTACAGTATTACTGGGAGCCAGTGAGGTACTGGGAGGAGTAGGCCAGAAGTTAGATGGAAGTATAGAAGGAGTTCTTCCTACTGCACAATGTAGAATCTCTGTCTTCTCTGAATTAAAATGAAGAGAGTTCTCCCTGAGCCAAGTTGCTATATCCTGCAGACATGCATGAAAGTCTGTTAGAGACACTGATTGCTCATCCTCTAAAGACAGGATAAGCTGGGTGTCATCTGCATAATTCACTAAATTAACATTATGAGATCTAATGATGGCAGGTAGAGGACTAATATAAATGTTAAATAGGATAGGGCTGATTGCCGATCCCTGAGGGACTCCATGCAGCATGTTAGAAAACTTGGACCGAAAAGGGGGGAGGGCTACTGCTTGTTGTCTGTTAGATAAGTAAGAATGAAACCACTTAAGGGCGGTGCCCGTCACTCCCACCTCTTCAAGCCTGGACAAGAGAATCCCATGGTTTACCGTGTCGAATGCGGCAGACAGGTCGAGGAGGACCAGTATGGCCGACTGTCCCCTGTCTGCTCGCATCCGTAGATCGTCCATAACGGTCACCAGGGCAGTCTCCGTCCCATGGCCTGGGCGGAATACAAATTGTACCTTATCAAGAATGTTATTTATTTCTAAAAACTGGGAGAGTGCTTTACTAACCACTCGTTCCAGAATTTTTACCGGATAAGGTAGGAGGGATGAGCTGATCATCCACTTGATGCTCCTTGGTCTGATCTTTATAGAAACTCCATGCTCTTATAGGATCCAGACAATGGAGCCTCTCTTCCTCCTTAGAGGGATGAGGTGAAGCAAATTTTGCTCACATATAGCCAATTTTAAAGCAATGAGAAAGACTATCTTTAAAGTCAGATGTGTTAAGGGGCAACTGTGCAGTGGCTCAAAAAGGTTGCACATCAAGAAAGGGAGGACGAAATTAAAGTCCTACTGGGTCATCACAAAAGGATTTGGTGAGAACAAATGCTGCAAACTTTTCAAAAAACCTCATCACAATAGGTGATCTGAATAACGAAGGTTGATCCGACAAACGCAAGAAGGCCAAACGAGCTGACAGTTTGCCCCAAACAGTGCTCACTGTAGGTCCTTGCTGTAGCAAAAAGATCAAGCCAGGGCTCTCCCCATAGTTGGAAGACTGCCTGTGCGACCTCTGGAAGCAACGGCCATTCTTGATCTGGTAGTCCGCCTGCCATTTAAAGATCCTGCCAGGAGATTCCCCAGGAGAGAAATCCCTTGTTGGTTTAGCCACTTCCAGAGGCGCAAGGCCTACTGGTACAGGACCCAAGACTCCATCCTGCCCTGCTTGATGCAGTACCCCATGGCGGTGGTGCTGTCCAGGAGCACTTGCACCAGTCCTTCACTTGATAATGGGCAGGAAAGCCTTCAATGCCAAGCAAATCACCTTCAACTCTAACAAGCTGATGTGAAGTCGAGTCTCCACTGGAGACCAGAGGCCTCTGATCTTCACCTCTCAGAAGGCCTTCCCAACCCAGCAGTGATGCATCTGTGGCCGCTGTCAGCTCTGGGTGAGATGGGGAGAGAGGCCTGCCATTGATTCATTCGTGGTCCAGCATTCAGCATTGTATATCTTTTGCCATCCCCTCCGAAATATGGATACTATCCGACAGATTTTCCTGATGCTGTGCCCACTGGGATTTTAGGTCCCACGGCAGAGCTCGCATGAGCTACCTGGCCTGCATCATCAGCAGGATGCAGGGGGTCAAGAGTCCCAGCAGCCTCATCTGCACCAAGATCCAGGACAGAGGCTGAAACATTTGGATCATAGACCGAATGTCCTGTACTCTCCGTTCCAGAGGAGAGGCACAAAACTGTACTGTATCCAGAACTACCCAGATGAAAGGGAGAGTCTGAAGGAGTCAGGTGAGTACTTCGGCCCGTTGATAGTGAACCCCAATTTTGTTAGGAGGTTCGCATTGCCTGAAGGTGGTTGATGACTGCCTGGGGCGAGACAGCCTTCAGAATCTAGACGCTGAGGGAAGACTGGTACCCCAGCCCTCCACAGATGGGCTGATACCACTGCCATCACTTTCGTGAACACTCGAGGGGCACTCCTGTGGCCAACGAGGAGCACTGCAAACTGAAAATGCTCCTGGCCCACCGCAAACCGCAGGTAGTGTCTGTGACTCTGCAGGACGGGGATGTCCTGCAGGTCCAACACCACCATCCAGGGTTTAGGGCAGACCAGACCAAAGCTAGTCTGAATTTGTCCTGCCACAGGGAGACACAGAGGTTGAAGATCTAAAACAGGATGAAGGCCTCCATCTTACTTCGGCAGAAGGAAGTGGCTGGACTAATATCTAGTTCCTACTTTCTAAACCGGAAGCCTCTCTATGGTACCTTTGGCCAAAAGGCCCTGCACTTCCTGCTGTAAGATAGGTTTATTAGATGGTCCTCCATCAGTCGCCCTGAAGGCAGTCGAAGGTGTGGCAGGGTAGAAAGAAATGGGACAGCATAGGCCCGGTGTTCAATTTGGAGGACCCACTTGTCTGTCATGATGGCTTGCCACTCAGGCAATATCTGATTATGCCTCCGATAGGGTGGCTGTGTGCCAAAAAGGACACATTAAAGCAGTTTTGCAAGTGCGGCCTCTGGATGGACGGGGAATAGAAATACACTGGCCCAGCTGTCCTCCGTGTCATTCAGAGTCACTGCCTCTGCCACGAAAGGGATAAAAAGCCTTTGGACAGGAGTAGTAGTCTGGTATTGACGGATGGGAAAACCTCTACAGTAGCCATGGAGAGAGTGAAACTGTTGGTAGAATTGCCCTGCAAGAGCAGAAAGGCTCAAGGAGCATGCTCTGACTCTGCTCTCCTTAAAACATTCCAAGACCATAGTCTGCTTTGTCACCATAAAGCAAAATCTGTCAATGGGCATGTCCATTAAAGAGGCCTGAACATACCCAGAGAAACATGTGGACCTCATCCTGGCATGGTGCCGGAGGGCCAGATTGGTACCAATGGCATGCCCCAAGCAATCAGTCGTGTACAGTCCTGATAATAATATCACAAATGTAGCTGTAAGGGATACCAGAACGTCATCCAGAACAGCCAAACTCTGTGTCCAAAAGGTCATGGGAGTAACGGCTGAAGACACATTTAATGGCATTTACTCATCTTTGAACAATGTTCGTGGAAGAGAAAAGTTTCTTTCCAAAGGTCTATTATCTTTTGGCACACGATCAAGAGGAGTGGTGGGAAAGGAATTGGGGTTGATCCTGCTGGTGGATGCCTGCACCACCAGATTTTCCCGAGTTGCCTGCTGTATTAGGAAGGCAGACTAGCCAGGTGCAGGATGGTAGCGACTGGAGATTTGTCTATAAACTAGGTGCGCTGAATAGGGCTTATCCCAGGTCCCACTTGTCAATAAGGGCCTCATTAAACAGTAAAAGAGACTTAATGTGAGCCTGTCCAGCTTGCAACACCTCAGTTAAGACATTAGTCTTCACCTCCATAGTGAGCAACGGAAGGTCTAACAACTCACTTTCCTCTGTGGCAGGATCCGGGAAAGACACAAGACCAAAATCAGGTGAAACGTGAAGCCCACTGGCATTTTGAAGTTCCTCATACTAATTGTCCTCATATCTGGAAACTTCCTCACAGTTGTAGTCGTTCAAATCTGTACCAAATAAGTTGATTACAGTCTGGGCACTACAATGTGTTACGGGCAAAGTTTCTGAATCGGGTGGGTTTCCAAGAGGTAGTGCACCGGTAACCACAGGGTGTGACTGTAGGAAGCTGGCTCTGTATATACTATAACAAAGTGAGTTATAGTGTGCACAGAGTCCAGTGGATCACCAAAGGTAGGAAGAGGTAAAGTTAGATAGCACCTCACTCTCTATTTGTGGTAGTGTGGTCGAGCAGTAAGGCAGTATCAGAGGACAGTGTTAAGCATTTGTTGTACACACTCAGTCAGCAAATGAATTCACACCCTCAAAGACTGAACTTCAGACCAATTGTTTTTGTATGAAAATATTCTTTTAGTTATTTTATTTTCTAGAACCAAGCAAGCACAGGTAAGCAATAAATACTTTACAGTAGTAATGCAGTTTGTAAACAGTTTGAATAGAAATTGTATATGCACTTTGTTTTTACTTACAGTATGGTTTCAGAGAAATACAATACTTTGTAAATACAGTACATAGACTTGAATGGGCTTTTCAGTAAAATTACAGGTCAGTTACTTTTGAGATTACTTTTCTTACTCAGAGTAGTATACCTGGATACTACTCTGGGACATTTCCTGCAAACAGGTAAGTAAAATCGATTTTGTTAGTTAGTGCAATTTTAAAGAATTTCTTAAGGTTTTCAAACTCCACACTTAGAAACTTTTCCAAGAAAAACAGTCAATGTTATCCTATGGAGGAAAATAGTATTATCGGTTTTGAGGTAAGTATTTGGTAGTGGGAGTGGAGGTTCTGGGGGTAGACTCAGGGGTCCCCAAGGGTCAAGGATGCACTCTAGTTACACCCTCAGCGGCATTAGGCGGCCGGGGGCAGAGTGCTGAGGCCCAATGTTATCCAAAGGGGGATAGGGGGCCTCCGGTTGGTGGCTTCAGGCAAGCAGGCCACTTGGTTGTGGGAGCAAAGCTCCTGGAATTTAGCTCAGGGCAAATGGGGAAACAAAGTAGCACCAAAGGTGCACCCTCAGCGGCACTAGGGCGGCCGGGTGCAGGGTGCTGTTTCGACGTCGGGCGCCCTGTTGTTTGCAATGGGGAACCTCCGGTTTGCAAAGGCACTGCAGGCTTGGGGACGAAAGTCTTCTGGGTGCAACCACCACTTCGAGAGGTAAGTTGGGAAGTTAGGGGTTGGTTAGGCACCGTCGGTTTGGGCACCCAAGGCCATGGGGCGTCGGGTGAAGGGGTGCCTTTTGAGGTCGGATCTTCTTACCAGCTCCTGGTCGCGGTTGGGGGGACCTTCTGGATTTAGGCTGCAGGCGTCGGCTGGAGGCTTGAGGCAGGTCAGGGGTAGCCGGATCTTGGGTCAGGATCGCTGGGGGGACCTCCTCGTGGTGTTTGCCCGCTCGGGCCGTGGACAGCGGGTGCAGAGTGGGGCGGATTCGCGGTGTCCGGCCGGAGCTAGAGGTTGCAGATGAACAAATCCGGTGTTCACGGGAGACAAAGTCTTTGTAGTTGGAGGCAGGCAGGACCTCCGGGGTTTTCGAGGTTGCTGGCTGAAGGACACACCGGGATTTCGCAGGAGCAGGTTCGAGGGGGAGACAGGCCGGTAGGGCTGGGGCCAAGTCAGTGGGCGTCTTCCTCTTGTTAGCTGCTGCACAGCTGTTTGGTCCTTCTTCTTCTTCTTGTAGTTTCTTCTTGTCTGAGGAAGCAAGGTTCAGGGGTGCCCCTAAATACTAGATTTAGGAGCGTTACAGGTAGGTAAAGGCAGGGACCAATGGGTCCCTTCCTTGGAGTGGGTACACCCCTATTATGCCACCCTCCAGTGGGAGGGGGGCATGAGTCTGTCCCTGGTTGGCTGAGTCCCCCCATCTGCAAGATGGCGGGGACTGAGAGTTGTGCTTCACCTCGCCTCCCCCACCTGAGGGGTGGAGTTGGCAGAGGTGGGCACACCTCTTCCTTGCTTGGCTTTCCCGCCGGTTCTCCCGCCCAAAGTGGGGGTCAGAACCAGTGGGGACCAGTTGCTGAGAGCAGCAAGTGGCCTGGGGAAGCTCACAAAGGCGGCAAGCCTTTGAAGCTTCCCCTTCGTGAAGTCTACCCATCCTGGGGGTGGAGGCTTGGCACCTCGTCCCAGGATGTGCATTGTTTCAGGCCCCAGAGAGCAGCAGGCTCTCAGCCCAGGGGTCCAGAAACATGTCTGGGGGTGGCAACTGAAAGCAGCCACTCAGCCAGGACACTAGAGGTGGGTTAGTTTTCAGGGGCATCTCTAAGATGCCCTCTGTGTGCATTTTCATTAAATCCCACACTGGCATCAGTGTGGGTTTAATGTGCTGAAAGTTTGATACCAAACTTCTCAGTTTTCAGTGTAGCCATTATGGTGCTGTGGAGTTCGTAATTACAAACTCCCAGCACCATATACTCTTAATGGCAGCACTGCACTTACAATGTCCAAGAATGGACTTAGACACTGTAGGGGTACAGGGCTCAGGCACCTATACCCTCACCACTGGTATAGTGCACCCAGCTAGTGGGGTGACTGATCTATGCTAGGGCAGTGGGTTGTAGGCATGGCACACAGAGATGTGTGCCATGTCGACTCTTCACTTTGTTCTGCACCAAAACACGCAGCCTGCAAAGGCAGTGTGTGTGTGTGTGTGTGTGTGTCTGTGTGTGTGTACGGGTACAGGACCTCTACGGGTGGCACAATAAGTGCTGCAGCCCTTAGAGGCCTTCTCTGGTCACAGTGCCCTGGGTACCTGTGGTACCATTTACCAGGGGCTGATCTGTGGCCAGAGATGCCAATTGGGTTTTAGGCTTCAATGCAGTTTTAGGGAAAGAACATAGGCCCTGGGTACCTGATTAGCAGGAGCCCAGGGCACACTCAGTCAAAGCACATCAGCAATTCAGCAAATAGTGGGGGCAACCATGCAGAAAGAGGGCACTTTCTCACAGCGACTTCAGACGAAGTGGCAGCAGTATCATTTTGGAATCAGATAGCACAATAGGCTGTAAATCCTCATCCAGACTGGTTACCAATGAGAATGAGAAAAAAACTTCAACCTACGCTGACATAAAGGTATCACAAGACTGGGTTTGCTACAAAAACCAGGTGGGTGAGAGAAGAGCACCAGAGAGCAAAGTAGCAAAATAGCCTGATTAAACCGTTTTAAAGTGGGGAGACCACTCCTGTGAAGCAGAGTAACAAGTCAGATTGTCAAGGAGATGAGAAAAGGACTGCTTGAGCAAGTCATCACTAGATAATTATAGATGGGAATTCACCAGCGAAGGCGGGGCTAGAATCTTTAGACCACATGGACTTATCTATCCACAGGTGTGCTCAATAAAAACGAATTTATATAGATTTG
>CAWUFW010014127.1:242500-267500 GCA_963921515.1 Calotriton arnoldi
GGCACCATATTTCCTGCTTTTAAACAACAAATCGTTTTTAAACAAATCGAACGTTTTTAACTTTCTAAACTTTTTACCTGCTGTAATTTGTAGTTTGTCACAGAGTTCGCACTCGCTTCTGTTGGAGAGTGCTGGCATGGTCTGGGGCAACGAAAACTTTCGTAATTGCTGAGCGCGACCGCCATCTTGAGGGTATTGCGAGTCAGTGGGCTAGTTCTTTTCCCCTGACAGCATAAATGGGAGCGCTGATGTGTCCGCGCAGAGCTGCTTTCTCCTGAGGCTTGAGCCGGGAGACAATACTCGCTAGCTCTGCTAAACTTGCACATTGCACTGTACTGTTTTTAGGCACCATATTTCCTGCTTTTAAACAACAAATCGTTTTTTAAACAAATCGAACGTTTTTAACTTTCTAAACTTTTTACCTGCTGTAATTTGTAGTTTGTCACAGAATTCGCACTTGCTTCTGTTGGAGAGTGCTGGCATGGTCTGGGGCAACGAAAACTTTCGTAATTGCTGAGCGCGACCGCCATCTTGAGGGTATTGCGAGTCAGTGGGCTAGTTCTTTTCCCCTGACAGCATAAATGGGAGCGCTGATGCGACCGGCGCAGCGGACGCGCGCAGCGAGCGCGCCGCTGGCGCGCCAAAGCGCGCTAAGGCAAGCCCGTCCGCGCTCGGACAACGCTCAGCGCCAGCACCCCTGCCCCTTCTAACTCAGGTGAGATGATCAGCCTGAAGTATTCGAGAGCACAACTGTTAGACTTAAAGCCGGTGGGTAAGACCATCGGCTGTGTAAAACTCGCGCTGAATACCAGACCCCCCTCTTCCCTAACTATTTGTCCTAACTGTAACTGTGTGCTACCTAACCTGATACATCATTCTATTAAAGATATCAATTACAAAAACTTAAAGAGGATGGAGTCAGAGAAAACAGTGATAAAATGTATATTGCTTAACGCTAGATCACTGGTAAAGCACAGTACAGAGTGTGCAACTCTCATAGAGGAAGGAAACTTCAAATTGGCTTTCATCACAGAGGCATGGACTGATGCAGCCTCAGGTCCAGATATAGTGAAAGCTACACCGCCGGGATTTCTATGTCATACTCTAAACAGGCCAATTAGGAGAGGTGGTGGATTAGCAATTATCTATCACGACTCATTAAAAGCTGGTTTTCAGACAGCCTCAAATCCAGATTGTGAGGCACTTTCCTTTAGTTTTAGTATATTGAATCACCACACATTTAAAGGTATTTTACTATATAGACCTCCTGGTCCCAAGAGCACCTTCCTAACATCCATCAGTAGTCTTTTGGAAGAAGGGCTTTGTACTGGCTCCTTTACTATTATGGGAGACTTTAATTATTACTTGGAAGCTCCTCTGGAACCAGACACGATTGCCCTTCTGGACATGATGAAAAGCGCTGACCTTAGCCAACAGGTAATAGGTCCTACACATGTGGCAGGACATACTCTGGATGGGATCTTTTCTAACCATCCACAACTCTGCTTCACGGGTCTGTTGCCTCTCACTTGGACCGACCACTCTGCTGTGCAATTTGAGCTGGCCCTCCCGCGTACTGCATGGGCAGTAAGGGGCCAAAGTACCTAATTAAAAGCAGGGCTTGGAATAAAATTGAGGGCAAGGCTCTAGAAAATGCGCTTACATCAACTATGGATCAATTACCCACAGGAATAGAGGAGGCCACTATGCACTATACTAAGTGGCTAGAAACAGCGTGTAATAAACTAGCCCCAGAAAAAGTTTTATCTTCCAAAAGATCTCAACCAACGGCCCCTTGGTATACAGAGGATCTAAGGAAACAGAAACTTAATTGTAAATCCCTTGAGCGGAATTGGAGGCAAGAATACAAGGAAGCGGAGAAAAACGCTATAAACAAAGTCTTGCCATCTACAAACTAATGATATTTAATGCAAAAAAAGAGTTCTTTACAAACCGAATTTCTCTTACGAAAAACTCGGCTAAAGAACTTTTAAAACAGTTTCTAACTGGCCTCCCCCGTCCTGCAAAAATCCAGGCGAGGCCAGGAACTATGTGAAAATATTGCTAGTTTCTTTTTAAATAAGGTAGAGGTCATTTTTCGACATTCCTCCACCCAAGCAATATAGGGCGGTAACACAGTTGGAAGGAAGGACCACCGCTGTCTTTGATAAATTTGAGCCACTATCTGTTATTGATACAGAGACGCTCTTATTGGCAGCAAGGTCAGGCTCCCCTTATGACCCCTGTCCAGTTTCGGTGATCAAAGGTGCTTCGGGACTTACTGCCCCTGTACTCACCTCCCTGTTCAACTCAATGTTCAATGCAGGGTATTTCCCTAAACTTTGGAAAGTGGCCTCAATATTGCCGCTGCTAAAAAAGCCCAACCTTGATCCCAAGGACCCCAATAACTTTCGTCCAATTTCACGTCTCCCGCTGCCTGCCAAACTGGTCGAGAAATCGATGAATGTACAACTCAGAGCCTTCCTAGGTGAAACCCAAGCCTTGGACCCTACTCAGTATGGGTTCAGAGAGGGACATAGCACTGAGTCTGCCCTCATTAAGTCCACTGAAGAAATTAGAGAAGTATTGGATAGGGAGGCAAGGCCGCCTTGATTATGTTGGACTTATCGGCGGCCTTTGATACGGTCCATCATGACCTACTGCTGAACCAATTATCAGCGTGCGGGATTCAGGGTAAGGCATGGAAGCTGCTGAAGTCCTTCCTAACGGGCAGATCTCAAATTGTGGCACTAGATGAATTTTATTCCAAACCGTTTTCCCTGCCTTGCGGAGTACCTCAGGAATCCTCCCTTAGTCCGACTCTTTTTAACGTATATGTCTCTTCCCTGGCTTCTTTAATTGGCTCTTTTGGTTTTGACCTCACTTCTTATGCAGACGACACACAAATTGTGGTGGCTCTGCGACCAGGACAGGGAGTAGGAATTGACATTCAGTTCCACGACTGTATGGCGGCAGTCGGGAGGTGGATGTCGCAAAACTGCCTGAAACTTAATTCAGGTAAGACTGAGGTCATCTTATTTGGAAATGATGCCAATTTTTGGACCCCCAATTGGTGGCCGGATACATTGGGTACTCTCCCTACACCCACCAAGAAAGTAAAGAATTTAGGAGTGATAATTGATGACAAGCTTAATTTTAATGATCAGATAAATGCAGTAACCTCAGCCACTTTTTATACCCTCAAAATGATTTAAAAAATACTACATTTCTTACCAGTAGACAGTCGGCGGACAGTAGTCACGGCACTTATCATGTCTAGGCTGGATTACTGCAATGGTCTTTACTTAAACATTCAAGAACGGTTCATGAACAAGCTCCAATTGTTGCAAAATGCGGCGGCAAGACTGCTTACTGGTACCCGAAATTTACTCCTATTGCCAAGGAAATCAAAAAACTTCACTGGCTGCCTGTCAGGAAAAGGGTACGTTTTAAGGCCCTGTGCACCGTGCATAAAGCACTGCAAGGTACAGGCCCAGACTACCTTAAACAGCGTCTGAAATGGTATCAACCCATAAGAACTCTTCGCTCCCTTGGTGCTAAGTTGGTATCAGTACCACCCATAAAAAAGTCGCATGGGGAGGGAGAAGTTTTATTGCCGGTGCTGCTAAGGCCTGGAATGATCTCCCTTTTCATTTGAGAAACACACATAATATCCTAACCTTCAGGAAGGAATTGAAGACATGGCTTTTACTTTGTAAAAATTGTCTTCCACCTCAGTGCCCAGTTTGAGAGCAGCTAGCGCCAGGACACCTTTGGGTAACCGTTCGCGCTGTATAAATGCCTATAACATAACATAACATAACATTGCTTTTCCACATGGGGAGCTGCATGTCAGCAGCTCCCCATGTGGAAAGCAATCTCGAGCTCCCGAGGACGCGGGGAGCCGGCTGGGACCGTGGGGGGATTGGGGACCCCCACGGTCCCCAACGGAGAGGAGCCAGCCCCGGGGATGGGGTACCCGGGGCATGTAGTGGCCCGGGAGGGGGCCACGCGGCCCCCTCCCCCAAAAAAATAAATAAATAAAGGCCTGCCCCGGGGATGGGGTCCTCGGGGCAAAAGAGAGCCTGAGGAGGGAGGCCACGCAGCCCCCTCCTTAAAAAAATAATAAAAGAGTGGCCATGCCCCAGGGGATGGGGTACCCGGGGCCGGAATCGGCCACAGGAGGGGACCACGCGGCCCCCTTCCCGTTTTTTAAAAAGAAAAAAAGGGGTAAGGCCCTGGGGATGGGGTCCCCAGGGCCCAAAATAGGAAAAAGGAAGGGGGCCACACAGCCCCCTTCGGGAGAAAAAAACGATCGGGCCGCAGGCTCCGCCCCCTTCCTTTACCACTCTGCAACGCGCCCCTGGCGCGTTTGCAGAGAGAGCAATTCCCCTTGAATACTGGGGGTCCCTGGGGGCCAACTAGCCCACCAGGAACCTCCAGTATGCGCCAGAGGCTGCGTTGCAGAGAGGTGTACAGAGGCCACGCCCCTTTTACACCTCTCTGCAACGCAGCTCTGTGGCGCTTACTGGAGGTACCTGGTGGGATAGTTGGACCCCAGGGACCCTCAGGATTCAAGGGGACTTAATCCCCCAACTTAAAGCGCGCCACGGGGCGCGTTTGCACAGTGGTGAAGGTAGGGGCGGGGCTTCAGGTGACATGTGTGCAAACAGGCCCCGTGGCGCGTTTTAAGATGGGGAATTAAATCCCCTTCAATCCTGAGGGTCCCTGAGGGCCAACTAGCCCACCAGGTACCTCCAGTAAGCGCCACGGAGCTGTGTTGCAGAGTGTTGTAAAAGGGGCGTGGCCTCTGAACACCTCTCTGCAACGCAGCTCTCTGGCGCATACTGGAAGGAATCTGGTGGGCCAGTTGGCCCCTAGGGAACCTCGGGATTGAGGAGGAATTAATTCTCCAACTTAAAACGCGCCACAGGGCCTGTTTGCAGACATGTCACCTCAGGCCCCACCCCTTCCTTCACCATTGTGCAAATATTCCTCTAAAATCAGCCGAACTACGAATTCCGATTTACTCACCTGTTATCAGGAGAGACCTCATTGCTGCATCTTTGAGCCCAGTACTGATCCTGAAAAGTAATTTTAACCGTACTTACCAGTAACTTGAATTTCCTTCCATAGGATATCATTGCCTGCTTTTTGCTGAAAAAGTTTCTAAGTGTCGATTTTGAAACATACAAATATTCCTCTAAAATCAGCAGAACTACGAATTCGATTTACTCACCTGTTATCAGGAGAGAACCCAGTGCTGCATCTTTTAGCCAAGCACTGACCCTGAAAAGTAATTCTAACCGTACTTACCAGTAACTTGAATTTCCTTCCATAGGCTAACAATGACTGGTTTCACTTGGAAATTCTTCTAAGTGTTGAGTTTTGGAACTTTATAATATTCCTCTAAAATCAGCTGAACTACGAATTCCGATTTACTCACCTGTTATCAGGCGAGAACCCAGTGCTGCATCTTTTAGCCCAGCACTGACCCTGAAAAGTAATTCTAACCGTACTTACCAGTAACTTGAATTTCCTTCCATAGGCTAACATTGACTGGTTTCACTTGGAAATTCTTCTAAGTGTTGAGTTTTGGAACTTTATAATATTCCTCTAAAATCAGCTGAACTACGAATTCCGATTTACTCACCTGTTATCAGGAGAGAACCCAGTGCTGCATCTTTTAGCCCAGCACTGACCCTGAAAAGTAATTCTAACCGTACTTACCAGTAACTTGAATTTCCTTCCATAGGCTAACATAGAAGAATTTCCAAGTGAAACCAGTCAAAGTGTGGAGTTTTGGAACTTTATAATATTCCTCTAAAATCAGCTGAACTACGAATTCCAATTTACTAACCTGTTATCAGGAGAGACCTCAGTGCTGCATCTTTCAGCCCAGTACAGATCCTGAAAAGTAATTCTAACTGTACTTACCAGTAACTTGAATTTCCTTCCATAGGCTAACATTGACTGGTTTCACTTGGAAATTCTTCTAAGTGTGGAGTTTTGGAACTTTATAATATTCCTCTAAAATCAGCCGAACTACGATTCCGATTTACTCACCTGTTATCAGGAGAGAACCCAGTGCAGCATCTTTTAGCCCAGCACTGACCCTGAAAAGTAATTCTAACCGTACTTACCAGTAACTTGAATTTCCTTCCATAGGCTAACATTGACTGGTTTCACTTGGAAATTCTTCAAAGTGTGGAGTTTTGGAACTTTATAATATTCCTCTAAAATCAGCCGAACTACGAATTCCGATTTACTCACCTGTTATCAGGAGAGAACCCAATGCTGCATCTTTTAGCCTAGCACTGACCCTGATAAGTAATTCTAACCGTACTTACCAGTAACTTGTATTTCCTTCCATTGGAATCCATTGTCTGGTTTTCCGCAGAAAAGTTTCAAAGTGCTGTTTTTCACAAACTACAAATATTCCTTAAAAATCGCCTGTATGACTTAAACGCATTCTTTCAACTGTTTACAGGAGATGCACCAGTGCTGGATCCAGGATCCAACACTGAGTAAGAAAAAATAACGATAACACTACTTACCTGCTAAGTGAATTTCCTCCCATAGGATAACATTGGTGATTCTATGTGAAAAAGTTTCTAAGTGTCAACTTTTAAAATACAATAATATTCCTTAAAAATCACTACTGTAACCAAAACGCTTTTACTCAACTGTTTACAGAAGATGTCCCAGGACTGAATCTAGGATCCAGTCCTGTGGTTGAAAAAAGTAATCCATAAATTAACTAATTGCATTTAACTAGAAATTCACATTGAGCTCAATGTTGCATTGTGTTTGAAATTGTGTTGCCCATTGCAACAACTGTAACTACTGTACTTAAAAGTCTATTGCCTATTTTCAAAGTATTTAAACTAAAGTAATTCATTCTGAGAAAGTATATTTTGTAATGTAATGTATAATGTAATTACAATGTAATTTAAAAATAAAATATCTAAAAATAAATAGTTTAAAAAAATGTAGTAAATCAGTATCAAAAAAATAAATATAACAATTAATACATTTAAAAATTGTCATTTACAAAACCTTTGAAATTCACTGAAAAAACCATAGGTTTCAGACATGTTATAGTTAGGAATTAGCATTTAAAAAACCTTTGAAATTCACTGAAAAAACCATAGGTTTCAGGCACGTTATAGTTAGAAATTAGCATTTAAAAAACCTTTGAAATTCACTGAAAAAACCATAGGTTTTAGGGACAGTTATACTTAGTTGGACATTGCACTCGTACAAAACCGTGAAATTCCCCGTTATAGTTAGTTCAGCTAACTATAACTCGCGCCCCGCAATGCACTGCTGATGACGTCACATATTACATCACTCATGACATGGTCAGTGACATCACTGATGACATCACTGATGACATCTCAAATGTAATATGTGGCGTCATCAGCAGTGCATTGCTGGGCGCAGTTATAGTTAGCTGAACTAACTATAACGGGGAATTCACGGGTTTATGCGAGTGCAATGTCCAACTAACTATAACTGTCCTAAAACCTATGGTTTTCAGTGAATTTCAAGGTTTTAAATGCTAATTTCTAACTATAACGTGTCTGAAACCTATGGTTTTCAGTGAATTTCAAGGTTTTAAAATGCTAATTTGTAACTATAACGTGCCTGAAACCTACGGTTTTTCAGTGAATATATATATGTGTGTATATATATATATATGTGTGTATATATGTGTGTATATATGTGTGTATATATATATGTGTATATATATATATATATATATATATATGTATATATGTGTATGTGTATATATGTGTATGTGTATATATGTGTGTATATATATATATATGTGTGTATATATATGTGTGTGTGTATATATATGTGTATATATATATATGTGTGTATATATATATATATATATGTGTGTGTATATATATATGTGTGTGTATATGTGTGTATATGTGTGTGTATATATATATATATGTGTGTAAATATGTGTGTGTGTGTGTATATATATATATATATGTGTGTGTGTGTGTATATGTATATATGTGTGTGTGTGTGTATGTGTGTGTGTATATATATATATATATTGCTGGCTTCGTCTCTACAACATCCAGTTTTCCCCGGAAAAGATGAACACGGACCCAAAGTTTCTGGTGCAAAGGTGAGTTTATTTGCTGCCCCGCACCGCTGCCAAAACACAAGAAGTCCAAAAAGCATCATCGCTCTAGGACTTCGCCTCGCCGGTCTCGCGACTCGGCTGAGGCCCCTCCCGGCACCGTCCCCGCGGCCCCGGACATGCCTGTGGAGTCGCCCCCGCCATACCCGCCCTTCCCGGGTTCGGGGGCGGATCCGGCCAAAGTGCAGGAATTCCTGTCGGCCATGGCCCGCCTCTTCGGGCCTCCAGGCCCCTCCGGTGCGCCTTCGGGCCCCGCGGGTCCTGATGGGGTTGCTCCGGCGTCGCCGGCGGCTCCGGCCCGGCGTCGCCCGTGCCTCCAGCCTCGATCCCGGCTCCGGCTTCGGCCCCGGCCTCGATCCCGGCTCCACAACCCCCATCGACGCCGGTCGACCTAACGGCACCTCCGCCGGCGCCGATGTCTCCGGTGCCGTTCTCGACGCCGCCTGGGGCTCCGGCGGCGTCGTTCCCCAGTTCCTTCCGGCTCCGGACATGGACCCGGACCGGCGTCGCTCGGCGCCGGTTCCGGCGCCGATGAGACCTTGGGTCCCAAATGTCCCTCCTCCCCCTTATTTTGAACCTGAGGAGGACCAGGAGGACTGGGAGGGTCTGATGACCCTCTGACACAACAGTGTCAGTACGATGAGGACTGGACAGAGGGTCTAGGGGATGCTAGTGGTCTAGATACTTCCCCTGACACTGGCATGCTGTCTCCTCCCGTGGCTACGGAGGAGGAGCCAATTTTGCAACGGTGTTGCGTAGGGCAGCTGGAGCCTTACATCTCCAACTCCCTGCTGTGGCGGTCAAGGTTAATCTCTTGACAGAGGTGCTTCAGCCGGCAGCCTCCTCTTCGGAGACTGTGCTGCCGTTTAACGACGCCCTCACTGACGTTCTTTTGGGCGCCTGGTACAAGCCCAACACAGGGGCTCCTGTGGATAGGAACGTGTCCCGACGCCATCGCCCAGCTCCGGGCGACCCCTGTTTCTCTCTGTCCACCCCACCCCTGAGAGCTTGGTTGTCCAAGCCTCCGCTTCCCAAACCGCCTTCCCTACCGCCCCTCCGGATAGGGAATCCAAACGCCTGGATCAATTTGGGAAGAAGGGTTTTTCTTCCTCCAGTGCTGGCTTGCGGTCCGTCAACACCGCTTGCCTTTTGGGCCGATATACCCACTCCTTGTGGGATTCGGTGGCGGATGTTTTGCCCCAGTGTTCTGAGGAGGTCCAGACACTGCTTTCCCGCGCCATTGCGGAAGGAAGGGATGCGGCCAAATATACAAGTCGATGTGGCCTTGATACCGCCGACTCGCTGGGCAGGTCTATTGCAACGACGGTGGCGCTACAACGCCACGCCTGGCTGAGAACCACTGGTTTTTCAGGGGATGTCCAGAATACTCTCATGGACATGCCCTTTGATGGAGTCGGTCTTTTGGGTCCAAAGCAGACCATGCGTTGGAGCGCTTTAAGGACTCACGGGCTACTGCAAAGTCCCTGGGCCTTTCTGCTACACACCCTCCGCTGACTTCTGCTTTTCGCCCCTATCGTGGCCACGGTAGGGGCGCCCTTCACGTCAGCAGCCCAGCCACCGGCCCGCGCAGCAGGCGTCTTCGCGTGGCCGAGGACGTGGATTCCGCCGTGGCGGATCGGGCAACCAGCGTGCGGGTCAGGCCACCACCACCAACCCGTCCACGGCCTCCAAACCCTCCTAGTCCCTCCTTTCAGGTGCACAGCACGCCAGTAGGGGCAGGGTCCGCCATCACCTTCCCCACTGGCGTACCATCACCTCGGACAGGTGGGTTTTGGACATTGTCCGAAGGGGCTACTCCCTCCCCTTCGAGTCCACCCCCAGCCATGCCACCTCAATTCCACCGCATGTCAGGGGATCACTTGGTACTTCTGCAGAAGGAAGTCACGGCCCTCCTGGCCAAGAGGGCCATCGAGCATGTTCCGACCCCAGAAGTAGGGCGTGGTTGCTACTCCCACTACTTCCTGGTGCCCAAAAGGACAAGGAGGACATGCGTCCTATCTTGGACCTCCGGAACGTCAATCGCTTCCTCCGGAAGGAGAAGTTCAAGATGCTCACCCTAGCTCAGGTCTTGACTGCCCTCGACCCTGGAGACTGGTTGGTAGCGTTGGACTTGCAGGACGCATATTTCCACATCCCCGTCCTGCCGGCCCACCGGCGTTACCTTCGGTTCACGGTAGGCCCTGAGCATTTTCAGTTCACTGTGCTCCCCTTTGGCCTTACCAGTGCCCCTCGGGTGTTCACGAAAGTGTTGGCGGTGGTCGCAGCTCATCTGCGCCGGGCAGGGGTTTCAGTCTTCCCCTACCTCGACGACTGGCTGCTGAAGGCGGGCTCGTCCCAGGCAGTCGTCTCCCACCTCCAGACTACGGCCGAACTCCTGCACTCGCTGGGGTTCTCCATCAATGTGCCGAAGTCGCATCTGATTCCTTCTCCACAGCTCCTTTTCATCGGAGCAGTTCTGGACACGACGCAGTTTCGGGCCTATCCTCCCGAACGGCGAGTCCGGGATATTCAGGCTATGATTCCGATCTTTCAGCCTTTATCCTGGGTTTCGGTACGGATGACCCTGAGGCTGCTGGGCCTCATGGCCTCCTGCATCCTGCTGGTCAATCATGCCAGATGGCATATGCGGGCTCTGCAGTGGGACCTGAAGTTCCAGTGGGCGCAGCACCAGGGCAACCTGTCCGATCACGTCCAGATCTCGGAGGGGACTGCAAAACAGTTGCAGTGGTGGCTCTCGAACCGGCAATGGGTCATGGGCAGATCCCTCTCCCTTCCCCAGCCAGAGCACACAGTGGTGACGGACGCGTCCCTTCTGGGATGGGGCGGTCACATGGGAGAGGCGGAGATCAGAGGCCTCTGGTCTCCGGCGGAGTCCCGGCTCCATATCAACATTCTGGAGCTCCGGGCGATCCGACTTGCACTCAAGGCATTCCTTCCCTCTGTCAAAGGGAAGGTAGTGCAGGTGTTCACAGACAACACCACCGCCATGTGGTACTGCAACAAACAAGGCGGGGTGGGGTCGTGGACCCTTTGTCAGGAGGCTCTGCGCCTCTGGACATGGCTGGAACATCAGGGCATGTTCCTGATGGTTCAACACCTGGCAGGTTCGCTGAACGCCAGGGTGGACGAACTCAGCCGCAGGTGCATGATGGATCACGAATGGCGTCTTCACTCGGAAGTGGCGCAAGGACTCTTTCTACAGTGGGGAGAGCCTTGGTTAGATCTATTCGCCACCGAAGAGAACGCGCAATGTCATCAGTTCTGCGTGTTGGAATTTCCAAGGCGGCACTCGCTCGGCGACGCTTTTCGTCACGAGTGGAGTTGCGGTCTGTTGTACGCCTTTCCGCCTATACCACTTCTACCCAGAGTGTTGAAGAAGATTCGGCACGACCGGGCCCAAGTCATTCTTGTGGCTCCGGACTGGGCTCGAAGAGTTTGGTATCCCGAGCTACTCAATATGAGCGTAGATCCCCGATCCGTCTGCCTCTTCGGGAGGATCTTCTGTCGCAGCAGCAGGGGACGGTCCTCCACCCGAACCTGTCCAGTCTACACCTGCTTGCGTGGAGATTGAGCGGCGGCAGTTGATTCCTTCGACTTGCCTCCCGAAGTTTGTGATGTGATTCTGGCAGCCAGGCGTCCCTCCACTAAGGTGGTATACGCCTGCAGGTGGAACAAATTTGTGGCATGGTGCACAGCAAAGGCTGTGAATCCCCTTTCTGCCCCTCTTTCTGAGGTCCTTCTGTTCCTTCTCTCTCTGGCCCAACAGGGTTCTGCCCTGGGTACCATCAAGGGTTATCTTTGTGCTATCTCGGCCTTCCTCAGGCTCCCTGATCAGCCCTCCCTTTTCAAGTCCCCTGTTGTTAACAGGTTCTTAAAAGGCATTACACACCTCTTCCCTCCTGTTCCGTTTGTGATGCCTCAGTGGGACTTGAACTTGGTTCTTACCTTTTTAATGTGCGCTCCCTTTGAGCCTCTACATAACTGTCCTCTTCGTCTTCTGACTCTGAAGACAGCCTTTCTGGTGGCCATCACCTCCGCTCGGCGGGTGAGTGAGCTCCAGGCTCTATCTTGTAAACCTCCCTTTCTGTCTGTTCATCCAGACAAGGTTGTTCTTCGGACGCGTCCGTCCTTCTTGCCAAAGGTGGTTACTGCTTTCCACATTGGGCAGACCATCACTTTGCCCACCTTCTTTCCGCCTCCGCATCCTTCCAGAGAGGAAGAGAGGCTCCACCGTCTGGACCCAAAACGTGCGCTCTCCTTCTATATTGACCGCACAAAACACTTCCGGGTGGATGACCAGCTCTTTGTTGGCTACGTGGGCGCCAAAAAGGTCGGGCGGTGCACAAGAGGACCATCTCCCGCTGGGTTACCTTGTGCATCAAGACCTGCTATTCTTTGGCTAAAAAGGAGCCTCCTGTTGGGCTGCGTGCCCATTCCACCAGGGCAACGGCTGCTACCACGGCCTTGGGCCGCGGTGTTCCGCTGCCGGTTATCTGTCAGGCAGCTACGTGGGCCTCGCTGCACACGTTTACAAAGCATTACTGCCTTGACAGTCAGGTCCGGAGGGACGGCTTCTTTGGCCGTTCTGTCCTCCAGGACTTCCTTGTCTGATCTTTGTTCGCAGACCCACCACCGGGGTTGGTATTGCTGGGGTATCTATTCTAAGGTAAGGAATCTGTCACTAACGTGTCTCTTTCAGATGCACAAGTTACTAACTTGTGTAACGATATATCTGTAAGAGACAGTAGTTAGTGACAGATTCCTACCGCCCCACCCATCCTCCCCGTTCTGCGAACTGATTTCTAGGGTTAAGGACATCCCTTTCAGGGCCCTAGTATTTTTCAGACACCTGTGTCAGCTTCTTGCATGGCTCTGCGTTCCTGGCGCGGAAAGTCGTGTACAGAACTGACGTCAGCGCGCAGGGGCGGCGCCTAAGTACTGCCCGCGACGTCATCCCGGCGATCACGATGCCGACGACGGACGCGGAGCCGCACGACGCCGCCTACCGACGCGCAAGGGTACTGCTACGCAAAAAACTTTCCGGATCCAGCCTGACGCCTGGGGATATTCTAAGGTAAGGAATCTGTCACCAACTACTGTCTCTTACAGATATATCGTTACACAAGTTAGTAACTTGTGCATATGTGTGTATATATGTATATATGTGTATATGTGTATATATATGTATATATATGTGTGTATATATATATGTGTGTGTATATATATGTGTATATATATGTGTGTGTATATGTGTGTGTACATATGTGTATATATATGTGTGTACATATGTGTATATATATGTGTGTATATGTGTATATATATGTGTGTATATGTGTATATATATGTGTGTATATGTGTATATATATATGTGTGTATATATGTGTGTGTATATGTGTGTATATATGTGTATGTGTGTGTATGTATATATGTGTGTATATATATATGTGTGTATATATATGTGTGTATATATGTGTGTATATATATATATATGTGTGTATATATGTGTGTATATATATATATATGTGTATATATATATATATGTGTGTGTATATATATATATATGTGTGTATATATGTGTGTATATATGTGTATATATATATATGTGTGTATATATGTGTATATATATATATGTGTGTATATGTGTATATATGTGTATATATATATATATGTGTGTATATATGTGTATATATATATATGTGTGTATATGTGTGTATATATATATATGTGTATATATATATATATGTGTGTATATGTGTATATATATATATATGTGTATATATATATCCAAGAAAGAAGTGACTCAAACAGATAAATTCACCAAAGAACAAAAATATATTTCCACTACAACGTTTCAGCTTCCGCCTTCCTCAGGTAGTACAAGATGGTTTGCTCAGTGGCTGCACAGATGACACAGCTGAATTTTCAAAAAGCATCATGAGTGAAGATTCCATTTGGAATGTGGAATCAATGCAGTCCTGAGAACTCTTGAGATATGCAGTAATCAGATTGTATTATCAGTAATGTTCAGTCCATCTGGATGCAGTGATTTTAAACGGTACATCCAGAAGTTTTCTCTGAGTCCAGTAGTTCTTCCTTTGAGACATGTTCCACGGGAAAATCTTCAAATCTGATAGTAAATGATCCACAAGGTTAAAATGATTGGCTACAGGCTGGTCAATTTTCTTATTAATTATTGCCGATTTGTGGTTCCTGAATCGTGTACGGAGGTCATTCACTGTTTGGCCTACATATTGTTTTTTACAGCTTTGCCGTTGGCACTGAATCACATAAATAATGCATGTTGAGCGACATGTAAGATGCTGTCTTATTCCATAGGTCCTTCTTGTAACAGAACTAGTTACTGATGATGTTTGTAAAAGGTATTCACACGTGATGCACCTTTTAGAGTCACAGCAATGAACCCCTGCATTTGTTACAACTTGCTTGAGTTCAGCTCTCACAATAAGAGATCGTAAATTTGGAGCTCTGCGGTAAGCAATGACTGGCGGTTTTGGAAAAACCTTTTGCAATTTTTCACAAGTAGACAGTAAGGGAAATGTTTTTGCATTATATTTCTGTAGTTGGGAGCTGATGGATGATAGTCAACCACAAATGGAGTTCTGTCACTTTTGTGACATATATATATATATATATATATATGTGTGTATATATGTGTATATGTGTGTATATATATATATGTGTGTATATGTGTGTATATATCCACAACACTCCACGCCACCAGAAACCTCTCCAAGGACGAGAGAGCAGACCCAGATTTAGTGCAAAAACGGGTTTATTTCAGGAATGCCCGCACCTCCGCCATTACGCGTTTCAGCCTCCTCCGAGGCCTTGATCACATGACGCGTTTCGGAACCATTTTTTCATTTTTAAAGTGACAGTGCAATCAATCTCACGTGAAAAAAGCATAATAGACATAAAAGGTACAATTTGGTAATGCTGAACCTAGTGACTTGGAACATTTGAAAATTAATCCCCACTGTGGGAAATACAATAAATATGTGCAAAATAGGCAAACATTATAAATAGTCATAAAGTCAAATATGTAAGATATATAAAAAATACATGACAAGACTAAATAGACAAATTATTCGGTTAAGATATTATTATACAAACAGTACTAAAACCACTGGTAAAAATGACATAAAAAAAGATCATATATAAATATATAAAAAATTCTTATTATTTAGAGGCAATCAAAACCTATCTAAAAAAAATCTATCTTAAAACCACGTGATTGTATAATAGTACATCTTTTCTTGTTTGCCCCAGTTATACTTAAAAAACTAAATTGCACAAATGCTCTGTTAGTTGGATCATGCTTTGCACGCAATGTGATTTGCCGGCCCACTTGGGGCGTGACTTGAAGCCCACTTGGGGCGTGTCTTGAATAAATGGAGGGAAAATGCTGGCAGAAATGTTTGGCCGTCCTGGAGAGCAGTTGGCTTTGAAGAAGGGCGTAAGCCTGAAACGCGTCACATTATACTGCTGGTCAGTGTGTTTTAATATCCCAGTTCCTGTGTCTGCTTACTTCCTGGGAGTGCATCTCACAGGATGGCAAACCTTTTCAAATAAATAATTCGGCCCGCCTAGGTCGAGAGAAGCACCACCGCAAGATCCCAAGCGGGGCCACCTGCTATTTTATATTGACTGTGGGTGGAACAGGAGGAGCGGCCTGTAAAGAGAGCTGTGTTTCTTTGTTTTAAAGCACCATTTAAAGAACTTTGAAAACCAGTGATGGCTACAAACAGACCCACATGGGTAAGGAACTACCAGCCCCATCATGCTTTGCAGGCAATGTGATTTGCCGGCCCACTTGGGGCGTGACTTGAAGCCCACTTGGGGCGTGTCTTGAATCAATGGAGGGAAAATGCTGGCAGAAATGTTTGGCCATCCTGGAGAGCAGTTGGCTTTGAAGAAGGGCGTAAGCCTGAAACGCGTCGCATTAAACTGCTGGTCAGTGTGTTTTAATATCCCAGTTCCTGTGTCTGCTTACTTCCTGGGAGTGCATCTCACAAGATGGCAAACCTCTTCAAATATATATGTGTGTATATATGTGTGTATATATATATATATATATATATATATATATATATGTGTGTATATATGTGTGTATATATGTATATATGTGTATATATATGTGTGTATATATGTGTATATATATATATATGTGTGTATCTATGTGTATATATATGTGTGTGTATATATGTGTATATATGTGTGTGTATATATGTGTATATATATGTGTGTGTATATATGTATGTATATATATATGTGTGTGTATATATGTGTATATATATGTGTGTGTATATATATATGTATATATATGTGTGTGTATATATGTGTATATATATGTGTGTGTATATATATATATATGTGTGTATATATATATATGTGTGTGTATATATGTGTGTATATATATATATGTGTGTGTGTATATATGTGTGTATATATATTTATGTGTATATATATATGTGTGTATTATCTACTGGCGGTCGCCAGTAGATAGTTATAGTTACAACCTATTATCCATAGGAAATCCGCGACATTCTATTTGAAATAACTCTCTTGCCGGTTGACGTATCTTCGCAAAATGTTCAAACTTTGTGGCCCGCTCCGGTCCGCTCCTACCCTGAAAGTCTCGGGGGATTCGTCAAGCGGGGCCGAGAAAAAGGGGGTCCCAAAACGCGTTTTCCCCATGCAATTTTCCATAGGAAACTTTAGACACGGCTACAGCCCGAACTGCTGAACGGAATTACACCAAATTTGGCAAAGAGGTATGTTATATCTCATCTTTCACCCTTGTTATGCATACCAGGTCATTGTGTGTTCCACATTCTGATTCCACTAAGAATCCTTGATTAGAATGGTTTGTATCTGAAGGGTCAGTTGCACTGAGCCTTGATGATGATCAGACTGCTCTATGTTGCTGTGCTGCATTTGACAAATAAACTTTAATTAAATCATCCTGGACTTAATACTTTCTACAATTGGCGACGAGCTGAGGAACACTTCACTCAACAAGGAGCTGCAGCACAGAAGCGACGTGTTCCTGAACCCTATAATTGGTAATGAATTAATCTACAAGCTGTTCTACCAGCGAAGGAAAGAAGAAACATTCCTAGTCACGAAGAAGAAGACCGGATCAGCGTACGCCCAACCGCAAGCTCTTGGTGAATTTTGGAAAATTTTGCGCTTTAGAGATACACGGTAAGCGTTTACCATTGTGCGAGTGCATTATTTCAAAAGTAATCACCTGTGGCAAGCGCGCTGAGGCCTTCACGAGTCCTGGAAGACAGCATTGTTCAATCCTTCTCTCCGGAGTTCCATGAATGTGTGTTTCAACTACGTCTTCACGCAACGTCACAAATTAGAAAACGCGTGACGAATAGACGTGTCACACGCATTACACGTAATGGGGCGGCCATCTTAAGAGTCCTTGACAACGCGCATAGCAACCATTACGCGCTGAGTAATTCATACCAGGAAATCATTCGTGTTATCTACAACTCGCGATTTTAACCCTAACAAGCGTGTGCATCGTGTTGGGACTTCAAGTAAGTGGAAGCAATTTAAGATACAAGGGAGCACGATACTTGTAAAAAAAAAGGAACTTTAAAATACTTAGACTGTTAAAAAATATAACATCATCTTAATGTTATTCATTTACCTTCAGTAAAAAAAAAAATGCAATTTGAACCTCCTGCTAAATTTTTACAATCTAAAGGTGATCCTCCATTACAATGGTCTAGATGGAAGGAAGAATTTATCAATTACATGAAGGCTATTGACGGTGACAGAATGGGTGCAGAAAGAAAAAGAGTATTTTCTTACATTGCCTAGGTTCAGAGGGGCAGATGATTTTCAGAGCATTACCTGAAATTATTATTGCAGAGGGTGGAGAAGCAACTAATGTGTACAATGAGGCCTTGCTCAGGATGGAGAAAAGATTTAAACCCACTAGCAATATAGCTTTGAATAGGTTCAAGTTTTATACGAGGATTCAAGAGGAAAATGAGTCATTTGATGATTTTTTAACATCTTTGCGAACTTTAAGTCTACATTGTAATTTTGGAAACATGAGTGACGAAATGATAAGGGACCAGATTATCGTCCATGTGAGATGCAAAAAGACTCAAGAACAGTTATGGGTGATGGGCGATCCTAAACTATCAGAAGCTATTTCCACGGCCAAAGCTTTTGAACAGACAGGAAAATGGATGCATACTGTAAAGAATCTAAATAACAAATCTGATAAGTCTGAAGAAGTTTGTGCAGTCAAACGTTCTGATCAGGTGAAGAGTGACTTTTCTAACTCAAACTCTTCTAACTCGAATTCGTACACTTCTCACAATTCTAACTATAATAATTTTAGGAGATTTGATAAAAACGACAAGGGTTTTGTTTGTTACAGGTGTGGCAGCAAAACTCACTTGGCTTCATTCGAAGGGTGTCCAGCTATCAACAGAGAATGTAGAAAGTGTGGTAGGTTAGGACATTTTACTAATATGTGTAGAGATCAAAGGAGGTTTATTCCACAAAATAGAAGTAGGGTTTCATGTACGTTAGAGAGACCTGGTGTTATGCCATATAATGGTGAACCTACTGATACCTCACAGAACAAGGGCTTTATTGTATCATTATTTGAACATGTTGCTAATGTGAAAAATTCAGAAGATATGCCTGTTAGGAGCCCTCCTATGTGTGTCGTCGAAGTTTCTGATGTAGATTTAAGTCTCATGGCTGATTCTGGATCCCCATGGACTATTATTTCTAAACAATATTTTTGGAAAAACTTAGCTTGGTTTTTGATATAAATAAGATATTTCCACCTGATATAACACCAGAAAGCTATGATGGTTCTAGAATTGACATGGTGGGATATTTCAACACCATGCTACGTTTCAAAAGCAGAATTACGAGTATTAAGTTATATGTCTCTGTCAAAGGGATAAATGTGCTTGGTTGGAGGGATCAATGGAAGCTTGGTATAATTTTAAATCCAAGGTTAAAAGAGCCAGTCATTCTGGACGAAAGTGTGTGTCCTAATTACATTTCTTTTACAGGTTGTGAAGACATGGAAAGATTCATAAAAGACAGTTACAAGGAAGTATTTACTGATTCATTGGGAAAACTCAAGGGATACTCTCATCATATCAAACTCAAGAGTAATGTTACCCCTGTCAGGCAAAAGATTAGATCAGTGCCTATTAATGTTAGAGAGGAGTTAAAGAACATGTTAAGGGAACTTGTCTCAGAGGGTATCATTGAACCAATTGACTCCTCTGAATGGGTTTCACCCATTGTTTTAGTTCGCAAACCAGACAAAAAACTGAGATTGTGTGTTGACTTGAGGGCACTAAATTCAGGAATTATTGTGGATTGTCACCCCCTACCCAACATAAATGAGGTAGTTTCTATGTTAGAGGGTGCCAAAGTATTTTCAACGTTTGATTTGAGGTCAGCGTACCATCAGGTTCCTCTCACCGAAGAATCCAAGATGTTAACTGCTTTTATCACTCCACAAGGTCTATACCAATATACCAGAATGCCGTTTGGTCTAGCCTCGGCGGCCTCGGTGTTTCAAAGAGTTATGTTCAACATCTTCAGGGATGTAGATAATTTCGTCAAGTGTTTTCAAGACGATATATTAATATTTTCTGCAAATGAGGAAGAACATCTCAAACATTTGTCAGAGGTTTGTTCTAGATTAAGAGAAAATGGCTTAACGCTTAAGGCACATAAATGCAAAATGTTTAAGAAAACTGTTGAATATTTAGGTCACACTCTTACAGGTGATGGGGTTGTACCAAAAAAATCCAACGTTGATGGCATCATAAATGCTCCTGCTCCAATTAACAAGGAACAATTGTTGTCCTTTGCGGGCATGTGTGAGTATTATAGTAAGTTTGTGACTAATTTTGCCACGAAAATGGAGCCATTGAGGAAACTTTTAAGGCAAAAAGCTGTATTTGATTGGGGTAAAGAGCAAGAAGAAGCATTTACCACCATCAAAGAAGATATTGTGAATGCTCCCACTTTAAGACCTTTCTGTATGAACAAACACTGTATTATTACAGTGGATGCGAGTTTGTATGGCATAGGGGGTGTTTTGTCGCAGAAATGTGGCAATGAGGAATGGAACGTGTGTTTTGCTTCGAGAACTTTAAATGAGACAGAGAGAAGGTACGCTGTCATTGAAAAAGAGTTACTTGCATGTGTATGGGGAATTGAACACTATAGGAATTATATATGGGGTAGCAATTTCACATTAAGGACGGATCACAAACCTTTAGTTAATATACTTTCACCTGGTGGTGGATGGAATTCTACTGCAAGAATTGCAAGATTAACTTCAAGATTACAAGAATACTGTTTCAAAACTGAGTTTGTGCCTGGAAAAAAAATGTTACTGCTGATTTTATGTCACGTCATCCGTGTGAGGTACACCTTTCTAAAAAGGGGGATGATTCAGAAATTGTTACCACTATTCAGGATGTGGTTGTAGGGGCGTTTTCAGAAATCTCAGAGGAGAAATGGAAATCCAGTGAAGAAGAAGATTCATTATGGCAAACTGTTAAGAAATACATTTTGGAGGGTTGGCCAAGGAAAAAGGATATCAGTGAAGAACTTATGCCCATGTTTAATGTTGCAGAGGAGTTAGAATTAGAAGGAGACATTGTTTACAAAAATGGTAAGTGTGTGCCACCGTGTGGTGTGCGTGATTTAATTCTTAAATTAGCTCATAATTCTCACCCAGGAATGTCTGCTATGAAACGTTTAATAAGATCTTATTTTTGGTGGCCAGGGATGGATCGCATGGCGGATCGCACAGTGAGAGAATGCGATGTATGTATTTCCAGTGAAAAGATGCTTAAACTTAATATTCCTCCTCTTAAGAATACAGAATGGCCAGAAGAACCTTGGAAGAAATTGGCCTTTGATATTTCTGGCCCATTTATGAATCTTCCATCTGATTCACGATATGCTTTAGTTTTAGTCGATTACCATTCAAAATGGCCAGAAGTCAAGTTGGTTTCAGTCTCTACCACTGATAGAGTTTTGGAATTTTTCAAAGAAATTTTTGCAAGGGAAGGTTGTCCCTCAACCATTGTGACAGACAATGGGGTACAACTTGTTTCAACAGATATGGAAGAATATCTTAAATGTCACAACATAAGACATGTTACCACATCTCTCTATGCTCCACATGAAAATGGTCAAGTGGAACGCTTCAACCGGGTGTTGAAGGGTTACATTTCTGATGTTGTGAAACAGAGAGGTGATTGGAGAAATTTATTGAGGGAAAGATTATGGATGTATAGAATTACTCCACATACCATAACAGAAGTTAGTCCTTTCCGCCTTTTGAAGGGCAGGGATCCTGCTTCAAATATATGCCCATGGTGGTTTAAAGAGAAGTGCAAGAAAAATATATGGAATGACCACAATCTGCTCAATACTGGTGAAAGAGTTAAAGAAAAACAAACTAGGCACAAAGTGTGGTATGATAAAAGGTGGAATACCAAGGAGCATGATTTTAAAGTTGGAGACTGGGTGAGAGTTAGGAATCCAGGTTTTATTGGTAAGTGTATGAGCAGGTTTGGTAAACCCATAAAGATCACTAAGACTTTTAGGAATAGTCTTATCACTCAAGATGGGAAGTTATGGAATGTCAGACGGGTTGCTAAGTGTCCGGAGAGTTGTAGGACCACAACTGAATCAAAAAAATTAGCAATTCTGATCTTAGTTCAAATTTGGGAATGCGTACCACCTCACATCATGTACCACAAAATGTCACTGATTCTATGTTTTCTCACAATGACTCTGTTTCTTCTAGAGTTAAGGATTCTAGTCGCTCAAGATGTTTACCGGTGAAATTATTAGATTTTGTAAGATAATAGACATTGGCTTCCCTCTTTCTTTTGTTCCATGTTACTATTCTTTCTTTTTCACATAAGGGAGATATGTTATATCTCATCTTTCACCCTTGTTATGCATACCAGGTCATTGTGTGTTCCACATTCTGATTCCACTAAGAATCCTTGATTAGAATGGTTTGTATCTGAAGGGTCAGTTGCACTGAGCCTTGATGATGATCAGACTGCTCTATGTTGCTGTGCTGCATTTGACAAATAAACTTTAATTAAATCATCCTGGACTTAATACTTTCTACAAGGTAGTTCTTGGTTCAGAAAGAACCCTTTTTGTTAAATGGTGTAAATCCGTTCAGTAGTTGCTGAGAAAATCAAAAGTAAAAAGATAGTGATATCTATGGGCACGGAGGATTCGCGCACCCTGAGCGCACCCTGCGCGCACCGTCCCGATCACGAGCTGCATGTTAATTGGCTGTCAGCTGGCTGTCAACATTCCGATTCAGGAAATGTTGGCAGCCATTTTGTCCCTCGGTAGAACCGAGGGACAGAAACAAGTGCGCAAAGCGCACAAAGGGGGCAGGGTAGAAACACCCTGACCCCCTGGGTTTGCTCAGGGGGTCCCACAAGGACCCCCTGGGCAAAAAAAATAAAAAACAATTTTAAAAAAAATCGGCAGGATGCGCTCAGGGTGCGCGAATCCTGCCGAAAATAAAAAAAAATCGAAGCGCGGTTTCCCGCGCTTCGATGTTAATTGGCCGCCGGGTGGGCCAAGTCCCGGGGGCATGCTGGGGGGGGTTAATTTTATGTGTGGGGGCCTCTAAGGGCCCCCAAGCCCGGGGACCACCACCCCCGGGCTTTATGTATAATGGTGCGGGAGGGCTCTGAGCCCTACCACCACCTCCCGGGGCACTAAGAAAAATTACAATGGGGGTCCGTTTTGGACCCCAAGCCCGAGGACCACCACCTCCCGGGGCTTTCAAAATGTAGGGAGGGGGCCGCGCGGCCCCTCCTGGAGCCTGTGGTGGCCCTGGGGACCGCCACCCCCAGGGCCGGCTCCTGCAGTGTCCCGGGTGCCTACCCCGGGACACTGCTGTTTGCAATGACAGGACGGGAGCCTCGCGGCTCCCGTCCTGTCATTGCAAACTTGCTTTGGATATTGGAAGAGAGGCAGGAAACCTGCTCTCTCTTCCAATATCCAAAGCCGACTGCTTTCCACATGGGGAGCTGCATCTTAGCAGCTCCCCATGTGTAAAGCAATGCCGGCTCCCGTAGGACACGGGGAGCCGGCGGGACTGTGGGGGCTTGGGGACCCCCACAGTCCCCAACGAGAGGCCAGGCCCCGGGGGTAGGGGTCCCCGGGGCCATAAGTGGCCACGGAGGGGGCCACGCAGCCCCCTCCCCAAAGTAAAAAAATTGAAAAAAAAATTTAAAAAAAGTGCAAGGCCGGCCCGGGGATGGGGTCCCCGGGGCCTTATATGGCCTGAGGAGGGGGCCACGCAGCCCCCCTCCAAATAAAAAAAGAGGCCATGCCCCGGGGGATGGGGTCCCCGGGGCCAATACAGGCCCAGGAAAGGGGGCCACGCGGCCCCCTTCCCGTTTTTTTATTTTATTTTAATTTTAAAAAGGGGTAAGGCCCTGGGGGATGGGGTCCCCAGGGCCTAAAAATAGGAAAAAGGAAGGGGGAAAAAAAACAAAGAAAAAAACGATCGGGCCCGTAGGCCCCGCCCCTTCCTTCACCACTCTGCAAACGCGCCTGGCGCGTTTGCAGAGGGGAACAATTCCCCTTGAATACTGGGGGTCCCTGGGGCCAACTAGCCCACCAGGAACCTCCAGTATGCGCCAGTGGGCTGCCGTGCAGAGAGGTGTACAGAGGCCACGCCCCTTTTACACCTCTCTGCAACGCAGCTCTATGGCGCTTTTTGGAGGTATATGGTGGGCTAGTTGCACCCCAGGGACCCTCAGGATTCAAGGGAGTTAATCCCCGACTTAAAACACAGTGGTGAAGGGAGGGGCGGGGCTTCAGGTGACATGTGTGCAAACAGGCCCCGTGGCGCGTTTTAAGATGGGGAATTAAATCCTCTTCAATCCTGAGGGTCCCTGAGGGCCAACTAGCCCAACAGGTACGTCCAGAAAGCGCCACAGAGCTGCGTTGCAGAGAGGTGTAAAAGGGGTGTGGCCTCTGTACTTGTCTCTGCAACGCAGCCCCTGGCGCATACTGGAGGTTCCTGGTGGGCTAGTTGGCCCGTAGGGACCCTCATGATTCAAGGGGACTTAATCCCCAACTTAAAACGCGCCACGGGGCGCGTTTGCACAGATGTCACCTCAGGCCCCGCCCCTCCCTTCACCATTGTGCAAATATTCCTCTAAAATCAGCCGAAATACGAATTCTGATTTACTCACCTGTTATCAGGAGAGACCTCAGTGCTGTATCTTTCAGCCCAGTACTGGTCCTGAAAAGTAATTTTAACCGTACTTACCAGTAACTTGAATTTCCTTCCATAGGCTAACATTGACTGGTTTCACTTGTAAATTCTTCTAAGTGTGGAGTTTTGGAACTTTAAAATATTCCTCTAAAATCAGCCGAAATACGAATTCCGATTTACTCACCTGTTATCAGGAGAGACCTCAGTGCTGCATCTTTCAGCCCAGTACTGATCCTCAAAAGTAATTTTTACCGTACTTACCAGTAACTTGAATTTCCTTCCATAGGATATCACTGCCTGCTTTTTGCTGAAAAAGTTTCTAAGTGTTGATTTTTGAAACATACAAATATTCCTCTAAAATCAGCCGAAATCCGAATTCTGATTTACTCACCTGTTATCAGGAGAGACCTCAGTGCTGCATCTTTCAGCCCAGTACTGGTCCTGAAAAGTAATTTTAACCGTACTTACCGGTAACTTGAATTTGCTTCATAGGC
>CAWUFW010014127.1:272500-430833 GCA_963921515.1 Calotriton arnoldi
TGGGCGACAGTTTCGCATTACTATCAGAACATATGAAATACATGTTCTGCCAGTGAGATCCGTTGCATCCCTGCCTTAGGACTCAATAGACCATAGGGGTGATTTACACACATGCTAGAAGGAAGTCTGTAATGAAATGTAATGTAAAAGGAACTTCTAAAGTGCAACTGTTACTCCATTGAGTGTCCTGGCGCTGTGCACTAACAATGTAGGAACCGAGAAGCGAAAAAACAATGGAACAGAATTAATTGATTCTTTGAGAAGAGCCATGTTTCCAGCTTCTTCCGGAACAGAGTGGTGGAGGTAAGAAATCTTAGATCCAGCGGAAGATTATTCCATAAAGATGGACCCAGAAAAGAAAAAGACCTACCCCGCCCCCCCGTTCTGGATTTACGGATCTGAGGAACTCTGGCCAGAGATTTGCTAAGCGCAGACTTCTAGGAGGGATGCAGAAGCAGATTCTTGATTTCAGGTATCTGGGACTTGTTCCATGCAATGCTCCATAGATAAGTAGTAAGGTTTTGAACGTAATCCTCTTCCTTACAGGGAGCCAGTGCAGTTCTCGGAGGAAAGGGGATACATGGGTTTTTAGGGATAGGCTAAGTATTGTGCGTGCGGCTGCATTTTGGACCACCTGCAGCATACTAATCAGATAGTCTGGCACGCCCAGGTATAAAGCATTACCATAATCCAGTCTAGATGTAATCAAAGCCTGGACCACCAGTTTCCTAGCCGACAAAGACAAAAAGTGCAAAAACTTCCTCAGTATATGTAATATGCTAAAACTGGTCCCTACTATTGCGTTAACTTGAGCAAGAATGAAAAGTTCACCATCAAACTTAATGCCTAGATTTTTAATAGCATTAGTGTGGATACATGGAGGAGAAGCATCCTTGGGCCAGAAGGTCTGCCAAGGCACTTTCGATCTTAGACCGAAAAAGGGAAACTCAGTCTTTCCCGAATTGCATTTCAGTTGGTATATGGAAAGCCATTGGAACACTGCGGCGAAACAATTTTAGATTTTTTTCCCGGGAAATGCTTCATCCCTGCCCCATGAAAAGAACAGCTGGGTGCCGTCTGCATAGAAGACTACTTTAGCACCCAGAGTCTCTACACGGTGTGCCAGAGGGGCAAGATATATATTAAATAGTGTAGGGCTCAAAGCCGAGCCCTGCGGCACTCCCACCTTAAGGCCCCGTAGTGCAGAGGAAAATGGGGGACACCACACCTCTTGACCCCTATCTTCAAGGAAAGAGGCCAGCCATTCCCACGCCTGTCTTCCAATCCCAACAGACTGGAGGCGGGACAAAAGAGTTAAGTGGGAGATCGCATCGAACGCAGCTGACAGATCCAGCATAATCAGCACAGCTTTACCACCAGCATCAAGGGTACACCTGATAAAATCAACTACCTCCACTAGTGCCGTTTCAGTGCTATAGCTTGGGCTGGCTGGGGCGAAAGCCAGATTGATTAGGATGTAGCAAGTCATAGCTTTCAGGTACCGGGACAGTTGCTGATTAACATGTTTTTCCAGCACTTTGGAGTGGGCCAAGAGAAGTGAAATCAGCCTATAATTAAACAGATCTGTAACTACTGCCTGTGGTATTTTTTAATAATGGCACAAGTTTGGCATGTTTCCATTTCTTAGGGACAATAGACTAGGAGAGTGAGGTATTCAGGAGATGGTTAGCAAGAGGGTTAATAGCCTCTGCTCCCATGACCAAAAGATTAGTGGGGCATGGGTCACATGGAGAGCCAGATTTAAGACTCCTGATGGCAAGTAGATAAGTCTTCCAGGGAGATCGGATCAAAACTATCCAAGGAAAAAGTTAAGTTGGAAGTTTGGTTTACTTGCTGGTTGATATTCAGACTCAACTCTCTCCATCCTGGGAGGGGGGAGACTGGCTTGGATGTTTAAACTGCTCTTCCAGTCTGCAAATGGCGGACTGAGAGTTTTGTTTTACTTGTTTTACACCCAGGGTGGCAGAACCAGTGCTGCATTCCATGGGGTGACCCTCTAACTTACATGACCTGAGCACCCTGGGTACCATCTAGTAAGGACTTGCAGGTAAGTTAGCTTAGCCAATTCGATATATATGTTTAAGGGTAAGGGCACTGGCACTGAGGTCTGGTTAGAAGGCCTTAGTGACCTTTCAGAATAGAAAAACCAGCAGTATCAATCCAAAAAAGTAGGGGTGACCATACAGAAAGAGGCATTTGTTTTACACCTCCCTATGGGGGGATTATTAATTGTATGTTTGTTGTATTTTGGTTTTTGCACAGTTTGCAGAAAATACATACGATTTGATGAATGTAGATTTCTGAAACTCTAGGGGAGTGTTGGAGATGGCCCTTTTGCAGGGTTATCCCCAAACTTTTGCTTCTTCCTCCTGTTTTTCCTGATCTGCTGTTGTTGGTTTTAGGACTCTGGGCACTTTACCACTGCTATTAAGTGCTAAATTGCATATCTCTGTGAAATTTGTATTATGGATTGGTGTTTCCATGATTGGCATATTTGATTTACTAGTCAGTCCCTAGTACAGTGCACTGTGTGCGCCCAGGGCCTGTAAATCAAATGCTACTAGTGGGCCTGCAGCACTGATTGTGCCACCCACATGAGTAGCCCTGTAAATGTAACTCTGGCCTGCCATTGCGGAGCCTCTATGCAGTCTGGAACTGCCATGTCGACCTGGCAAGTGCACCCACTTGCCAGGGCCCAACCTTCCCTTTTTCTACATCTCAGTCACCCGTAAGGTAGGCCCAAAGTACCCTTGTGGGCAGGGTGCTGTGTATATTAAAGGTAGGATATGTACTGGTGTGTGTGACATGTCCTGGTAGTGAATTACAGTGCATTTCGTTTTTCACTATGGAAAGGCTATCTGTCCCATAGGAGAGCATGGGAGTTAATTTATAACATCTTATAAATATATCTTCCCATTGGGACCAGATAGGAAAATAAAGTTTTGTATGCCTGAACTCAGAATCTAAAGATGCATCTTTTAGTAAAGGTGATTTTTTCATTCTGTGTTTGAAAATACCACTTTTAGAAAGTAGGTATTTTCTTGCTTAGCCATCCTGTGTGCCTCTGCTAGGATGTGTATTGACTGTCTGGCTTTGGAGTGACAGGGGCTGGGGAGGAGCAGTGGCTCCAGAGAGTGTGGATGAGTCAGGGCTGGGCTGAATAGACCTGGGCTGCATTCAGAGTAGTGGGAGGAGTTTTCACTAGCACCTGAATAGGCCCAGTCTGCATTTAGAGTGGTGAGAGGAGATTTCCCTTGCACCTGAATAGGCCCTGTCTGCCTTGGACAATGCTGTCTCCGCCTCCTGCTGGGAAGCTGGGCCAGAGAGGACCAAACTGGTTTGGACTAAGCACAGACACACTCTGCCTGAGAGGACAAAGGAATTTGGAGTATAAATATTGGGGCCCAGAACTCGCTGGAATCAAGGAACCTGCCAAGAAGGAGAGCTGGAAGAGCTGCCAGGAGGAGTACTGCCCCTTTGCTGTGTTGTTGCTTTGTTGGGTTGGCCTGCAGTTGCTGCTTCTGCCTTGAGCAGTGAAAGGACTGGACTGAACTTTCTTTACTTGTGCTGAGTATCTCCAAGGGCCTGAAATCGAGCTGGGCTCCTGTTCTGAAGTCTCAGGGACTTCAAAGACTTCACCAACCTCTGGGTACCGCTTCTGGGCTGTTTCAGTTGCCACAGAGAGGGGAACCGCAACCGACTCCGTCGCTGGCTCTGTGTCCTGACAGCACCACAGACCGCACCGTCCACATCTCGCACCGCAACCCTGGTCTCACCAACGACGACAGACGCCGCCGCCACCGAGCCGCTGCTTGAACCGTGACGTGTGGGCACCGCAGTCCGAACCACCTCACTTCACTTCGCCATCCTGGGATCACCGACGCTGTCGCTGCTGCCGACTCAACACCTGTGACCGCATTGTGGTTGGGGGCACCGCTCGTAAAGTTTCACGACGCACCGCCTCGTCCCACACAGCCGTCTGGGCCGACCGACGCCAGCTCCCCCAAACCGGCTCTGTCGTCTGCCCGCAACCTGCAAGCACCGCATCGAGCACTGTCTCGCCCTGCACCGTAAGCCTTGGTCTCACCGACGCCGTCTGGACGCTCGTCACCGAGCCGCTGCCTGCACCGCAGCGAGAGGACACCGCGCCCTGCACCGCTTCCATTTTTGCAATGCAACCGCGACGGTTGCCACGACTGGCTCGCTGCTCCGTGTAAGCCGCAACGAGAAAGGTACTGTTACTGAGTCTGTTCACGCTTTTGCTGGCCCGTATCAACGCAGTGGGCTGGAACTGTTAGACTCTGTTGTTTTCAGCATCACGGTAGCCCCGGACGGAACTACCGGCTCGTACGAACTGCGCTTTTGAGGTATTTCTACAGGTTAGAAGACATCTTGCAAAGTATCTATTTTTCAAGTACTGTATTGTGGATTCTTTATCGTTTTTGGTCTTGTTTTGAGTATATATAAATATTGGATTTTTTTTTCTAAACTGGTGTGGTGTCCTTTTGTAGTGCTTTCACTGTGTTACTGTTGGTTATGGGCAAATGCTTTACACACTGCCTCTAAGATAAGCCTGACTGCTCGTGCCAAGCTACCAAGGAGGTGAGCAGGGGTTATTTTAGGAGTGTAACTCCCTTATCCTGACTAGAAGGAAGGGTCCCTACTTGGACAAAGGTGCAAACCCTTGCCAACTAGAGACCCCCATTTCTAACAGGAAGTCTTAGTTTTCTTGTCTTGGCAAATATCACAGTGCAATGAGGAAATATGAATGGACAGTGATCCTGAAGTCCTCAGGCGGAATGGTGGGTTTGAGTTTGATACGGTGGAGCAGTACTGAGGACGTTTTAGCAAGTTTACATGTGTGTTCAATCATGGAGCTATTTTGGTTGTTTGTGAATCCTAAGGGACTTTGTGGTGGGGACCAAGGTTGGTGTGACTTAGCAGCCAGAGAAGGACTGGGGGGGGGGGGTTTGTGAATGATGGAGGGGAAATAAGTTTTAGTGGGGTTGAAATTAAAAGGGCCAGCCAGTGAATGATGTCTAAAACCCAGCTGACAAATAAAGCAACATTTTAGAATGCTTCAGGTGGTGATGGTCCATTTAAAAGAGAATGCATGTACCCATTATGAAAGGTTTTCCATGAATACTTTAGGGGTGGTGATGTCAGATGGGTTTAGAGTTTTGAGGAAGATTTGAGTGTTATTACTAGTGAATAGTTATTCCTAACAAGAGATGGGCAACATAAGCAAGGAGGAGAGATGACCATTAACCCCTTCCATGCTCATGACGAGCTGGACTCGTCATGGCACACAGTGCTCGTGTGCTCATGACGAGTCCAGCTCGTCATGGAACCCAGCACAGGAAATCCCTCTGGTGCGGGCACCAGAGGGATTCCCTTTAATCCCCTAAAGCCTCGGGAGCTGGGGAAGAGCTTCCCCAGCTCCCGAGGCCCCCCCCCTGGTTTCCCTGAAATGACGATCGGCGCGCACGTCGCGCTGATGTCATTTCAGTGAAACTGAAACTGAAATGAGCCAAGAGGCTCATTTCAGTTTCTACGTGCTCAGGGGGCTATCTCAGCCCCCTGAGCACGTAGAAACTCAGGAGAGGTATCGTTGGAAAGGGAGAATCTCCCTTTCCAGTGGTACCCCTCCCTAGTGGATCCCTGCTTGGGGATTGCCCCAGGAGGGCGATCCCCAAGCAGGGATCCACCCACTAGGCACCAGGGAGGGGAGCGGCCCCTTGGGCAAGGGCCTTTGCTCCCCCATAAAATATTTGCCATGATTAGTCTTTCTGCCCCCCCTGGGGGGTAGATGGGGGCAGTAGCCCCCAATCTGCCCCCCCGGGGGGGCAGAAAGCCCACTAGATACCAGGGATTTTTTTTTTATTATAATTTGGGGTGGGGGCTGCCCAATATAGGCATGCCAATGCCCCCACCCCACCCCGCCGCAAAGGTACAGTCTTTCTGCCCCTCCTGGGGGCAGATGGGGGCAGTAGCCCCCAATCTGCCCCCGGGGGCAGAAAGCCCACTAGACACCAGGGTTTTTTTCCCCTCGATACATTTAGGGGTGGGGTTGCCCAAGATGGGCATGCCAATGCCCCCACCCTCCCCCACGAAATTCCAGTCTTTCTGCCCTCGGGGGGCAGATGGTGGCAGTGGCCACCAATCTGCCCCCACCCGGGGGTTCAGAAATACCCTAGATGCCAGGGATTATTTTTTTATAGGCCCGGTGTGGGGGCTGCCCAGAATGGGCATGCAAATGCCCCCACCCTACCCCCCAAAGAAAAGAAAAACTTTCTGCCCCCAGGAGGCAGATGGGGGCAATAGCCCCTGATCTGCCCCCCGGGAGAGGGCAGAACGCCCACTAAGCGCCAGGGATTTTTTTTATATAGGTAGGGGTGGGGGCTGCCCAGAATGGGCATGTCAATGCCCCCACCCCAAAAAAATGCTACAGTCTTTCTGCCCCCCTGGGAGGCAGATGGGGCAATAGCACCTTATCTGCCCCCCGGGGGCAGAAAGCCCACTAGCCACCAGGGATTTTTTTTTACAAAGTTCGGGGTGGGGGCTGCCAAGAATGGACATGCCAATGCCCCCACCCACCCCAAAAAAGATGTCACTGTCTTTCTGCCCCTCCCAGGAGGCAGATGGGGGCAGTAGCCCCTGATCTGCCCCCCGGGGGGGCAGAAAGCCCACTATGTGCCAGCGATTATGCTGGCTTTTTTATACGGAGGGGTGGGGGCTGACCAGAATAGGCATCCCAATGCCCCCGACCCCCCAAAAGAATAGCCACAGTCTTTCTGCCCCCCTCGGGGGCATATCGGGGCAATAGCCCCTGATTTTCCCCCTCCCCAGGGCGGCAGAAAGCCCACTAGGCACTGACTTTTTTCGGAATGTGCCTACCTGTTGAATTTGGTTCCTAGCTCTGCCGGCACCCAGGGAAACCTAGCAAACCTATACATTTTTTAAAACTAGACACCCAGGGAATCCAGGATGGGCTGACTTGACTGGCTCTCACCAGGTTCTGTTACCCAGAATCCCTTGCAAACCTAAAAATTTGTCCCAAAAAACACATTTTCCTCACATTTCTGTGGTGGAAAGTTCTAGAATCTGCGTGGATCCACAAAGTCCACCCACCCGCGTTCCCCAAAGTCTTTCGAGAAAAATGGTACCTCACTTGTGTGGGTAGGACTAGTGGCCGCGACAGGAAACGGCCCAAAACGCAACATGGACACACCACATTTTCACAGTGAAAATGGACCCTTTTTTGCAAAGTGCCTAGCTGTAGATTTTGAACCCTAACTCTGCCGGCACCTAGGGAAACCTAGCAAACCTATACATTTTTGAAAACTAGATACCCAGGGGAATCCAGGATTGGGTGATTTGACTGGCTCTCACCAGGTTCTGTTACCCAGAATCCCTTGCAAACCGAAACATTTGTAAAAAAAAAAAAACACATTTTCCTCACATTTCTGTGGTGGAAAGTTCTGGAATCTGCGTGGATCCACAAATTTCCACCCATCCCGCGTCCCCCAAAGTCTTCCGTGAAAAATGGTACCTCACTTGTGTGGATGGGTCAAGTACCCGCGACAGGCAAGGGCCCAAAACCTATTGAGGCGACATCAAAATTACCTATCACAAACCAACCTGGTTTTGCAAGGGGGTCCCATGAGTTTTGGCCCCGGGCTCAACGGCCATCTAGGAAACCTACCCAACCCACACATTTCTGAAAACTAGACACCCGGAGGAGTCCAGCGAGGTATGGCTTGCGTGGGTCCTCCAAAATTTTCTTACCCAGAATACCCTGCAAACCTCAAATTTAGCTGAAAAAATCACGTTTTTCTCCAATTTCTGTGTGGGAAAGTTCTGGAATCTACGTGGATCCACAAATTTCCTACCACCCAGTTTTCCCCCAAGTCTCCCGATAAAAATGGTACCTCACTTGCGTGGGTGGGTCAAGTACCCGCGACAGGCAAGGGCCCAGAACGTATTGAGGAGACATCAAAATTACCTATCACAAAACAACCTGGTTTTGCAAGGGGGTCACCTGGGTTTTGGCTCCGGCCTCAGCGGCCATCTTGGGAACCTACCAAACCCACACATTTCTGAAAACTAGACACCTGGGGAGTCCAGCGAGGTATGGCTTGCATGGGTCCCCAAACGTTTTCCTACCCAGAATGCCCTGCAAACCTCAAATTTAGCAGAAAAAAATCACTTTTTACTCAAATTTCTGTGTGGGAAAGTTCTGGAATCTGCGTGGATCCACAAATTTCCTACCACCCTGCGTTCCCCCAGGGCTCCCGATAAAAATGGTACCTCACTTGTGTGGGTAGGCATAGTGGCTGAAACAGGAAATGGCCCAAATCGTATTGTGGAGACTTCAAAACTACCTATAACAAAACTACCTGGTTTTGGGGGGGCACCTGGTTTTGGCCCCGGGCTCGCCGCCATCTAGGGAAACCTACCAATCCCACACGTTTCTGAAAACTAGACACCCTGGGGAGTCCAATGAGGTATGGCTTGCGTGGATCCCCCAACGTTTCCCTACCCAGAATCCCCTGCAACCCATCAAACCTGAAATTTTGCTGAAAAAATTCACTTTTTTCGCACATTTTTGTGTGGTAAAGTTGTGGAATCATGGGATTGACACAAATTTCCTACCACCATTTTTATCGGGAGACCTGGGGGAACGCTGGGTGGTAGGAAATTTGTGTCAGCCCCGTGATGCCACAACTTTACCACACAAAAATGTGTGAAAAAAGGGATTTTTTCAGCAAAATGTCAGGTTTGCAGGGGATTCTGGGTAAGAAAACGTTGGGGGATCCACGCAAGCCATACCTCCCTGGAGTCCCCAGAGTGTCTACTTTTCAGAAACGTGTGGGTTTGGTAGGTTTCCCTAGGTGGCCGCCGAGCCCCGGGCCAAAACGTCATGGGACCCCCCTTGCAAAACCAGGTCGTTTTGTGATAGGCCATTTTGAGGTCGCCTCAATACGTTGTGGGCCCTTGCCTGTCGCGGGTACTTGGGCCTCCCACCCGAGTGAGGCACCATTTTTATCGGGAGACCTGGGGGAACGCTGGGTGGTAGGAAATTTGTGTCAGCCCCATGATTCCACAACTTTACCACACAAAAATGTGCGAAAAAGTGATTTTTGAGCAAAATATCAGGTTTGCAGGGGATTCTGGGTAAGAAAACGTTGGTGGATCCACGCAAGCCATACCTCCCTGGAATCCCCGGGTGTCTACTTTTCAGAAATGTGTAGGTTTGGTAGGTTTCCCTAGGTGGCCGCCGAGCCCCGGGCCAAAACGTCATGGGACCCCCCTTGCAAAACCAGGTCGTTTTGTGATAGGCCATTTTGAGGTCGCCTCAATACGTTGTGGGCCCTTGCCTGTCGCGGGTACTTGGGCCTCCCACCCGAGTGAGGCACCATTTTTATCGGGAGACCTGGGGAACGCTGGGTGGTAGGAAATTTGTGTCAGCCCCGTGATGCCACAACTTTACCACACAAAAATGTGTGAAAAAAGGGATTTTTTCAGCAAAATGTCAGGTTTGCAGGGAATTCTGGGTAAGAAAACGTTGGGGGATCCATGCAAGCCATACCTCCCTGGAATCCCCCGGGTGTCTACTTTTCAGAAATGTGTGGGTTTGGTAGGTTTCCCTACGTGGCCGCCGAGCCCCGGGCCAAAACGTCATGGGACCCCCTTGCAAAACCAGGTCGTTTTGTGATAGGCCATTTTGAGGTAGCCTCAATACGTTGTGGGCCCTTGCCTGTCGCGGGTACTTGGGCCTCCCACCCGAGTGAAGCACCATTTTTTTCGGAAAACCTTGAGGAACGCGGGGTGGGTGGAATTTTGTGGATCCACGCAGATTCCAGAACTTTCCACCACAGAAAAGTGAGGAAAATGTGGTTTTTATGCCAATTTTTTAGGTTTGCAAGGGATTCTGGGTAACAGAACCTGGTGAGAGCCAGTCAAGTCACCCCATCCTGGATTCCCCTGGGTGTCTACTTTTCAAAAATGTATAGGTTTGCTAGGTTTCCTAAGTGCCGGCAGAGCTAGGGTTCAAAAACTACAGCTAGGCACTTTGCAAAAAAGGGTCATTTTTCACTGTGAAAATGTGGTGCGTCCACGTTGCGTTTAGTGCTGCTTCCTGTCGCGGGCACTAGGGCTACCCACACAAGTGAGGTACCATTTTTTCGGAAGACCTTGGGGAACGCGGGGTGGGTGGAATTTTGTGGATCCACGCAGATTCCAGAACTTTCCACCATAGAAAAGTGAGGAAAATGTGGTTTTTTGCCAATTTTTAGGTTTGCAAGGGATTCTGGGTAACAGAACCTGGTGAGAGCCAGTCAAGTCACCCCATCCTGGATTCCCCTGGGTGTCTACTTTTCAAAAATGTATAGGTTTGCTAGGTTTCCCTAAGTGCCGGCAGAGCTAGGGTTAAAAAACTACAGCTAGGCACTTTGCAAAAAAGGGTCATTTTTCACTGTGAAAATGTGGTGCGTCCACTTTGCGTTTAGTGCTGCTTCCTGTCGCGGGCACTAGGGCTACCCACACAAGTGAGGTACCATTTTTTCGGAAGACCTTGGGGAACGCGGGGTGGGTGGAATTTTGTGTATCCACGCAGATTCCAGAACTTTCCACCACAGAAAAGTGAGGAAAATGTGGTTTTTATGCCAATTTTTTAGATTTGCAAGGGATTCTGGGTAACAGAACCTGGTGAGAGCCAGTCAAGTCACCCCATCCTGGATTCCCCTGGGTGTCTACTTTTCAAAAATTTATAGGTTTGCTAGGTTTCTCTAAGTGCCGGCAGAGCTAGGGTTCAAAAACTACAGCTAGGCACTTTGCAAAAAAAAGGGTCATTTTTCACTGTGAAAATGTGGTGCGTCCACGTTGCGTTTTGAACTGCTTCCTGTCGCGGGCACTAGGTCTACCCACACAAGTGAGGTACCATTTTTTTCGGAAGACCTTGGGGAACGCGGGGTGGGTGGAATTTTGTGGATCCACGCAGATTCCAGAACTTTCCACCACAGAAAAGTGAGGAAAATGTGTTTTTTTGCCAATTTATTAGGTTTGCAAGGGATTCTGGGTAACAGAACCTGGTGAGAGCCAGTCAAGTCACCCCATCCTGGATTCCCCTGGGTGTCTACTTTTCAAAAATGTATAGGTTTGCTAGGTTTCCCTCAGTGCCGGCAGAGCTAGGGTTCAAAAACTACAGCCAGGCCCTTTGCAAAAAAAGGGTCATTTTTCACTGTGAAAATGTGGTGCGTCCACTTTGAGCTTTGCGCTGCTTCCTGTCGCGGGCACTAGGCCGACCCACACAAGTGAGGTACCATTTTTTTCGGAAGACGTTGGGGAACGTGGGGTGGGTGGAATTTTGTGGATCCACGCAGATTCCAGAACTTTCCACCACAGAAAAGTGAGGAAAATGTGTTTTTTTGCCAATTTTTTAGGTTTGCAAGGGATTCTGGGTAACAGAACCTGGTGAGAGCCAGTCAAGTCACCCCATCCTGGATTCCCTTGGGTATCTACTTTTCAAAAATGTATAGGTTTGCTAGGTTTCCCTAAGTGCCGGCAGAGCTAGGGTTCAAAAACTACAGCTAGGCACTTTGCAAAAAAGGGTCATTTTTCACTGTGAAAATGTGGTGCGTCCACATTGCGTTTTGCGCTGCTTCCTGTCGCGGGCACTAGGCCTACCCAAACAAGTGAGGTACCATTTTTTCGGAAGACCTTGGGGAACGTGGGGTGGGTGGAATTTTGTGGATCCACACAGATTCCAGAACTTTCCACCACAGAAAAGTGAGGAAAATGTGTTTTTTTGCCAATTTTTAAGTTTGCAAGGGATTCTGGGTAACAAAACCTGGTGGGAGCCAGTCAAGTCATCCCATCCTGAATTCCCTGGGTGTCTAGTTTTCAAAAATGTATAGGTTTGCTAGGTTTCCCTAAGTGCCCGCAGAGCTAGGGTTCAAAAACTACAGCTAGGCACTTTGCAAAAAAAGGGTAATTTTTCATTGTGAAAATGTGGTACGTCCACGTTGCATTTTGAGCCATTTCCTGTTGTGGGCACAAGGCCTACCCACACAAGTGAGGTACCATTTTTATCGGGAGACTTAGGGTAACACAGAATTGTAGAGCAACTGTTATTACCTATTGACTTTCGATGCATTTCTGCCTTCCAAATGAAAGACAATGTGTAAAAATAAGTCATTTTGATAAATGACCTATAATTCTCATGCTAGTATGGGTACTCCCAATTTCGGAAATGTCCAAATATCTACTGTTTCTAAAATCTACATTTTGTTCCCATTTCAGAAATACATAGGTGTCTTTCATAACAATTTTTCCATGTATACATTTTCCCAAAATAATTGCTATATACCCGGTACATAATAAAAAACCATTGCAAGATGCTGCTCAGTTATTGGCTCTGGGTTCGTCGGGTTCTTGGTGAACCTACAAGTCCTATATATCCCCACAACCAGAAAGGTCCAGCGGATATAACGGTATATTGCTTCAAATAGCTGTCATAATTAGAAGAAGTTACAGGTGAAAACGTTGACACAAATGGCTGTTTTTTTCAACTAATTTTCAATTTTTCCTTTATTTAACTGTTAGTTTCTATAAGGAAAACTTTAAGGATCTACACAAATGACCCCTTGCTGAATTCAGAATTTTGTCTACTTTTCAGAAATGTATGGCTTTCCAGGATCCATTATTGGTTTCATACCCATTTCTACCATTAACTGGAAGGAGGTTGAAAGCACAAAAATAGCAAAAATAGGCTATGTCCCAGAAAAATGCCAAAACTGTGTAAAAAGTTGGTTTTCTGACAAAAGTCTGCTTGTCCCTGAAAGCTGGGAAGATGGTGATTTCAGCACCACAACCCCTTTTTTGATGCCATTTGCAGGGGAAAAACAAGACGCTTTCATCTGTAGCTCTTTTTTCGCATTTTTCCCCCAAAAAACAAAATTTAGCTGTATTTTGGCTAATTTCTGGGCCCCCTCCAGGGGAATCCACAAACCCTGGGTACCTTTACAATCCCCATGATGTTAGAAAAAAAGGACGCAAATTTGGCATGGATACCTTATGTGGTCAAAAAGTTACAGGGGCCTAAGCGCGCACTACCCCAAATAGCCAAAAAAAAGGCTTAGCACAGGGGGGGGGGAAAGGCCTAGCAGCGAAGGGGTTAAGAGGAATGGACAAATAAACATTAGAGGTTTCTACTGTACCCACAGAGTTATTTTTTATTTAAAAGAAAAACGAAATTATAGCATTTTAATAACCAATATTATCAGCCTCAAACTCAACGTAGCTAGGGCTACACCAGACTCAGAGAAACACATCTCACCTCAAACATCATGTGGTTTTGCTCACAGACTATTCAATATATCAGCAGCCCCAGCTATTTCCTCCGACCCTCAGAAAAAACAGAACAGTCAGCAAGGGAGTGGCATCAGCACAGATTTGTTATTATTCTTCAACAAAAGTAGCAGAATGGGAGTCTCCAATGCTAGTTGGAGTACATCCAAAAAGGTATGTCCTCTGCTTCCCTGCTGATGTGGCACCTCTCTGCAGGAGTCCATGCAGAAGATCTCCCTGCCGCTGCAGCTAAAAGCCCTCTACTGTGACCTCAGAGTCAAATATGAAGGACTCTTATGACCAATCACCAATGCCAAATCATCGGTGCAAAATGTCTGACTGTATTAATCTCCTGTGGGCTGAAACACAATGAGAAAGAAACAACAACCAAGCAATGGCTGAAAGTGACTGACCAAAGCAAGCCAATGGCTAAAAGTGACTGACCAAAGCAAGCCAATGGCTAAAGGCGGCTGACCTAATGCACACTGTATGCATTTGGGTTGAAGGCATGACCTCTGGTAGATAGACATGTTTCCATCTCGAATGGGTCAGTTAGATCACTCACACCTAATCGCTGGATGGGGCCTCAACAAATATGGGGAGGCTGATCATATGAAGCAAACACAATAAGATGACGGACGGAGCGCTGAAACTTTTCAGACACTCACCTCCCAGTCACAATTAGATCTGGCTTAAATCCAACATCGTTTCCCATGAGGAGCAGGGTCAAGACTGATTTGCATATGGCTGGGTCCAAACTGTGGTGGCATAGTGAGCAAAAGAACAATGGATTAAACCCAGATCTGTGACCAGGGGTGAGTAGTTGAAAAGTTTCAGCACTCCGTCCATCATCTTCTTGTGTTTGCTGAGACCGATCATACTCCATTAATCTTTCTTCACCCACTCCCATAACATTTACAAATAGAAAACATTTATTCAGATAGACAATATTTAAAATACAATCTTGGGGTGAATTATTTCTCTTTAAATATTCTGGGATCCCAAACACAGGCAGGGATACTCTGCGTTACTGAAAATAAACAAAGATCCCATGAAGGAGAACAAACATCTTAGAACCAGAGCCCTTTTGCACATCCTTCAAAATAAGGAAAGAAGTTAAAATATGCAGGCCAGTTGGAGCCAGTGAAACAATTTGGGTAAAGCAAATGTTTATATAGGATTTGTTATCAAAAACAGACCTGCTCCCAGGCGTGTTGTTTCTAGGTCCAGCTGGTCATTCCTGAACACCACATCATGCAGCTCTGAAGTTGACTCTGCCAGCTTATTACACATCTAAAAAATAAATATTGGTTCTAGTGAGAGGAGGGCATAAACAAGGAAGTAAAGAAAGCTGTTAAGGACTGCTAATCTATATGTACCAATAGGTATTGTTAAAGAAGACCAAAGATGAAAGATTAAAAGTTCCAACAGCCAGGCAAGGAAAAGAGAATGGGGACCACAACAAAAATCAAACAGGATGAGGGCAAGGAAACCTGAAGCTGAGAGATGGGAAAGTGGTCCAGTCAAGAAAAAAGTCATGAGAAGTCCAGAATTTCTTACTCCATCACATTTGAGTCAAGAATACAAGAAAGAAGTCCCCCATAGCTGGGGGAGTAGGATCACAAAATGTTGTAAGGACAGATGCCAGGAGTTTGAAGAGCCACAACACCCATAAATCAAATGGTGCCTGGCTTTTTGTGAATTTACTACAGGCTAGATGAATTCTGCATTGAGTCGGTGACTGTCTCAGAACATAGTCAATCACAAAAGGAAAGAACAGAAGCTAGCAAAAAGGCTTAAATTCTGAGCAGTGACTAATCAGGTCCAGTATGGGTGCCAATAGTGAGCAAAGGAAACATAGTAAATCACCACCACAGAGGGAAAAAATGTTTAGAAGCAAAAGGCGGCCAGACATGAAGAGGGATGCAGGGGGGAAGTGGGGGAATCTGCCATGTGAACAAAGACCAAGGATAGACACAAACGCCAACTCAGCCTGGAGCTCTACTTAAAACGTATTCCATTTCAAGAAGCATACAGGATAAGAGTCCCACTTGCCTTCTGCTTCTCCAGGATGGCCTGATCCATATCGCATCTCAAGGCAGCCTGTTCCTGAAGCACTGTTTGCATGTGCTCCCTCATCTGATTCATAATGTGCAGGTGACGATTCAAGAGCTCCTGAGATTCTTTACACTGTGGGTGGAAAACTGGTTATTGTCAAACAATTACACACAGTCAATCACTCCAACATATGTTGGGAAATCTAGGTCTTAGAGCACCAAGTCACAAATATGGAGTTTTTTCTCAAAAAGTTGCCAGATGCACATGCCTGGTCTCCTAGGCTGCTGATATTTGATCGACATTATTCTATCATTTACATTATGCACCCAATCAAAGAATCTCTGGTTGTGGGTTCGCTCTTCGTCTGGCTGTAATCTAATGGGGATGACCGAGAGCTTTACAGTGGGTTCCATTTCCATGAACAATATCAGAATAGAAAGCGAAAAAGCAAGATTTACAATGGTATGGTGTTTTACCAAGAGTAAGAAGTCCATATGAAGTGATTGTAATAATGTGTGTGTCTTAAGTGAGCTATATCTACTCAGCAACTGATGAACATCATCAGAGAAAGTGTTGTTGGAAAAGCACGCTTGGTACCTTGGTGTAAAACCGCACTTAACACTGCTTCACTCATTTCTGGGCATTCCCGGTACAGCAGGGTTCCTCACTCTGCTGCTTTATCAACAGAACCACCTCTATACTGCCTCAAAAGAACTTGTTTTGTACAACCACACAAGGCAATATCTAAACATATGCTCCCAATATGGAGTAAATGGCACCTCAACTGGTCCCTCTACAAAACTAATCCAACCAACCTCCAGATAACTCCTAACAAACGTGCATGGTAAATAACTTTAAAGTGAAACCCCGTATCATCACATCTTAGATAACTATGCCAAAGATCTGTGCCAATCTTCAAGTTTGAGAGCCATAAGGAATGTTCCACACACCTCAAAACGTGATGTGTCATATTTCACTACACACTGTTCCAGCAAAGAGAGTTTCAGCATATAAATTTCTCAGATAAGGCAAACAAGCTGTACATGCAAGATATTAGATAAGGCCTGCTCCATCAGATTTTCAGCTAATGGGACAATGCTGCAGCACTAAAAGACCAAACTAGTGCTAGATGCACATTACAAGAACGACAAGCAAGATCAATAATTTATGGGTAGCTGTGACTGGTTACTCAGAATCACGACACCAACCTGCGCCTGCATTAAATCCCGGTCAGCTTTCATATTCAGACAGAGATCATGGCTGCTCTTGATGCATTTGATGACATCTTTTTGGCTGTAGAGCTGAGGAAAAGTAGAAACTTCAGGTAAGCAATAGGTCATATCACATATGGCAGATGGGATCATGTGAAAAATCATATATTATATATTTTTTTGTTTTTTTAATTATTATTATTATTTTTTTGTAAAGCATCTTCGAACTGAATGATAGATAAGACATAGTGCATCTAACAATTTACAATAAAGAATTCTCGGGTCTTATACTACTTTTGCAAATTACATCGTCTCATATCCACAGAAAAGCTGGTTCATAGGGATCTGCACAATTTCTCAAAATATAATTCAGAATAAGTTTTCATAGAAGCACTTAAAATAGCAAAGGAACATTGAACACTACTGGGAAGAACACATTATGGTATAAACGTAGTACTTAAAGAGCAAAATGAAGTTACTTTTTAGGTATATTGAACTACTTTTGCTCGTTAAGCTTCATCCCATTATTAGCTTATGGGTACCAGGGAAAAAGTGGCACGATTGTTAACTGCTCCCATAACTGTTCAGTCTAGCTTTGTGAGCCATGTACCGCATATGTGCACCGCCCCTCAACATTTTTCTTCTGAGAGTTTTCTGACATATGGCCAATGGTTTGCAACAGTGTTGATGGGAAAGGGTATATTGAATAGGGTTAACAGTCATCCAAAATGTAAATGTAAATGTATCTGACTTCTGCTTCCTGACCATGTCACATTCTCAACGTGTGGGTAGATTTGACAGCATTGAGGATGGGGAAATTAGGAAAAAGGTCAATTTAGGCCTAGGTGAACAACTTACAAATAACTGCTTGGCTCTGGATGAACATGGCATGGCTCTGAGCCTGAAGAATGCCTCAGATGGAGAGTCAGCCCAATGTACCATATGTTGCCTTAGCTGCAGCTAGACTGGCATCATTGCTACCATAAGTAACACTGTCGTTCTAAGAAATGCAGAGTATGTTATTATGCAGAACCATCTTCAAAACCAATTGCATGATCTACAAAGCCACCAAATAACGTGGCAGAAGGAGTGCTTGAATTAAGTTCAGCCACAAGGATTGCTAGAGCTGCATTCTAGGCAATATATTATCGCCCAATATGCCACTCTAGACAGAGACCTGCCATTTGCAAATTAATCTTAGCTCTTCTTCAATAGGAACAATCCAGCCCAAACTACAAGGCCTCCTGTGGTAAATCTGCAACAGTGACACCTGACTTGGTCAGCTGAAAACAATAACTGTGGGGTTAGAAACAGACAGAGGACACTCCAATTAATACAAAGATGGAAAACGACAGTTCTTTAAGGGTCTCACTCAAGTAGATAAGGCCTACTAAGGCAGTACCCTGAAAAGTAGTGGTGTAAATTAATACCACAAAAACTTTACTGCTCGAGACATTGGTCAAGAGCAATCTTGCAAATGACTCAGCTGCCTCTTTAACTTCCATAAACAATCAAAGTTGAGGCATTTTTCTTCTGGAAAGATACTCTTCAGATCGCACTCCAAGTAGTTCTTAACACGGCCTTAAAATAGACATCATCAGTATTTCTCATCGAGGTGAGTAAACTGGGTTCTGACAAACCAGTAGAATCTGTACAGTAGATCTGATATTTCAAGGCTGAATATGCTAACTTTTCAAAAGGGGAGGTTTAAGACTTATTTGCTTTGGAAAGTTCTAAAAGTGCTTAGCCAAAATAAACATTTTTTTAAAAACACACTCACAAGGACTTGAAAATCCCTTTAGTAACAGGGTGTTTCCTGCATGTTAGGGAGCATCAACTTACAAAAGTGCTAAGATACTAGGTCACTAAATACCCCATACATCAGCGTTAAACAGAAACCAGAACAAATGCTCTGCCTTACCTGCTGATTACGAACTTCTTGTAGAGTCCCACAAAGCGCTTTCTCACATTCCAGATCCCTCCTCAGCTGGCTGATCACCGAAGATGAGTGAATCTCAAGATCTGCCAAACATGCATCAGCCTAAGGGAAACACAAGATCAAACCTTATAGTCCAGGCATGCATAGGTCACAGAGAGAACTAGAGAAAAGCACATCCGCTATGAACAAATTGGTCAGAGTTATGATGAGAACCAGCATGAATGCACAGTTTCACTGGGGCACACTCCCTCTGACGGTTACAGGCTGTGTAGTCTTGATTAAAATGACCGTTTTACTGCGGCTTCTATACTACTTCACCAACCTGCCCCTGTATATACCGCAGCCATTGTTCTGAACCCTCGAGGGACCAGTAAGGGATTTTATCTGGGAAAACTCCCGTAGCAGAGTAGATCTTCGGATACTCTATCTACCGACAAATCAAGGAGGACTGGTACTGCCCAATCTAGAGCAGTATTATCTTGCTGCGCAGCTGCAATGGGTGGCCATGTGGCTCTCCGGGCATCAACTACCCGACACAGCGGCCATCTCCCCACCCTGGTCCCTTTGCACCCTCCTCACTCTGTTTCACCCATGTAATAAAGAGAAGACGCCAACCCCGCTGCTGCTCAACATAGCATATTGCTGCTATCGCAGGCACTTATACATCACGCAAAACTGATGCACCCGCGCTGCTGGGCAACCCCAGAGGCTCCTCAACCGTCACGTTATTGGAGATGCGCCACTGGGAAGAAGGGGGGATTCATGACATCGAAGACTTATATTGTCGAGGTGCCCTGATACTGTTTGCTTCGCTGGTTGAAGGGGATGGACTCCAGCCGGGTCAGTTCCTATTGCATCGTGCAATTATAGCAACACTGAGCAAACACTGGGATCACATGACCCAGGAACCCCAAATGCACTTAACGGTACAATACCTACATGTCATGGGGCAAGGCCGGAACCTCACTAAATGGCTCGCCACATCCCTCAGGCATCACACAGCGATAGTACTGTCACCCTTGCGGCAGAGTTGGGAGGGAGATCTTCAGCGTCACTTCACAAACTCTGAGTGGGCCACTGTATTAGAAGGTCCTATTAGCGTACAGCGGAACATGCGCTTCCGTTTAATACAATATTATATAACACAAAAAGCATACCTTACACCGGCCAAAATTAATAAATATTTCAACCGCGCGGACGCTGGGTGCCCGAGACGCATAGCACGGACACGGACCTACTACCCATGGTGTGGAGCTGTCCGCGGCTTGGGGAATACTGGAAAACAGTAACCCAGTATTTGTAAAGCGCGAACAATTACCCCTAAGGGTGTCAAGGTGCTGGGGGCCGTCAGGAAGATTAAGCAAGCTATTGCCCAGAGTCACATGGTGCTGGGCTAACCTGAGGCCGGCGATCGAACTGTGAGCCCCCGTGTTCCGGAGTCAGCCGCCCTGGGCGCTGCGCCACACCTCTTCCCACACTGATGCCCTGACACGCTACATGGAAAGCATGGTACCTCTGGAGTGGGAAACGTACCTACTACATATTTATCGCAGGAGCAAAAGTCAAAAAGTGACCTCCCGCTTTATCGCTCTGGGGTTAGTAGTGGCAAAACAATTGATTACTAAAAGATGGAAGTCCCCTGAATCCCCCAAGGCGCTGGCTTGGAATCGCTCCTAACAAGTATGGGCTAAAGCGGAAAGTGTTGCGCTACACAGAGAGGATACACTTGGCTTACGTAAAATCCCAATTGCAACATAGTGGGACACGATTTTGTGTGATTTGCAGAGGCAAGACGCGGACATCGATGACATATTGGCACCCATAACCACTACACAGCGTGAATTAGATGACACAAGTTAATACCCAAGGTACGGAGTAAAGGGAACACCAGTAAAACCACAACTAGATAACATCAGATGCGGACCTGGCACTGTGTACTTATAGACCGCGACGAGAAGGCGAACATGCGCCTACTAAAGTGGGGAACGGGAAGAATTGCTCCAGTTCAAGTTAAAAAGAGTATTATTGACCTAGTTCTGTTTAAGTTGTCCGAAACGTTATTGCCTGCCACCAGAGTTGGCAGATCTATCTGCAGTCCACACACTAGTATAGTACCGATGTAGCACCCCAATAACTGATTCCCAACTGACAGCATGGATGGGGGCTAAATGAGCTACACGCAGCGAGATATCATGACTGAGTGTTTAGTATGTACAATGTAATTCCTAGGTGTAGGAAGCTGGCTCTGTATATACTATACCAAAGTGAGGTATAGTGTGCACAGAGTCCAGTGGATCCCCAAAGGTAGGCAGAGGTAAAGTTAGACAGAACCTTACTCTCTATTTGTGGTAGTGTGGTCGAGCAGTAAGGCAGTATCAGAGGACAGTGTTAAGCATTTGTTGTACACACTCAGTCAGCAAATGAATTCACACACTCAAAGACTGAACTTCAGACCAATTGTTTTTGTATAAAAATATTCTTTTAATTATTTTATTTTCTAGAACCAAGCAAGCCTGGCACAGGTAAGCAATAAATACTTTACAGTAGTAATGCAATTGAAATACAGTTTGAATGATAATTGTATATGCACTTTGGTTTGATTTACAGTATGGATGCAGAGAAATGCAATACTTAGTAAATGCAGTACATAGACTTGAATAGGCTTTTAGTAAAATAGCAGGTAAGTAACTTTTGAGATTACTAGGCTTACACAGAGTAGTATACCTAGATACTACTCTGGGACATTTCCTAAAAACAGGTAAGTAAAATCGTTTTTGTTAGATTATGCAATTTGAAACAATTTCTTTAGTTTCTCAAACTCCACACATACAAAATTTTCACAGAAAAACAGTCAATGTCATCCTATGGAGGAAAATAGTGCTATCGGTTTTGAGGTAAGTATTTGGTAGTGGGAGTTGAGGTCCTGGGGGTAGACTCGGGGGTCCCACAGGGTCAAGGATGCACTCTCGTTACACCCTCAGCGGCACTAGGGCGGCCAGGTGCAGTGTGCTGAGGCCCAATGTTATCCAATGGGGGATAGGGGGCCTCCGGTTGGTGGCTGCTGACTAGAAGGCCACTTGGCTGTGGGAGCAAATCTCCTGGACTTTAGCTCAGGGCAAATGGGGAAACAAAGTAGCACCAAAGGTGCACCCTCAGCGGCACTAGGGCGGCCGGGTGCAGAGTGCTGTTTTGACGTCGGACGCCCTGTTGTTTTCAATGGAGAACCTCCGGTTTGGAAAGACACTGCAAGCTTGGGGAGGTAGGTCTTCTGGGTGCGATCACCACTTCGAGAGGTAAGTTAGGGGTTGGTTAGGCACCGTCGGTTTGGGCACACAAGGCCGTGGGCGTCGGGTGCAGGGGTGCCTTTTGGGGTCGGATCTTCTTACCAGCTCCTCGTCGCGGTTAGGGGGGCCTTCTGGATTTAGGCTGCAGGCGTCGGCTTGAGGCAGGTCAGGGGTCGCCGGATCTCGGGTCAGGATCGCCGGGGTGACCTCCTTGTGGTGTTTGCCCACTCGAGCTCGGGCCGTGGACGGGGGGTGCAGAGTGGGGCCGATCCACGATGTCCGGCCGGAGGTTGCAGATGAACAAATCCGGTGGTCACGGGAGACAAAGTCTTTGTGCTTGAAGGCAGGCAGGTCCTCCGGGGTTTTCGAGGTTGCTGGCTGCAGGACACACCGGGATTTCGGAGGAGCAGGTTTGAGGTGGAGACAGGCCGGTAGGGCTGGGGCCAAGTCAGTGGGCGTCTTCCTCTTGTTAGCTGCTGCAGAGCTGTTCGGTCCTTCTTCTTCTTCTTCTTGCAGGTTCTTGTCTGAGGAAGCAAGGTTCAGGGGTGACCTTAAATACTAGATTTAGGGGTGTTACAGGTAGGTAAAAGGTGGGGACCAATGGGACCCTTTACCCCTTGGGTGGGTACACCCCCTATTATGCCACCCTCCAGTGGGAGGGGGGCATGAGCCTGTCCCTGGTTGGCTGAGTACCCCCATCTTCAAGATGGCGTGGACTGAGTTGTGCTTCACCTCGCCTCCCCCACCTGAGGGGTGGAGTTGGCAGAGGTGGGAACACCTCTCTTCCTCACTTGTTTTTCCCGCCGGTTCTCCCGCCCAAAGTGGGAGTCAGAACCAGTGGGGACCAGTTGCTGAAAGCAGCAAGAGGCCTGGGGAAGCTCACAAAGGCGGCAAGCCTTTGTAGCTTCCCCTTCGTGAACCCTGCCCAACCTAGGGGAGGAGGCTTGGCACCTCGTCCCAGGATGTGCATTGTTTCAGGCCCCAGAAAGCAGCAGGCTCTCGACCCAGGGGTCCAGAAACGTGTCTGGTGGTGGCAGCTGAAAGCAGACACTCAGCCTGGACACTAGAGGTGGGTTAGTTTTCAGGGGGCATCTCTAAGATGCCCTCTGTGTGCATTTTTCATTAAATCCCACACTGGCATCAGTGTGGGTTTAATGTGCTGAGAAGTTTGTTACCAAACTTCTCAGTTTTCAGTGTAGCCATTATGGTGCTGTGGAGTTCGTAATGACAAACTCCAAGCACCATATACTCTTAATGGCAGCACTGCACTTACAATGTCTAAGAATGGACTTAGACACTGTAGGGGTACAGGGCTCATGCACCTGTACCCTCACCACTGGTATAGTGCACCCAGCTAGAGGGGGGACTGATCTATGCCAGGTCAGTGGGTTGTAGGCATGGCACACAGGGATGTGTGCCATGTCGACTCTTCACTTTGTTCTGCACCAAGACACGCAGCCTGCAAAGGCAGTGTGTGAGTGTCAGGGTACACGACCTCCAAGGGTGGCACAATAAGTGCTGCAGCCCTTAGAGGCCTTCTCTGGTCACAGTGCCCTGGGTACCTGTGGTACTACTTACCAGGGGCTGACCTGTGGCCAGAGATGCCAATTGGGTTTAGGCTTCAATGCAGTTTTAGGGAAAGAACATAGGCCCTGGGTACCTGATTAGCAGGAGCCCAGGGCACACTCAGTCAAGGCACATCAGCAATTCAGCAAAAAGTGAGGGCAACCATGAAGAAAGAGGGCACTTTCTCACACAACCCCCCCCAACGAAAGAGGATGAGACTAACCTTTCCCTAGAGAGTCTTCATTTTCTAAGTGGAAGAACCTGGAAAGTCCATCTGCATTGGCATGGGCAGTCCCAGGTCTGTGTTCCACTACAAAGTCCACTCCCTGTAGGGAGATGGACCACCTCAACAGTTTAGGATTTTCACCTTTCATTTGCATTAGGCATCTGAGAGGTCTGTGATCAGTTTGAACTAGGAAGTGAGTACCAAACAAGTATGGTCTCAGCTTCTTCAGGGACCAAACCACAGCAAAGGCCTCCCTCTCAATGGCACTCCAACGCTGCTCCCTGGGGAGAAGCCTTCTGCTTATAAAATCAACAGGTTGGTCTTGGCCTTCATCATTGGTTAGGGATAGGACCGCTCCTATCCCTAGCTCAGAGGCATCAGTCTGCACAATGAACTGCTTGGCATAGTCTGGAGCTTTGAGAATTGGTGCTGAGCACATAGCCTCTTTTAGGGTGTCAAAAGCCTTTTGACAACTAACTGTCCAGTTTACCTTCTTGGGCATCTTCTTGGAGGTGAGTTCTATGAGGGGAGCCACAATGGACCCATATCCCTTCACAAACCTCCTGTAATACCCAGTCAAGCCAAGGAATGCCCTGACTTGGGTTTGGGTTGTGGGAGCTTCCCAGTCCAGGATGGCCTGGATCTTGGGTTGTAAGGGTTGTACCTGGCCTCCACCAACAAGGTGGCCCAAGTACACCACAGTTTCCTGCCCTATCTGGCATTTGGATGCCTTGTTAGTTAGGCGTGCAGTTTGCAGGGCATTTAAAACCTTCCCAAGGTGGATCAGGTGATCCTGCCAGGTGGAGCTAAAGACAGCAATATCATCTAGATAAGCTGCACTAAAGGACTCTGTGGTGTTCTCCACACCAAATAACAGGACACATAGACGGACGAAGTGCTGAAAGGTCCGTTTAATCACCTCAGCCATCAACAACTGATTACATTAGAATCCCCACAGCTCAAAACCCCCCAACATTCTTTATTGGAACACTACATAGGCATACCATGGAATCTTAAGACGTCACACATCTTCTCTCCTTATAAACAAACAAAAAAACAGAATAAATAAGTCAGAGATGGATGCAGAATATCACAAGACATATTCCTAGAAGAAAAGATGTACTGAGTAGTGAGCAGCTCACATGACAAAGTCTTTCATATGAAATGGTAGACTGCACAATCTCGCACTCTTCTCTCTATTGCTATCAGGCAAATTGTGCGAGTTAGATGAAGAAGAATTGTTACGAGTGTTCACTGAACAGGTAGGTACCCCACCCAAAGTAGGTTGAGAATTAACAGAGACCACACGACTCTTATTCCAAATCCTACCATCTTCAGTCTTCACAGCATTCCTGAAGATCTTCACAATTTTTCTTATTTTTGAAAACTTTGACCAAGGTTGACATCCCACTGGCGCCCTTATCTTTACAAAATCGCCCACACTCAAACTGTTGTATTGTACACATTTCTTGTCATCAAAGTAGCGTTTCCTTTCTACTTGCTTCTGTAGCTCTCTATCCCTCCAACCTCCAATGCAATTATCCTTGAGACCCTTATTTAACTTGATCCACCCTGGGCATAATTTGGAATTGGGAGCTCTACCTCTAAACAACTCAAAGGGGGACCTGCCAGTGGTGGAGTGGGGAGACATGCGATAGGCAGAGATCCTATCTTGCAACGCCTCTTTCCAATTTAAATTGCTCGCCCTTGCCAACTGGATACTCTCTTTAAGAGTTTTGTTAACCCTCTCAATAGCTCCGTTGGTTTCAGGGTGATACACAGCACTGCGTTTGTGAATAATCCCACAACCTCTCAGATACGCCTGAAACTCTGAAGAGCAGAACTGAGTCCCATTATCGGAAAGCAAGGAGTTGGGGTAACTCTCCTTCTTGAATACTTCTTCTAAGAATTTTATTACACTCAAAGATGAAATATCTCTAACAGAGCGTACCTCAATCCATCTTGAGTAGAGATCCAGGAGAACTACTAAGTAAGGAGTATCTGATACCCCTTGTAAAGGGCCAACTATGTCTATTGCTAGCTCATCCTAGGGATATTTAGGTAGTTTCCTGCACACCATGGGCATTTGTCTGGTCTTGAGAATCTTATCACTGGAGCAACACTCCAAACAATCTCGAACCATTTTCTCAATCTCTCTATCCATGGCGGGCCACCAGTAGAGCATCCTCAGATAACCCTTGGTCTTTACAATCCCTAAGTGACCAGAGTGAGCCAAAGTTAAGAGTTTGCCTCGCACCCCCACCGGGGGAACCAGCTTGGTACCTCTCACCAGTAAACCATCCACAACAGCCAACTCATCAGAGATCAGGGACCACGGCTTTACCAAATGTTTGTTTTTGCCTGACTTGATTAACTCCATTACTTTAGATATTTCCTCATCTTTCACTACTTCATTTTTCCACTCTAACTCATCTACCGCACCGACAGTAATTTCACACACATTCACTACATCATCCGGTATAACCTCCTCCTTATCATCAGAGTGAGTAACATCCACCAATCTAGAAAGACAATCAGCCGACTTGTTGATAACTCCTGGAATGTAGTCTACACAGAAATCAAACTCTTGTAGAGAAATGATCCACTTCCTGATTCTGGAAGAGATTGAGTCCAAACCCTTCTTAGAAAACACCTCTTTGAGTGGTTTATGATCAGATAAAACCCTTACCTTTGTTCCCCAAATCAAATTCCTAAACTTCCTCAATGCCCAAAAAATGGCAAGTGACTCCTTTTCTATTACCGAATAGTTTAACTCTGATCCTCTCAAACATCTAGAGGCACATGCGATTAGTCTCTCAACACCCTCACTCCTCTGGATAAGCACCGCACCCAGACCCTTGGCACTGGCATCAGTGAAAATCAGAGTCTCATCACCTGGCACAAAAGAGTGAAGGGAAGGTGCTTCTTTGAGGTCTTGCTTGATAGCAACAAACTCGTTGGCACACTCTGCACTCCAATCAAACACTGCACTTTTAGCAGTTAGACTCCTAAGGGCATGAGTCTTATCAGCATATCCAGGAATGAACTTACTATAATACTCAACCATTCCTAAGAAGGAAAGCAACTCCTCCTTGTTTGAAGGTTCACTTACGTTCTCAATAGACTGGACCAAGTCCTTCTTTGGAAAAACCCCTCGACCTGTTATGCAGTGCCCTAGGTAGTTAACTTCCTCCACAGCAAACCTACACTTCTCCTTTTTATTGTTAAGCCAGCCTTTCTCAGACATTCTAAGACGGTACACACTCTAGAATAATGCTCCGTTTCAGTGCTACCATAGATCAGTAGGTCATCCTGATAGCACTTTACCCCAGAGACCCCTTTGAGGACATTAGACATGATCCGCTGAAAAACTGAAGCTGCGGAAACTAATCCAAAAGGCATCCTTCTAAATTTATAGGTTCCCATAGGAGTGACGAATGCTGTCAAATCCTGCGAACCCTCATCCAACTCCACCTGATGGTATGCGGATGCTAGATCTAGTGTTGTGAAAAACTTAGCCCCTCCTAGAGTGCTGACCAACTCATCTATATTGGGTAAAGGGAACCTATCAACAATGACTTCTTTGTTTAGCGAGCGCAAGTCAATGCAAAGGCGCAGCTCCCCACTGGCCTTCTTAGCGACAACAATGGGAGCCAACCACTCCGTCGCCTCTACGGGCACAATGATCCCTAGTTCAACCAACCGCTCGATCTCCTTTTGGACACCAGACTGTTCATTCAAAGGAATCCTTCTGACTCTAGTAACTACCGGTATGGCACCCTCTTTCAGTCTTATATGATGTTTATAACCTTTAAGGCAACCTAATTTGTCCCCAAAAACATCTCCAAATCGCTCGGCTAAGGTAGACCATGAATCTCCTACAGACTGAACGACGACTTGAGGTTCTGTGTTGGGATTGAGAATTACACCAAGCGAACGTTGATGAGTCCACCCCAACAGTGCATCTCCACACTTAGCTACGTAAACTTTCCCAGAGATATTACGTCCCCCTAGCTCAATGTAGGATGTGAAGTACCCCAACAGGTCTATTGGAACACCACCATAACCCACTGGCGAAACGTCTCCTTTCAACAGAGCGCATTTGTCCTTAAAATAATGATCAAAGGTGTCTTTATCTATCACAGTAAGATGTGAGCACGAATCGAACTTCATCTCAAGCCCAACCCCATGAATCTTGACGATATGTGAGGGATGATTTGCTTTTTCCGCATCTACCTGATACATAATCTCTTTTACCTGCGGGATATCCCTAATTTGTGCTTGAGGTTGTTCTCTTCTTTTACTCTTGGTCCTACACCATTTTGCATAATGACCTTTTTTCCCCGCACGCACTACAAGTAATGTTAAGGGCAGGACAGAACGGAGCATTTGCTCTATGACCAGTCCTGCCACACCTAAAACAGATTAGTCTGTTGTCATTTGAGGAAGCAAAAGAAGGCAAATAAGAACTAGTATACGAACTACCCTCACCAGCACGAGGATGTTTCTCGCTCTCACTGACAACAGGTGCTCTGTTTTTTACAAGACATACAACTTCCTCTACACTTGAATTCGTAACACCTGACTTTTCTCTTGTAACACTCAATTCGCGAACACACTTCATCATATGTTCAACTCGCTTTGCTATTGCGAGTACCTCATCTAGGGGTGGCTCGTCTTTGAGCCACAGTTCTTCTCTTATTTTATCGTGTGCGCATCTCAGCACGAACTGATCTCTGATCCTTTCTTCTACTGCCCCTCCAAATTTACATGACGCTGCCAGTTTCCTCAACGCTGTGACGAATTCTTCTATCGTCTCATCCTTTTTCTGCTCCCGTAACCCAAAGTGGTACCGTTCCATTATAGTACTCAAACGAGGCAGATAGTGCCTATCTAATTGTAGGATGCATATTTCATATTCATTCAGTGATCTTTGGTCATTTTGACTGAGATCTGGCAAATGTTCCAAAACATCCTGTCCTTCACCCCCTAAACAGTGCAAAAGTAACGAATGTTTCCTCTCAGCACTCAAGTTTGTTCCACATACACGTGCATAGTTGCAAAATATTTTTTTCCACTTTTGCCACTTTATCGTGGGCTCCCCTGGACTGTTAAGAAAAAACGGTGGCTGAGTTACATTCTGCATGTTTCTCACTTTGCCCCTTGTTCCCACTTAAAGGCTCTACGCTATGCTCTAATTCTACCTCCTAGATGATGTGCACTTCACCTGCTAACACTATCACCTTTATATTTTGTCCCTAAAGGTTCCTTTGTTTTTACCCTTTTTTTTTTTTGGTTATGTCTTTCCAAAAAAAAACCACACTTCAATCCTTACAACCAACCCCAAGTTTTAAAATACCAAGCCAATTTTCGTAATAATAAAAAAATAAAAATAAAAAAAAAAACATTTTTTTTTTTTTTTGAAGTCCCAAACACCAAAAATCAAAACAGTCACAGTTGTTTTTGTCTTGTGACCAGGGTGCCCTCAGCTATTCCTGCGCGATTGTCACCATGTCTTCTTCTGTTGGCCTGCTGTACTGTAATTTTCACTCCAAACCTCCTTTCTCATTCACCAACACCGGATAAGGCACACATGCTGGTGAAAATCTTCCCAACTGTCCAAAATGGCCGCCGAAAACGTGCTCCGACGTGATGACGCTCTACAGTGAGTGACGCCCTTCTCTGTTTCACTGCTCCTCTTCGCGTGTTGCCTCCTAGCAACCATCCGCTCTTTCACGCTGCACGCTCTCTATCGCAGCCGTCTTCCACTCCCTTCGTGGAACGCATATGCGTTTCAGCTCCCCGCCCCACCGCACACAACTCCTCACCGGATTTCTTTTCCTCCGGACACACCATCGATCGCCGCATCAGCCGCTGGAGAAGTGGGTTGGACTTCTCTGAACATGCCAGTCAGCCGCTGGAGGAGTTTGCGATCTGGGACTTCGAGGGACGCTTAATCCGCTGAAACTGTACCCCACTGGATGTTGAGGTGAGAGTCACACCGCCACCCTCGTCGCCAAATTAATGTGGTGTTCTCCACACCAAATAACAGGACACATAGACGGACGAAGTGCTGAAAGGTCCGTTTAATCACCTCAGCCATCAACAACTGATTACATTAGAATCCCCACAGCTCAAAACCCCCCAACATTCTTTATTGGAACACTACATAGGCATACCATGGAATCTTAAGACGTCACAGACTCCAATCCAGCAAGGACTTGATTCACCAACCTCTGGAAGGTGGCAGGGGCATTCTTTAAACCAAAGGGCATAACAGTAAACTGATAATGCCCATCAGGTGTGGAGAATACGGTCTTTTCTTTTGCTCCTGGGGCCATGCCAATTTGCCACTACCCTGCAGTTAAGTCAAAGGTACTTAGAAATTTGGCTGCACCCAATTTGTCTATCAACTCATCTGCTCTTGGGATAGGGTGAGCATCTGTCTTGGTGGCAGACTTGAGCCCTCTATAGTCCACACACAACCTCATTTCTCTCTTTCCACCCTGTGGATGAGGTTTGGGGACTAGAACCACTGGGCTGGCCCAGGGGCTCTCAGAGGGTTCAATAACCCCCAACTCCAGCATCTTGCTGACTTCAGCTCTAATGCTTTCCTTGACTTGATCAGACTGTCGATAGATTTTGTTTTGACAGGTGAACTGTCACCAGTGTCCACATCATGGGTGCACAAGTTTGTCTGACCAGGGGTCAATGAAAAGAGCTTAGCATACTGTTGCAAGACTTGCTTGCAATCAGTCTGCTGTTGGGCAGAGAGGGTGTCTGAAAAGACAACTCCATCCACTGACCCATCTTTTGGGCTGTATGAGAGGAGGTCAGGGAGAGGGTCACTCTCTGTCTCCTGATCCTCATCAGTCACCATCAGCATGGGGATGTCAGCTCTGTCATGAAAGAGCTTCAGGCGGTTCACATGGATAACCCGTTTGGGTGTCCTGCTTGTGCCCAGGTCAACCAAGTAGGTGACCTCACTCTTTTTTTCTAGGATAGGGTAAGGGCCACTCCATCTGTCCTGGAGTGCCCTTGGTGCCACTGGCTCCAAAACCCACACCTTTCGCCCAGGTTGAAATTCAACTGTGCAGCTTTTTGGTCATACCAGTGCTTCTGAATCTCCTGGCTGGCCTCAAGATTTTTGGATGCCTTTTCCATGTACTCAGCCATTCTGGACCTTAGGCCAAGCACATAGTCCACAATATCTTGTTTGGGTTCTTGGAGAGGCTTCTCCCAACCCTCTTTTACAAGACAGAGTGGTCCCCTCACAGGATGGCCAAACAGAAGTTCAAAGGGGCAAACCCTACTCCCTCCTGTGGCACTTCTCTATAAGCGAAAAGCAGGCAGGGTAAGAGGACATCCCATCTCCTTTTGAGTTTTTCAGGGAGCCCCATAATCATGCCTTTCAATGTCTTGTTGAATCTCTCAACAAGGCCATTGGTTTGTAAACTTGTACTGCACTCCACACTATTTCCACATCTGTTTTAGGGAAGCAGACATGAAGTTGGAACCTCTGTCTGAAACCACCTCCTTAGAAAACCCTACTCTGGTGAAGACACCAATGAGGGCCTTGGCTACTGCAGGAGCTGTAGTAGTCCTAAGGGTAATTGCCTCAGGGTACCTAGTGGCGTGATCCACTACCACTAGAATGAATTTGTTCCCTGATGCAGTGGGAGGTTCAAGTGGACCCACTATGTCCACACCTACCCTTTCAAAGGGAACCCCCACCACAGGTAGTGGTATTAGGGGGGCCTTTGAGGGGCCACCTGTCTTGCCACTGGCCCGACAGGTGACACAGGAGCTGACAAACTCCTTTACTTTTTGGTGCATATGGGGCCAGTAAAAGTGGCTAACTAGCTTTTTTTTTTTGTTTTTTTTAAACATAATTTTATTGATTTTATAACATAAGACAAAGTACAGGAGACCACTATCAGTGACTATAGTCGCCGCGCAACACACCTGGCCTCAGCGAGAGGCAAGTCAACACGTTCATATACTGTGTATCCATGCCATTACACAAAATTTAAAAAGAAACAATGCAGTGCTCCGCACATAATGTAAACAATGCAATATAAGCACAGAGTACACGATAATATCATATAATGCAGGTAGCGGGTGCGGCATGAACAAGGAGAAACTGCACATTGTCGCCTCAGATCTAATCTACATTACACAAAGAAATATAAAAATAACTAACGCGCCCCAACCCCCTGTTCTCTGGTTCATCATTATTGAGTAATAACACAGACTCCTATTGGACTATCCCCCGTGCGCAGAACACGTATGATACATAATAGTACATGAGGACGTTACAGGACAACCTGGGCGGATACTGAAAGGACTGTCACATATTAGTACACTATATTCATCAAGCTGACAGTGGTCACAAACATTACAGGCAAGTATTTCAGGGGGGCCCGGGAGTAATGGGAGTGTTGGAAGTAATGGGGTGGGTTGCAGCCATCGGTGACGCCGGGGGCGTAAAAGAATCAGTAGCTCTGAATACTTCCAGCATTTGATCCCATTCTAATGAAATAGGAATTTTACGCAAGCCTCGGGATTCCTCCTGCCTGAGTATGGTACTTTCAGCTGCACCCCAGCGTAGCAATTCCGTGTGCCAGTACAGTGGCGCAGGAGGGGAGGCAGAATTCCACCGCATCGTGACCGCTCGCTTAGCAACAAGTAGCGCCAAGTCAGCAAATTTCAACTGTACTTTGTGTCTCTTAGGGCGTCCATGAAGACCCAACAGACAGGCTTCTGGAGATGACCAGTCACTAGTATTTGTGACTTGCCGAATGATATACGTGACAACCTGCCAGAAAAAACGAAGTCTAGGACAAGCCCAGAGCATGTGAATGAGGTTTGCATCCGCCTCCTGACATCTAGGACAGGAGAGTTGAGCGTCCGGGTATATTACATTAAGGCGGTGCGGTGTAAGATACGCTCTATGCAAGATCATTGATTGGATATATTTAAAACGAGCGTTGCGGGAAACTTTCTTAGGGAATTCCAACACCAAGGCCCATTCTTTATCTGTAAATTCTCTATTGAGTTCCAAGGACCATCGGGTGCGGAGTAAGAGTAAGGGCGTACTGGAATGAGTCCTTATACCCCGATACAGCCAACGGATAAGGTGTCGGCCCACCCCCATTAGGTGCATTGCACGGACTAAAGCATGTGTCGGAGGTTCGGACCCGTCAGGGGCCCAATGGTATTTAATATAACGAGCAAGTGATGCGTGTAAAAGGAATAAAGTCGAGGGCACTCCCTGAGCACGCTGAAAGTTAGCATGGTCAGTCAGGGTGCCCTCAATGAAAAACGCTCCCACCGTCGAGACCCCCTCACTCGTCCATGAGGATAACCTTTTAGCAGTGACTATCCCGGTAGCGATGGGGATTCCCAGTAATGGTACATTGTCGGAGTATGGAATGGCATGTTTGGTATAATTGAGTGTTTGTTTCCAGTAGAGGAGAGCCGTGTTAAGTAAAGAAGGGAGAGTGTGCGGGACCCTGCCATTGGGCAGAAGCATACTATGCAGAGTGCCCTGGCTCAAGAGTCAGGGAGTATAGTCTATTTCCTGCAGGTGACGACCCGCCAGCCAGTAGGAGAGCCATTGTAGCGGACTAGCCAGGCAATACGCCTTAAAATCAGGCGCTCCCAGTCCCCCCTCCTCCGGTCTCAGTTGAAATTTTGCCAATGCTATTCTTCTGCGACCATTGCCCCAAATAAGTTCAGTCAGTAATGTATTTAATACTTTAAAAATGGAAGACGGAATCACAACAGGCAAGTTAGCAAATTAATATAATAGACGAGGAAGCATCACCATTTTGGAAAGTGCAATTCGTCCCATCACTGACAGTGGTAGGGACACCCAGAAGCAGACCTGTTTTCGAAGGGAAGCAATCGCCTTCAATATGTTGCCGTCAATTAGGTCTTGTGGAGTTCTATAGATTTGAATTCCCAAGTATTTGAACGTATCGGGCACTGTCTGTAAGGTTAGTTCACCAAATAAGATAGGGTCTGGATTGTCCCGATACCGCATAAAAAAGGCGTAAGACTTGGTAGCATTAAGTGCCAGGCCAGAAACTAATTCAAACCGTTTGAAAATAGACGGGACGGGATCTAAATTAAGGCTAAGGTCTTTAAAAAAGAGGATCAGGTCGTCCGCGTAGGCAGAAACTATGTGTGTTGTGTTGTTAAGCAGAATCCCGAGATCTCCAGCCTCCGCCCGGAGGCGGAGAAGAAGAGGTTCTATCGCCAGTACAAATAACAGAGGCGATAGGGGGCAACCCTGCCGGGTACCTCTAGTTATGGAATAGGGTGCGGAAATATGGGCGCCCGTACGGGCACGCGCCGTCGGGGCGTGGTATAAGAGCAGCACCCATTTTAGGTAACCTTTGGGAATACCATACCGCTCCAGGGTGGCCCACATGTACTGCCAAGAAAGGGTATCAAAGGCCTGTTGCATATCAAGGGAAATGCATCCTGCCGTGGGGGACGTGGCCGCCGTTACCTCCATAATATAATGGAGCCGTCTTATATTGAGGGAAGTGTTGCGGCCCGGAACGAAACCACATTGGTCGATATGAACCAGTTTAGAAAGATAAGGCAGTAGTCGGTTGGCCAATAATTTACTAAGTATCTTGTATTCCGTGTTCAATAAGGAAAGTGGGCAATAACCGGAAATATCGCGGGGATCTCTGTTGGGCTTAGGGAGAGAGGTCACCAATGCTTGCATGGTCGTTAGGGGTAAAGCAGATTCCTCCAGTGCCGTGTTGTAAAGGATCTGGAGGTAAGGGACCAGCTTCTCAGCATATAGTGCATACAATTCCGCGGGCAGGCCATCTAGACCAGGGGTCTTATTCCTGGGCAAGGCCCTAACAGCCTCCCGAATTTCCGTGGCAGTTATGGGACCGTCCAATTCAGATTGGATGTCAGCCGACAATTGAGGGAAGGGCAGGTCATGGAGAAAAACCTCGGTGTCCTGAGACGAGGCACTAGTAGGGCAGAGTACAAGCTTCGATAGTAGGTAAAGAATGCTAAATTAATGGCCGCTTGGGTGGACGCAACCGTTCTGTCAGGAAGATAAACTTCAGTAATGGGCACTGGAGTAGGGGAGTCCTTAATCAGACGCGCCAGAAGAGTCCCCGATTTGTCAGCGTCTTTATGACTGTACTGAGTATAGGACCTATGATCTATTAATCGGAGTTGCTCTAACAGTTCAGCATATTTGATTCTGGCCTCCTGAAGGGGCGGGAGATGTGACGGGTCCGTAAGGGCCGCAGTCTCAAGTCGATTAAGAGAGGCCTCCACCGCGACAAGATTTTTGTGGACTTCCTGCCGGGCTCCCACCACAGCGCCAATAGTTGTGCCTCGGACAACAGTTTTGAAGGCGTCCCATTCCGTCAGGAAGGATGAGGTCGTCCCAGTGTTTTCGGCGAAATAATTAGTGATAGTGGTGCCCAGAGTGTCACGAAAGACCGCATCTTCCAGCAGTTGTGGCCAGACCCGCCAAGTGGGGACCGGGGTGGGAATTTTCCCCCATGCCAGTGTCATCTCCATAGGGTTGTGGTCAGACAATGTTTTCCCCAAATATGTAGATTCAGTCATTTGGGGCATCAACAGTGTAGTGCAGAATATGCGATCAATTCTAGTATGCAATTGGTGTGGAGGGGAGTAGAATGAATATGCCCTGCACCCAGGGTAATGAGCACGCCAGACATCCTGTAAGGACCAACCCGTAGCCCAAGCTTGTAAGAACTCTGCGTGTTTAGTGGGTATCGCACCCCGTAATGGGGGATGTGAACGATCTAAGTGAATGTCTAGGACCGAGTTAAAGTCGCCCCCAAGAATCCAAGGAACATGCGCCCAATCTGATAGGACAGTATTAAGCTTGGTAAGGTAGGCATTCTGGTCAGAATTTGGGGCATACACACAACCCAGAATCACCGGGGAACCATCCAACCGCCCATACAGCAGGACATAGCGCCCTTCAGGGTCCACCCGCTGTTCTATCAAGGTAAAGGGCACCCCATGTCGGAGCCAGATCAAGGACCCTCTAGCAAACGCAGAATAGTAGGTATTAAAAAAACTGCCCCCTCCATTTTTTACGCATCTTGGAGATTTCCGAATCAGTCAGGTGAGTCTCTTGAAGGAATGTGATATGAATTTTACGCCTATTCAGTTGAGCATAAATACGGTGTCTCTTATGCACAGACCCCATTCCCCGAACATTCCAGGTTAGCAGTTTATAGTTACACAAAGCAGCCATAACATGTGAGGATTTCGTAACAGCACACCCCGCACCAAGTCATGGAGCACAATAGAAGAGACAATATGACTTGAACCAGGAACAAACTTCCCATTATTAAACAAACCCCCGAAATACTAGGGCCAGTTATAAAACTAAGTTGGTCCAAACTAACACAACAACGCAGTACAGTCAAATTGCTAAATACTGCAGAAACTGCAGGGGGGGGCGAGCGCCGAAGAAAGCATGATCAAGCCTTCTATGCCAAGGGTAGACCCCGGCCCGGGACATATATGAAAGAAGATGGAAATGTCGAACCTGGGGGAAGGAAAAATTTGTTAAAGTTACATGTACGTAACATAGCAATCCCTGCGTGCAGTGCAGGCCCCAGGGCACATACAAATAAGAGGAAAACCTGGGACAGCAGAAGAAATGAGCATGTACATTACTACCCATAACGTAATCCAGCCCCTGCAAACAGAAAAAATGAAGATTAGCCATACTGATTAAGCAATTAAAGTCATAGTAGTGATACAAGCAGGCTACCCATATAAGTCCTTCACAATTTGAGGCGTTATCGAAGGAAATAGGGCATCAGTGCCCTCGGAGTCAGACGGCAAGGGGTCATCGTCCGACTGCTCCGGGGACGTAACCCGTGTGGTGTCCTGGAAAGAAGCAGCAGCCAGTAGTGCAGATTCCTGTCCCGCAGCAGCCTGGACTAATGTAGGCCTCCGAGCCAAGCCCCTTCGGTTCGGTCTGGTGCGACGGGGCCTCGTCTTAAGCGGCTGCGATGGTAGCTGCCGTATTCGCTGGTCAATACCGTCCAAAGACTGGGGGGGGCAGGGTAGACTCTAACCATGTATCAGCTGCTTCGGGAGAGTCAAAAAAGTGAGCCTTCTGTTGATAAATGATTTTCAAGCGGGAGGGGAACAGTAGAGCATAGGATAAATTGAGAGCCTGAAGTTTTTTCTTGAGTGGCTGATAGGAGGTTCTCTGCCGTTGCACCTGTACGGTGTAGTATGGGTAAAGTGAAATTCGAGAGTTCTCATACTGGATAGGTGCATGTTCGCTGGCTTGGTGGAGTAAATGATCGCGATCCCTATAGTTAAGGACTCGGGCAATGAGTGGTCGGGGCGGAAGGCCCGCCGTTGGTTTGCCGGCGGGGATACGATGTGCACGTTCAATACAAAAGAAAGTGGAAAGACCCTCCAGGGCCACATGGTCTCGAAGCCACTGCTCAACAAAGCGGGTCGCATCGGGTCCCTCTGACCGCTCCGGCATACCTATGATGCGAATATTGTTGCGCCTAGCCCTTCCCTCCGCATCCTCCGCCCTATCAAGAAGGGCGGCGAGCTGGGTCTGCATTTGCGCCAGCTGTTTGGAGTGTGCTTTCTGTTGCGGGACCAGTTCTGTAAGGGCCTGTGTATGGTCTTTCACACGGTCCGAGAGTTTAGCATGGTCTGCCCGCAGGATATTAAGGTTGGTAGTGATGGTGCCCATCTGGTGTTCCATAGCCTGGCGCGACGCCTTTATCTCCGCTAGTATTTGGTCTAGTTTGTCCGGAGAGGATGCCAGGGGCGTCGGCGGGACACAACTAATCGAGGACGCCTGGGAGGCGGAGACATTTTCCCCCTGAGACGGAGTATCCTCTGCAGACATGTCCGGTTGTTTGCCCCTTGTACGTCCCATGGCGTGGAGAAGGACGAGCAGTGCGAATGAAAGTCCCGGCGGGTGTGACCGTGGAGGGCCACAGCGGGCAGGCACTGCACAGAACAGGTAAGGAGGCCCGGGGCAAATCAGGTCAAGGGAGTCAGAAGTGTATCCAGGGTACCTCGTAGTTCTCAGGCCAGGGACCGCAGGTCGTGACAATGTCTTTCAGGCGCAGAGATGGCGTTCGTTTTCCGCTGAACTTAGGATTTACCATGGGGCTAGAGAATATCGTATCGTCCAAGAACGCCAAACATCCTCAGCAATTACCAGCCAAGACGAGCCCCAACTGACCCTCCCCGGTCACGCAACAAGGGACCATCCGACAGCCCCAGCAACTCCGCACAGGCAACCGGAGGCAACGTGTCCACCGAAGCCACAAAGCTAAATACGCCAGAAGGTAGGCAGGGGGACAAGGGGCTGGCCCACTCAGAGAGGGAGCAGCTGGGGGCACAGACCGAATCGTAGAGGCAGTAGTGGAGCGATGAGGGCGGCAAGCACAAATATAGAAGTGCGTCACACGTCCTTCCATCAGCCGGACTCAACAGACAAGGCAGCAGTCCGTCTCAGGCCACACCAGAGGGGTCCCAGGCTCAGGTTCCATGCATACAGCCACGGCGGTCTCCACAGGCGATCTCACCACACCTCCGGCCAGCCAGGGACACAGGACGGACGATGCAGGGCCCGCCCGCCCCCGGCACACGCATGCCGGCCGCAGCAGAGTCGTCGACCGGGGCACCCAGGGCCGGAGACGGCCACCCGCACAGGTGGGAAACGATCTTCTTACCGCCACTCCAAATGCCACATCCAGCGCAGTCACGGCAGTATGTAGGTCTCCAGGCTGCTCACGCAGGAAGTACCGGGCCTCCGGTAGGATCGGCACACCGCCGTCGTTGCCAGCTCGGCTCCAGGGCAATCAGGAGCAGGAATCTAGCGTCCAGTACAGGAAAAGGGACCACCACGCTGGCCCCTTCCCCGGGGTGGCCAACTCGCAGCCGAATACAGCCCAGGAATCGCGCCTCAGGAGAACGCAGGCCTCCGGCGGGGTGGGGCCGCGGCAGCCGGTAGCAGGTTCAGGCGGCAGAGCCTCACTGTCACAAAGCCCACGGAAGCCGCTTGCGGAAAGAAATGTGCCCAAAGGTGCCCGCTACACACCAGGGAGGAACTAGGATAATTTCGCCCCCAGGAACCGGCTATAATGACAGGATATGGAGGTCCCGGCCGGGAGCTCCGCTAAAGCGCTAAAGTGCAGCCGCCATGTTCCGCGGTTGGCCACGCCCCCGTGGCTAACTAGCCTTTAACACGTCTTGGTTTGGCCCAGATGTCCAGCTAGGGGAATGTCATGAGCTAAAGTTAGGAGAAACTCCCTGTACTTCTGAGGCACTACCACTCTCCTAGTGGCTCCAGGTTTGGGGTCTCTGGCCTCAGTGTACAGTAGTGCCTCTTCCCAATAAACTCTGTGGGTACCACTGACATCTCCTTTTTCCTGGGTAGCAGCATGCTGCCTCAGGCTTTCAAGAGTTGGACGGGCAGAGCTCTTCCCTAGAGGGTCCCCCTGGGCCTAAGAGTTCAACCTGGTAAGGGTCAAGCTCCATGGGCTCAGTTCCCTCTGGGGTGTCCAAGTACTCTCCCTGAGGAGAGGGGTCCTGATCCTTTTGCTGTACAGAAGCTGGTTCCACAGTCTTCTTACCTTTTCTCTTGGAAGGTTGGGCCATACTTTCAGGCTCCAACACTTCTTTTTCACCCTGTCTCTTGCTCTGTGCTCTTGTTTTTACACACACCAATTCAGGGATATCCAGCATTGCTGCATGGGTTTTCAGTTCAACCTCAGCCCATGCTGAGGTTTCCAGGTCATCGCCAAGCAGACATGCAGCTGGTAGCTTTGGAGAGACCACTACCTGTTTCAGGCCAGTAACCCCCCCACCCAGTCTAATGTCACCATAGCCATTGCATGGTTAGTGGTAACACTGTCCGCATTGGTGACTGGGTAAGTTCTCCCAATCAAGTATTGCTCAGGGGAAACCAGTGTGTCTCTCACCATAGTGACACTGCCACCTGTATCCCTCAGAGCTTCTATCCTAGTTCCATTAATCTAAGGGTATTGTAAGTACTTTTTTAAGTTGGGTGGCCACAGAGCTACAGTGGCAAACTCAACTTCCCCTTCTGAAACTAGAATTGCTTCAGTGTGCAACCCGATTTGCTCTTGGCACACTGTTGATCTCATCTGGAGACTTGCTACCCTGGGAGTAGCTGTAGTAGGACTAGGGGCCTTCTTGTTTGGGCAAGCAGCATCTCCAGCTAAGTGTCCCAACTTCTTACAGTTGTTACACCAGGCCTTTAAAGGATCAAAGTTCTTTCCCCTGTACCTATTAATGGACTGGGAAGAGTTTTGGGACCCACCCCCCAGTGCAGGTTTTTGGGGCGCTTTAGAAGACTCAGGCTTTTTATCTTGGGGATTCTCACCACCTTTCCCCTGGGGGGGTTTTGTAACCCCTTTCTTTTGGTCACCTCCAGTGGTTGTTTTTGTCACCCTTGTCTTGACCCAGTGGTCTGCCTTCTTTCCCAATTCTTGGGGAGAAATTAGACCTAGGTCTACCAAATGCTGATGTAACTTTTCATTAGTGCAATTACTTAAAATGTGTTCTTTCATAAACAAATTGTAAAGTCCATTGAAATCATGCACATTGTGTCCAGTTAACCAACCATCTAGTGTTTTAACTGAGTAGTCTACAAAGTCAATCCAGGATTGGTTTTGGGTCTTGTGAGCCCCCCTGAATCTAATTCTATATTCCTCAGTTGTGAGTCCAAATCCCTCAATCAGAGTTCTCTTCATAAGGTCATAAGACCCAGCATCTGCCCCTATAAGGGTCAGGAGTCTGTCTCTGCAGTTACCAGAGAACAGTTCCCAAAGGAGTGCCCCCCAGTGTGACTTCTTCACTTTTCTCATTTCACAAGCCCTCTCAAAGGCTGTGAACCATTTTGTGATATCATCACTCTCTTCATATTTAGGGTCAATCCCTTTGGCGATTTTAGGATCATTACATTGCTCTTTATCATTATTAAGTAAATTGCTGCCACCATTGATGTGTGCTAGGCCCATCTCTGCTCTCTCTCTTTCTAGAGCCAGCAACTTGGTCTCTAGATCCAATCTTTTGGTCAGCCTTACTAAAAGGCTGTCCTCTATGTCCTCAGCAGTGCCTGACACACCTGTGTGGGATCTAGGTACTGAGAGGTTGATTCTTGGAGTCAGGGCCACTGGGGCCCTTTTCTCCCTAAGCAGGAGGGGGTTGATCTACCTGGTCATCCTCTTCCACTCCTCCTCCATCTGACTGGTCATCACCATTTTCAGATGGGTGGTCCTTCGCATACCCAGCCAACAGCTCCTGGAGCTTTTGTTTGGTGGGATGGGGACCCATGGCTATGTTTTTAAGTTTACATAGGCACCTTACTTCCTTGAAAGACAAGTGAAGGTAAGGGGTGAGGTCGAGCTCCTCAACCACGTTCTCCATGTCATTGTGGTTATTTTCACCAACAGCTGGGTTCTTGTTTTGAAACATTGTTAAAAAAAACTTCTAACCCCTCTGACCCAAGCTAAAGTGACTTTTTGTTTTTCTAAAATTCTAAAGGGACTTAACCAAGGCACAAACAAGACTTTCAGTAATTTTGCAAAAATGCCAATTTGAAAAAATCAGAATTCTAAAGACAATTTAAGAGTTCTGTTGTGCGATCAGGTGGTAACCAAGTAGTCCAACAAATGCAAATTTGTATATCCCACCGCTGATCCACCAATGTAGGAAGCTGGCTCTGTATATACTATACCAAAGTGAGGTATAGTGTGCACAGAGTCCAGTGGATCCCCAAAGGTAGGCAGAGGTAAAGTTAGATAGAACCTTACTCTCTATTTGTGGTAATGTGGTCGAGCAGTAAGGCAGTATCAGAGGACAGTGTTAAGCATTTGTTGTACACACTCAGTCAGCAAATGAATTCACACACTCAAAGACTGAACTTCAGACCAATTGTTTTTGTATAAAAATATTATTTTAGTTATTTTATTTTCTAGAACCAAGCAAGGCTGGCACAGGTAAGCAATACATACTTTACAGTAATAATGCAATTGAAATACAGTTTGAATGATAATTATATATGCACTTTGGTTTGATTTACAGTATGGATGCAGAGAAATGCAATACTTAGTAAATGCAGTACATAGACTTGAATAGGCTTTTTAGTAAAATAGCAGGTAAGTAACTTTTGAGATTACTAGGCTTACACAGAGTAGTGTACCTAGATAATACTCTGGGACATTTCCTGAAAACAGGTAAGTAAAATCGTTTTTGTTAGATTATGCAATTTGAAACAATTTCTTTAGTTTCTCAAACTCCACACTTAGAAACTTTTCACAGAAAAACAGTCAATGTTATCCTATGGAGGAAAATAGTGCTATCGGTTTTGAGGTAAGTATTTGGTAGTGGGAGTTGAGGTTCTGGGGGTAGACTCAGGGGTCCCCCAGGGTCAAGGATGCACTCTAGTTACACCCTGAGCGGCACTAGGGCAGCCGGGTACAGAGTGCTGAGGCCCAATGTTATCCAATGGGGGATAGGGGCCCTCTGGTTGGTGGCTGCTGACTAGCAGGCCACTTGGCTGTGGGAGCAAAGCTCCTGGACTTTAGCTCAGGGCAAATGGGGAAACAAAGTAGCACCAAAGGTGCACCCTCAGCGGCACTAGGGCGGCCGGGTGCAGAGTGCTGTTTCGACGTTGGACACCCTGTTATTTTCAATGGAGAACCTCCGGTTTGGAAAGACACTGCAGGCTTGGGGACGAAGGTCTTCTGGGTGCGACCACCACTTCGAGAGGTAAGTTAGGGGTTGGTTAGGCACCGTCGGTTTGGGCACACAAGGCCGTGGGGCGTCGGGTGCAGGGGTACCTTTTGGGGTCGGATCTTCTTACCAGCTCCTGGTCGCGGTTAGGGGGGCCTTCTGGATTTAGGCTGCAGGCGTCGGCTGGAGGCTTGAGGCAGGTCAGGGGTCGCCGGATCTCGGGTCAGGATCGCCGTGGTGTATGCCCACTCGAGCTCGGGCCGTGGACGGCGGGTGCAGAGTGGGGCAGATCCGCGGTGTCCGGCCGGAGCCAGAGGTTGCAGATGAACAAATCCGGTGTTCACGGGAGACAAAGTCTTTGTGCTTGAAGGCAGGCAGGTCCTCCGGGGTTTTCGAGGTTGCTGGCTGCAGGACACACCGGGATTTTGCAGGAGCAGGTTCGAGGTGGAGACAGGCCGGTAGGGCTGGGGCCAAGTCAGTGGGCCTCTTCCTCTTGTTAGCTGCTGCACGGCTGTTCGGTCCTTCTTCTTGTTGCAGGTTCTTTTCTGAGGAAGCAAGGTTCAGGGGTCCCCCTAAATACTAGATTTAGGGGCGTTACAGGCAGGTAAAAGGCAGGGACCAATAGGTCCCTTCCCTGGGGTGGGTACACCCCCTATTATGCCACCCTCTAGTGGGAGGGGGGCATGAGCCTGTCCCTGGTTGGCTGAGTCCCCCCATCTTCAAGATGGCGTGGACTGAGAGTTGTGCTTCACCTCGCCTCCCCCACTTGAGGGGTGAAGTTGGCAGAGGTGGGCACACCTCTCTTCCTCACTTGTTTTTCCCGCCGGTTCTCCCACCCAAAGTGGGGGTCAGAACCAGTGGGGACCAGTTGCTGAAAGCAGCAAGTGGCCTGGGGAAGCTCACAAAGGCGGCAAGCCTTCAAAGCTTCCCCTTCATGAACCCTGCCCATCCTGGGGGAGGAGGCTTGGCACCTCGTCCCAGGATGTGCATTGTTTCAGGCCCCAGAGAGCAGCAGGCTCTCGACCCAGGGGTCCAGAAAAGTGTCTGGTGGTGGCAGCTGAAAGCAGCCACTCAGCCTGGACACTAGAGGTGGGTTCGTTTTCAGGGGGCATCTCTAAATGCCTTCTGTGTGCATTTTTCATTAAATCCCACACTGGCATCAGTGTAGGGTTTAATGTGCTGAGAAGTTTGATACCAAACTTCTCAGTTTTCAGTGTAGCCATTATGGTGCTGTGGAGTTCGTAATGACAAACTCCTAGCACCATATACTCTTAATGGCAGCACTGCACTTACAATGTCTAAGAATGGACTTAGACACTGTAGGGGTACAGGGCTCATGCACCTGTACCCTCACCACTGGTATAGTGCACCCAGCTAGAGGGGTGACTGATCTATGCCAGGGCAGTGGGTTGTAGGCATGGCACACAGGGATGTGTGCCATGTCGACTCTTCACTTTGTTCTGCACCAAGACACGCAGCCTGCAAAGGCAGTGTGAGTGTCAGCATACAGGACCTCTAAGGGTGGCACAATAAGTGCTGCAGCCCTTAGAGGCCTTCTCTGGTCACAGTGCCCTGGGTACTTGTGGTACCATTTACCAGGGGCTGACCTGTGGCCAGAGATGCCAATTGGGTTTAGGCTTCAATGCAGTTTTAGGGAAAGAACATAGGCCCTGGGTACCTGATTAGCAGGATCCTAGGGCACACTCATTCAAAGCACATCAGCAATTCAGCAAAAAGTGGGGGCAACAATGCAGAAAGAGGGCACTTTCTCACACTAGGCGACAACTAACTTCATACAAGAGCCGAACTTATGTGCAGCAAAAGATTGGCTGTAGCCTAAAGAAGAGGTGAATTGTGATATAAATGTCTGCTTTGTTTATAAAACAAATAAAACAGATTCAAACAAAAAAATGAATGCACAGGTTCAAACAAGGATCCCACAAAAAAATGGATAACCAGGTTAATATCCCACACAGGTCAGATGAGAGGTGAAGCAGGATTATTTTGAAACACCCAGTAGATCATGTAAAAGTAAACTTTGGTCCAGAGACCAAATAAAACAAGCATTGGCATAGCCAATAGGTCTCGCCTTTGGGACCTTACAAGTGGTTAGTTATGCAGCACATTATCCTGGGTGGGCTCAGACAATTCCAGCATGGTAAGTTGTGTTGAAAAGAAAGCCGAGGCAGGCTGGAAGTGTCACACTGGCACAGCGCCACGTGCAGTTACAACCTGTATGGGAGAGGGAAAGTTGGGAGGGGCAGGGAAGTTGGGTAGAAACAGGAAATGACTAAACTATGAGGGTGAGAGACAGCAGGAGGTGTTACTGGTGGACAAGACGGGATTGAAAGAGCTAAGGGACAGGAAGTGGGGCAGATATCAGTGCAGATGTAGGGTTGTTTGGAGCAGTAAGACAGAAGTTTAGCAATAGCAGAAGTGCTCAGCTGTGAAACTCGTTGCCTCGGTTCAGGGCTGCCGTAAAATGAAGTGCTGGCGCAGAGCAAACGCACTTGTCCTTAATACCTTTAAATGCACATAACATTATGCTATTGATCTAGCAGTCTACAAACTATTTTTATCCCAACCTTATATCTGTAGCAGCGCGAGCAGCTGGCCCCTCTTTTTACCACCCCTGTAGGACATGTCCGTACTTGCCCTGGGATAGAGGATAGAGCTGACAGGTCCAGTGTAAGGACGAGACACCGCTCAATGGATGGACAGGAAGCCAGGCGGGCAAGAAATCAGGCAAAACTGGCACAACCAGGACCCTTCCCAGCAATGTCCGTGATCAGAAAACTTGTGTGAAAAGGTGCTAATCTGGTGGCAAAGGCTCGATGTCTCGGGTGCACAGGAGCCAATAAATGTATGGTTAATGACAGCTTCCAGAGAGGATTCTTCCCCACACACCCTTCAGACGCAGGAGACTGCATAAACATAGTTCGATATTAAATCAACCTCATTCACTAGCTCAAACACATACATCACCCAAGTTGGTAAGTAGTCACTCACTTCGCGACGCTCACGAGCATTACGCACGCACAGTCAGCCGCCCTTAAGATCAACTGATGAAAGCTCACGCACCTCTGGAGCGACCCTCCCTCCTCCCAGCCGTGTTAAGTATGCCAAGTAACGGAGTGCCAGTCTTACTCTGTGGCACTGACATCCGACGTGTCCTCACTTTTAGGAAACTGTACAAAGGCAGTGATGTTGGGGCAGGCGCATCCTGAGCCAGCGACACAAATGTAGCCTTACGGCTAGAGCTGCCGACTTTGGAGCCTCCCCCCCCGGATTAAACAAGCGCGCCCGCGAAAGTGAAAGCGACCGCGCTGTGTTTAATTATCCATGACGAGGGAGGAATGCAGCTGCCACACTGCGCGCCGCTGCTCGCTCCCGAGACCCAAACGCTGTGGGAGTGAACATTTACAGAAAAGGCTGGACATGCACCAGTCTTTGGCCAATTGCGTGCTTTCATTATTGAAAGCCACACGCAAACGGCAATGGAATGTGTGGGAGTTGCCAGACCCACACGGAGAAGTCTTAGAGACGTTTGAAGTGCTCACAAGAAGCCTACCATAGAGTAGCGCATGCGCGCTGCGCTAGGCTCGAACTAAAAAAGCAGAAACAGCTGCAAAGCATTCTCTTCTACTCAAACTCTATATTTAGCCCAAAAATATGAACAGCTGATCAAGGAGGTGGTGGCATTCCACCTGGACAACGGCAACGCCTTGCTTACTGGAGTCTCAAATAACCAACTGAGAAAGTACAACCATTTACCACCACACTTCAAAAACATTGTTGGCTCTCCGTAAATGCATGCATTACATACAAGATCTGCTGCCCCTAACCTTCAAATCAGTGAAATCCAAAGTGACACTTATCTGGCTGAAAAGATGAAAATCTCCAATGGCCAAAGCAACACACACAGCAGTGGTTTTATCACTAGACACGAGACATAAATGTTCAAGTACGAGTAAACAGGGAAAAACTGCCTACTCCTGCTACACACCCAGGACCTGGAACTCCTTCCTGAAACATAAGTTGCCCTTCATCACTCCTTCAAGTTAATAGGGAAATTAAGACACAGCTCTTCAGGTAAAATCTTATTCACATGTAACTACACATACTACACCCATCTTATGTATGTTACGTGAAGAATGACCCCCCCCCACTACCTGAAAGTAGTATTTGCCAGTTCCTCTGCTAGTTCATAATTCATCCACAACTCTTCTTGTACAGTGCACAACTGCTTTGTAGATAGGTTCACACGTAAGAAGAAAATAAGTTACTTACCTGTAATTTTAGTTCTCCAGTATTGGAAACTTTCATAGATTCACATGCTTGAATCATTCCCCGTCGTCGAGATGGGAGTCCCCGGTAAATCAAAATAGCAATGCAAAGCTATCATAAACTAGAAACTAGGCCCGTTTCAGTTTTATAACATATCCACCTCTTTTTGTTTAAAGAGACCAAATAAAACGCACAACCAATCAGAACAGCCTCACCCTTTAGAACCTTCCCGAGAGAACCTCAGACCTTCAGATTTTCGCAGCAGTAGTGCTATAGGATAACCATAAAGGTCAAAAAGAAGGTTGAGCTTTCTCAGGGGAGGAGGGTGGGTCGCATGTGAATCTATGAAAGTTTCCAATACTGGAGAACTAAAGTTACAGGTAAGTAACTTATTTTCTTACTCCAGTATTGGAACTTTCATAGATTCACAAGCTCGAATCAGAGTAGCTAGCAGTTAGGAGCACATTTTTTGTCTTGATCCTTTTAGAAATAGTACATAAGGACAAAAAGAGTAGAAACCACCAAATTGTTATCTCAATCTAGACTCTGAAAAGTATCCAAATAGCATTTAATCTTTCTGCGTAATTATGCAGTAACATTCAAGAATTAGCAAAGAGTCATAGGCTTCTTGAAAATGTGCAAAAGTTATATGCAAATAGTATAATGTGACAAAAGAAAAGGAGGAGTTAGGAAAGAAAAAGGAAGGAGGGATGAAACAGAAAGCTCACCGCTATTGAAATAGGTTCCTCAGGACTGCTTGGCCCACTGCCGTATCACCACGTGTCGAAGAATCCAAGCAGTAATGTCTGGTAAAGGTATGGATACTCTTCCAGGTGGCTGCTCTGCAGATGTCCCGGATAGGTACCCCAGCAAAGAGGGCGTTAGAGGAAGAGACTGCCCTCGTGGAGTAAGCACGGACTTTCCCCTGTAGGGGTTTTCCAGCTAATTGATGACAATACTGGATAGAGCTGGAAGCGCAATCCTTGTTTAGAAATGGGGAAACCCTTACGAGGAGCACTGTAAGCCACAAAGAGCTGAGGTGACTTCCTAAAGTGTTTAGTTCTTTGGAGATAGAATTTTAAGCAACGCTGAATGTCTAGTGAATGAAGTGATCTCTCAGCCGGAGTTGTAGGTTGAGGGAAAAAAGTCTTAAGAACCACAGGTTCATTTAAGTGAAAATCCGAGGGCACCTTAGGGATGAGCTTAGGGTTAGTACGGAGTACCACTGTGTCATTCCTGAACTGAAGAAAAGGCTCCTGGATAGTGAGTGCCTGCAATTCGCTAACCCTTCTAGCCGATGTTAGAGCCAGAAGAAGAGCCACCTTCCACGACAGGAATTTTAAGTCTGCCTTATGGATAGGCTCGAAGGGATGTTTCATGAGCTGAGCCAAGACCACATTAAGGTACCACAGTGGTGAAGGAGGCTTAATCGGAGGGAAGACTCGAAAAAGCCCCTTCATAAATAGATGTTCTTCTGAAACGAGAGATTGCCGCGAGGTGAACCTTAATAGATGCATGAGCCAGGCCCGCTTTTGTCAAAGAAAGGATGTAAGGAAGGATTTCATGAGCCGAAGAAGAGAAAGGATGAACTCCCGATTCTTGGCACCAGTGACAAAACCTCTTCCACTTCATCCGGTATGTCTTGTTTGTACTCTGAGCACGAGCTTGGGAAAGGATGTCTCTACATTCTGCGGACAGCTTCAGGTCGAGAAACTCTCTGTGCTCAGGAGCCATGCTGATAATTGCAGTGATTTGGGATCTGGATGCAGTACTTGGCCCTGGGACATCGTCAGCAATGATGGGATAGGATCCAAGGGGATCGGTTGCGCCACCGACGGAAGAAGCTCCGTGTACCAGTACTGGCGAGGCCAGGACGGTGCAATGAGGATCATTTTGCAGGGTTCCGCCTTTAACTTCCTGAGAAGACTTGGGAGAAGAGGAATGGGGGGAAAAGCGTACACAAAGGCGCCTGACCATGCCATCGAAAACGCACTCCCCCAGGATCCCGGATGGTGATGCCAGCTTGCGAAGTACCGGCATTTCCTGTTTTCCGGTGTCGCAAACAGATCTATGGACGGTCTGCCCCATAGTCGGAAGATGTCGTCCAGTGTCCTCTGATCCAGCTCCCACTCGTGGCAGACTGACTTTAGCCTGCTTAGTGTATCTGCTGTCTCGTTGAGATTTCCTGGAAGATGCTCCGCTTTCAGTGAAACCCCATGTAGGATCGCCCATTCCCAGATACCTTGAGCTTCCACAGACAACAGACAGGATCCCATGCCGCCCTGCTTGTTGACATAGTGCATGGCCGTGGTATTGTCCGTTCTTATCAGAACCAATGAATTTTTTATTCTCTGGAGAAACGCCTGTAGGGCTAGGCGAATTGCTCTGAGTTCTAGCAGATTGATGTGCAAAAGACGATGATGCTGTTGACATCGACCACTTATCTGGCGGTCCTGTAAAACCGCTCCCCAACCCTCCAGGGATGCATCTGCTGTAATTATCTGAGGAGCTGGGGTGACCAAGAAGGAGAGACCCTGGGAAATGTTCTCCTTGCAAATCCACCATGAAGCGGCTTCTCTCATTGGCGTAGTGACCGTGATTATATCCTCGAAAGATACCTGCACCTGACGCCACTGTAAGTCCAGTTACTCTTGGAGAGGACACATTCGAAGCCTGCAGTGGGGTATCAGAGGAATGCAGGATGAAATGGATCCCAGAAGGGACTTGTAGAGGAGAACTGAAAGTGACCTTCTTTTCAGAAGTAGACGGGCCATTGACATCAGTTTGGCTTGCCTTTCGAGTGACGGAAATGCTCTGTTCAGGGATGTGTCCAACATGGCTCCCAGAAAAATGGCGTTCTTGGACGGACACAAGTTTGACTTTTCCCTGTTGAGGGTAAGACCTAGACTGTTAAACAGCTTCTTACAAGCTGTCACCGAATTCCTGGCTGAGGTCTTGGAGGGGGCTTTTAGCAACCAGTCGTCTAGGTAGGGGAACACCTCATGCTGTTGTCTTCTGAGGAAAGCCGCTACAGGAGCCAGAATTTTTGTAAAGATTCTTGGTGCCGATCTGAGGCCGAAAGGGAGGACTTTGAATTGAAAGTGGCTCTTGGCTACTGTAAAGCGAAGGAACTTCCTGTGCGATGGATGAATGGGGACGTGAAAGTATGCGTCCTCTAGGTCAAAAGTTGCCATGAAATCTCCCGAATTTAGAAGTCGAAGTATGTCCTGTAAGGAGATCATTCGGAACAACTGCTTGATGAGATAGGTATTAAGCTCCCTCAGATCTAGGATATGGCGCCACTTTGACAGTCTTTTGAACGAGAAAGAACCGAGAGTGGAATCCCTTTACTTTTTGGGATAACGGGACCGGTTCTATTGCCCCTTTCTGCAACATTTGTTGGACTTCTAGGCGCAGGAGACAGAGATGTTTTGTTAAGTGGGTGCGAGGAGGGGTGTTTGGAGGAGGATGAACGAACTCCAACGTATGGCCAAATTGAACTATGTTGAGCACCCAACGATCTGAGGTTATTTTTTGCCAATTTTGGAAGTAGAGAGAAATCCTGCCCCCTTCATGTGTTTGATGAGGGGAAGGAACAGTAGTCAGAGCCTGCAAGCCGCTATTGACGTCTGGAGGAATCCTTTCCCTGACGTCCTGCTCTGCCTCTGGTCGCCGATTTTGAATAGGTTGTTGACTGACCCTGTCGCTGATTGTACTGCGGACGGTAAGACTGCGTGGCAGGTGTATAAGAGGAGTATCTATATTGTTGGTACCCTCCTCTGTATGAAGGAAGCCCTCTACCCCTTGCTCCTCGAAAAGGAACTTTGCGGTATTGAACTGTCCCCAACGACTTCGCCGTGTCTGTGTCCTTTTTTATGTCTTGGAGAGCGTCGTCCACATGTTTTCCAAAGAGAGCTTCTCCATCGAATGGAAGGTCTAATATTTTGTTCTGGACCTCTGGTCTAAACGAGGTTGCTCGAAGCAAACCCTGGCGACGTAGGACCGCTGCTCCCGCCAGGGAACGAAAAGCAGTTGTAGCAATATCCATTGCACAATCAATGACCTCAGATGAGGCCCTTTCCCCTTCCAGGATGATCTTTTTTGCCTCGGTTTTACGGTCTTCAGGTATTTGGTCGCGGTAAGGAGATAGATCACATCACATCTGGCAGTCGTAGCGGCCCAGAATAGCTAAGACGTTAGCTGCTTTGACCAGTAGGCCTGACAGAGAGGAGAATCTCTTGCCCGCATTGTCTAGGCGCCTGCCTTCTGTGTCCGGAGATGTAGTTAGAGGAGCTGCCGGATTTTTCGACTTCCGCTGCGCTGCCTGTGATATGACCGAGTCCAGTTTCGGCTGACTCACTAGGCAGGCCGGGCTATCCTCTGGGACTTTATATTTCTTTTCCAATCAAGGAGGCACCGGGACCACCGTGGCTGGGGTCTTCAAGACTTTAAGACCCTCTTCCCATACATGATTTACAATGGGAATGGTTCTTACCGTTTTCTTATAGGGTTCCTTAAAGTCATATAAGAAACATATCTGTCTGCGCCGAAGGCATAGGCAGATCAAACCTCTTGGCCGCCCTTTCCAGCAGATTGTGGAAACCACCTATGTCCCCCGGCGGAGAATCCACAGGAACCGGTGAAGGGGAAGAAGGGGTAGGGATAATATAATCATCCCATTCCCCATGCGGGTCTGGGAGATCCATGTCCCCTTGGTCATCATACGAGGTATCTAGCTGGATAAAAGGAGTAGTTGGTGGAAGATCCTCTATTAATTGCAGCGGTGGTGGTGGTGGCACCCGGGGGGTGGAAGGCACCGAGGTTGGTCCAGTGGGAACTGAGCCCTGTTCCTGAGCCAAAGATGGTGTTGGAAATCTCCGTTTGTAGTTTGACAGCATAAATAGCAAGTCTGAAATCAACGAGGACGGCATACAGACCATCTCCTCTTGATATCCTCTATGGTAGTCCTGGGGAGGATCATAGTCCTGCTCCCCTTCATATCCCTCTTCAGAATCCTCCTCCTGGCACTTAACGTGCAGCTCCGAAGGGCTGTGGGCATATCCGAAAGGACCATCATCATCCGAGTCCTCCTCTTCCAGGAGGTGAGAGTGTAGTAGAGGGGTCACCTTGCTAGGTGAAGTGACCTCAGGAGTCACATGGCGCTTTCTGGCTTTCTCTGCAGAATTTTTTACTCCCGTCGTCTATGTCGTCAACGATCAATCAATCAATCAAGACATTTGTAAAGCGCGCTACTCACCCGTGAGGGTCTCAAGGAGCTGGGGGAGGGGGGGAGGAGGGGGTGCTGCTACTGCTCGAACAGCCAGGTCTTGAGTAGCCTCCTGAAGGTTAGCAGGTCCTGGGTCTGACGTAGGAGCAGGGGGAGGGTGTTCCAAGTCTTGGCGGCGAGGTGGGAGAAGGATCTGCCGCCGGTGGTTGTTCTTCTGATGCGTGGGACGGCGGCGAGGGCGAGGTCGGCTGAGCGGAGCTGGCGGTTCGGGGTGTAGAGGGTGAGTCGCCTGTTGAGGTAGGCCGGTCCGGTGTTGTGGAGTGCTTTGTGAGCGTGGGTGAGGAGCTTGAAGGTGATCCTCTTGTCGACGGGGAGCCAGTGAAGATCCCTTAGGTGGGGAGTGATGTGGCTGTGGCGAGGTGCGTTGAGGATCAGGCGTGCAGAGGCGTTCTGTATGCGCTGCAGTCGTTTCAGGAGTTTGGCCGGAGCTCTGGCGTAGAGGGCGTTTCCGTAGTCCAGCCTGCTGCTGACGAGGGCTTGGGTGACTGTTCTTCTTGTTTCGGTGGGGATCCATCTGAAGATCTTGCGGAGCATGCGGAGGGTGTTGAAGCAGGAGGAGGAGACGGCGTTAACTTGCTTGGTCATGGAGAGTGTTGAGTCGAGGATGAACCCCAGGTTGCGTGCGTGGTCGGTGGGTGTCGGGGCGGCTCCTAGTGCGGTCGGCCACCAGGAGTCGTCCCAGGCTGAGGGGTTGGAGCCGAGGATGAGGACCTCCGTCTTGTCCGAGTTCAGCTTCAGTCAGCTGGTCTTCATCCATTCGGCGACGGCCTTCATTCCTTCGTGGAGGTTGGATTTGGCGGTGAGGGGGTCCTTGGTGAGGGAGAGGATCAGCTGGGTGTCATCGGCGTAGGAGATGATGTTGAGGTTGTGCAGTCGGGCGACGTGGGCGAGCGGCGCCATGTAGATGTTGAACAGAGTCGGGCTGAGGGATGAGCCTTGGGGCACGCCGCAGATGATCTTGGAGGCTTCGGACTGGAAAGGGGGAGGCGGACGCGCTGGGTTCTGCCGGAGAGGAAGGAGGTGGTCCATTCCAGAGCCTTGTCTCGGATCCCTGCGTCGTGGAGGCGTGTGCGTAGGGTGCGGTGGCAGACAGTGTCGAAGGCGGCTGAGAGGTCCAGGAGGATGAGGGCCGCGGTTTCACCGTTGTCCAGCAGGATCCTGATGTCGTCGGTGGCGGCGATGAGGGCGGTTTCGGTACTGTGGCCGCTGCGGGACTGGGACGGGTCCATGATGTTGTGCTCCTCGAGGTAGCGGGTAAGTTGTCCGTTGGCGATCTTCTCGATGGCCTTCGCCGGGAATGGGAGCAGGGAGATGGGCCGGAAATTCTTGAGGTCTGTCGGGTCCGCCTTGGGTTTCTTCAGTAAGGCGTTGACCTCGGCATGCTTCCAACTCTCTGGGAAGGTCGCGGTCTCGAAGGAGATGTTGATGACTTTGCGGAGATGGGGTTTGATGGAGGCGCTGGCTTTGTTGAAGATGTGGTGCGGGCATGGGTCTGACGGAGAGCCGGAGTGGATGGTGTTCATGGTTTTGATGGTGTCGTCGTCGTTCACGTTGGTCCAGGCGAGCAGGGGGTCGAGGTGGAGGGTGGGCGTGTGGTCTGAGGCGCGGGTGGCTGCCGGGGCGGTCTGGTTGTTGAAGCTGTCGTGGATGTCTGCGATCTTACGGTGGAAGAAGGTGGCGAGGGAGTCGCACAGGTCTTGCGATGGCGGGATGTCGTTGGTGCTGGAGCTGGGGTTGGAGAGTTCCTTCACGATGTTGAAGAGCTCTTTGCTGTTGTGTGCGTTGCTGTCGAGGCGGTCTTTGAAGGAGGCCCTCTTGGCGGACCTGATGAGGTGGTGGTGGCTGCGGATGGCGTTCTTGTGCGCTGAGAGGCTGTCCGGTGTCTGTTCGCGGTGCCATTTCTTCTCAAGTTTCCGGCAGGTTTGCTTGGAGGCCTGGAGGTCCGTGGTGAACCAGCTGGCTTTCTTGTCGGTGTGCCTGTTGGAGGGTTTCTTGAACGGGGCGAGGGTGTTGGCGCAGTCGTCGATTCATCGCCTGAGGTTGCGGGCGGCGGTGTCAGTGGGGTTGGGGGTGGGCTTCGGGCGAGGGTGGTGTTTAGCTGGTCTTCGGTGACTTTGCTCCAGCTGCGGCGGGGGTCGGTTGAGTGCGGTGGTGCGTGGTGGGTTTCCGGAAGGTAAAGTGGATGCAGCGATGGTCGGTCCAGTGGAGTTCGGTGGTGTGGCTGAAGGTGACATGCGACCTTGCGGAGAAGATGGGGTCGAGCGTGTGACCAGCGGAGTGGGTGGGCGTTGTGACAAGCTGTCTGAGTCCGAGGTTGGCGAGGTTGTCGATCAGGGTGGTGGAGTTGGTGTCGTTGTTGTTCTCGAGGTGGAAGTTCAGGTCTCCGAGGAGGATGTAGTCTGTGGAGGCCAGGGCGTGTGTGCTGACGATGGAGTCGCTGAACTGGGGCCGTGGTCCGGGGGGTCTGTAGATGAGAGTTCCTCTGAGGGTGGTGTTGGGGTCCGTGTGGATCTGGAAGTGCAGGTGTTCGGCGGTGCTGAGGGTATCGTCGGTGCTGGCCGAGACCTTGATGGTGTTCTTGTAGACAATGGCGATTCCACCTCCAACTCCGTTGGTGCAGTCCCTGCGGGTGATCTTGTAGCCGTCCGGGATGGCTATGGCGATGTCCGGGGCCGAGGAGGCGTTCATCCAGGTTTCGGTCAGGAAGGCGACGTCCGGGGAGGACGAGTCGAGCAGGTCCCAGAGTTAGACGGCATGCTTGCGTGCGGAGCGGGTGTTCAGAAGGATGCATCTGAGGTGGTTGAGTTCTTTCTTGGCGGGAGGGTTGGCGGCTCGGAGGCTGGTGAAGCTGCAGTTCCGGCATGTGAAGGGTCCATGGGTGCGCTTCGGGGCGGCTAGGAAGCAGGTGTGTGGTCGTCTGGGGTTGAGTGCGAGGAGGGTGCAGGCGTCATAGCGGCGGCGGTCGTGGCTGTCGTGGGGGCCAGGGGTCCTGGCGCTGGGCGCGGTCCAGGCGCAGACGGGCTTGCCTTAGATGAAGATATTGCCATCGACAGCGCTGCCGTCAATACCGTCGTCGACGCTGTCGTCGTCATTGCTGTCGGCGTCGACAGCTTCGTCGTCACTGCCGTCGTCGCCTCCGTCGTCGATGGAGTTTGAATCGTCTTCGTCGACACCTTCAAAGCTCTCGGCGACGATCCAGTCGTCGGAACTGATGAAAGCTGAAGAGACTGGCCCTTGTCACTCCGCGTAGACTATGTCGATGACGGTTTCTTCGTCGAAGGTGTCGTCGACTGCTTCGTCGACGGTGGTAACTTTTTCCTGTCTTTCCTCAAGAGGAACAGAGACGGGTTTCTTGAACACTTTTCTTCCCTCAGGAGGGGAAGGAGGAGGAGGAACAGAGCTCGACTTCCTCACTCCACTTTCCCCTGTTTTAAGTCCTGTCCTCTCCTTTTCACCTCGGTGAGGAGATTTAGTTGGACTGAGCCTGTCAGACCCATGGGACGTCTTTTTAGAGGCTTTTTGAGGGCGCTCCTCAGAAGAAGTAGGGTCAGACCATCCTCTTTTTTCAGATCTTCTAGAAGACGAAGCAGATGAGGCCTCATCACTGTCGTCACTAGAGACTGGATCTTTTCTGGATTTTAACTTCTGGAGCCAGGTAAGGAGACGTCCCTCACGATCCCTCAGGTTTCAGTAGAAAAGGTCCAACATACCTTGCATCCTTGGCCTTGAGGTTCGGATATAAGCAGCATATGCAATCTTTATGAGGGTCATCCACATAAAGCCTCTTTTTAGAGCAGGTGGCACAAGCTCTAAAAAGGCATTTTTTCTCCTTGTCTGCCATGATGAATAGAGAACAGACCAAGATTGTAGAGTAATCTGGAAATATATAGCTGAAGAATTCTCTTGAAAGTAGTAGAATAAGGAATAACTGAGCAGAGCTCAGTGGAGACTCCCTAGCACAACAAGCGGTGGAAAATCTGAAGGTCTGAGGTTCTCTCAGGAAGGTTCTAAAGGTTGAGGCTGTTCTGATTGGTTGTGTGTTTTATTTGGTCTCTTTTACAAAAAGAGATGGATATGTTATAAACTGAAATGGGCCTAGGCCTAGTTTCTAGTTTATGATAGCTTTGCATTGCTATTTTGATTTACCGGGGACTCCCATCTCGACAACGGGGAATGATTCAAGCATGTGAATCTATGAAAGTTCCAATACTGGAGTAATACATAGTATATTTTATATGCACATTCATACACACATCACCTGACTGAGGAAATTGAACACTGTGGTACTGTCAGAAAAGCCACATTCAATGGATTTCCCCAATTTTGTAGGAAGCATTCCAGAGAATGAACACATCGCACAGCAACAGCTCACCACAAAGGCAACATGGGACACCTCTTAAGCGAGAGAAAATGCAATCTGGGTCGTCCTCTGAAGCTCTAAACATCAAGGCTGAGTACCAGATTTAGATGGGAGCCTGCTGTGTCAGCAGCTCCTCCTTAAAATTAAATTTCTTTAGAGAAACCAGTATGTCTTCCAAGAAGACTGTGACCTGTGCATCTTGCTCTGTGCACAACTACCAGAGTGAACAGCAACCCCATAATACCTCATCTTTCAAAGAAGCCTGGGCAGAAAAGGAAAAGGTGGAACAGCATAGTGAAGAGGGTAATTCCAGTACATTCTGAAAGTGAGCCCCAGACATTACCCAGATGAAAAGTTCATGGAGCAATAAAATGCATACTTTTGCTTTGAATCAATGAGAAAAAAGTCCATTGATAGAATTTGCCAAATGTGAAAAATGGAAAAGTGATGGATACGATTACATAGGCCAACAAGAGACCTATGTGGTATAAAAACACATTTCAAAGAATTAGATTGAAATTAGGAAGAATTTCATACCTCGGTTTCATTGGTTATGATAAATACTGCGTTCTCTCAGCAGATTCTTCATCATTGAAATATCACAAGCTCTGGCTCAGAAACTATTCCAAATACTGCCACTGCTGCAGGTGGCTCCATTTATATCCAGATGTTTCAATGTTCTCACACAATACAAAACAGATGTGACGACATTGGGCACAAACGGTGCCACCCTACTGAATCCCTTCAGTTTCCTGAATCTTCCAACCTAGTAGACTTATTGAAAGAATAGCCAGCAATCCCCAATAAATTTGGATAGATGGGACTTGAATACGCTCGAAGTAGCAACACAATCCTAAACTGTGCTAGAACCCTAAGCGTTTAACTTGGTAGCTGAGACCAGCAGCCGCGTTCCAAATCTACTGCAAACACATCCTCTGCTTTCTTTTCTCCATTTTGCCTCTAGCCTCATCCTCTCCCCTCAACTTCTCCCTTTTTTCTCCCCTGTTAAATGGGGTTGGGTTAAGCCACCCCCATCCATATTTCCACTTTTCTTTCACTACTTATATATGCACCTGCTTGTATTTTGCTTTATAATTCTTCTGCCCAAGTTAGCTGTAACCCGTCCATGTTTTTTTGTTACGAGTCTCTTTACCTTTCATCTGGCCTGCAATTGATTTTTTTTAACCTTTCCCCATACTGCCCCGCTAGCTTCTTATTTCGTAGACTTCCCCTTTTTTACTTACCTATTCTTTTTGTTGCTGTCATCTGGGCTCCGTCTGTTTAGGGTCAATATTCCTTACTTTATAATAGTCCAATGTATTTCTTACAAACCAAGAATTTTAAAATCATTTTGGTTGTTTTTAAAAAATGTTCTAACAAAATGTTTCATAACGTTCTGCATTTATAAAATTTGTCTTTCAATTTTGCATTTGTTAAATTGCATACAAGGCTAATCATCAGAGTTCTTCTCAAACAAACTATCATTTTAGAATACAAAAGTACAACTGCAGTTTATTCAAGTTTGGTTGCAACAGCCTGACTGCCTTCCTTCTGTGACAAAAACAATGAGATTTGAGGAGCTAACAGCATCAATGTCATGTGAAACTTCCTGAATCTGCTTTTAGGAAGCCATGAATCAAAAAGAATTAAAAGGATAAACAGGACTGTAGTGTTTGTGAGCCAGCAAGTCTCATACAGAACTCCTCATCAGTAAGGAGAACCAATGGGCCTGCATAGTGGCAGTGAGATCACATCTAAAAAATGTATGTGATTAAATATTGATGAAGATTCCATTCATGTCAAGACAAACTAAGTTTCCTGATAACATTAATCAGGGAACTTCTCTCCCTTCCAAAACGAGACGCCTAAACTTGGATGCTCATGGGGAATTGCTCAAGGCATTATAGCTTTCCTGCTCAGCTTCTTGAGCCCCCTTCCCCAGTAATATCAAATAGAGAACCTTGCTGCCACAAATGAAAAGCCATTAAAAATCAAACTGATAGCCCCAAACTCCAACAAACTGCTGTGCATTTGGCCTATAGCATTATGATAAACGATCCCTTACGTTAAAAACCGTTCACTCAGTTCCTCAGGAGCACCTCCTTAACAGGACACTAAGGAAGATCAAAAACCAGTCTGCTTAACATGTTGTGCTGCACCCACCACATTCGATCCTATCAAACTTCTGCATCCATAGCATAACTCTCCACTAATCTTTGTGGAGTGAGTCGGCGACATCCGGAGCAACATAAACCTCTGTTTCACCTGAGGTACCAGCAATAACACAACATATCCCATCAGCCTTAGAAACAGAGCTGCCTGACACTTGCGTCCGATATACACAGCGGAAAGACCTCTCCTCTAGGAATCCTCTCCAAATGCGTAAATGCCTTCATCAGAAGGATACCTCATCACCACCCCAATAAATTGAAGTCTTTCGTTAAATGAGTCTCAATTTTGGGAGTCCTCCAGCTTCGGCCTAACGGCCAGGGCGGTCGACCTCGAATCTGGGGAACTGGGTTCGAGTCTCGGCAATGACGCCGAACATCCTGTGATTCTGGGCAAATCACTTAATCTCCCCGTGCCTAACAAAAAAATTAATGTGTCCTCATGTAATGCAACTGGTGCTATGTAAAGCGCTCGGATACCCTATTCGAGTCAAGTTCGCGCTATATAAAACTCTGTAAAAAATAAAAAAATAATAAGTACAACCTCATTTTTGCAGCACTATAACAACCGTTTCTGGGAGATATCCTTTAAAACCATTTACTCCCATGCAAATGCAGGTGAGCAGCCACTACCTTCTGAACACTGAAAGTGCTCACCAGAATGAAAGAAAACATGAATGGAAGACTGGATCATACTTGAACTATTGGTAAAACTTGGGATGCCCAAGGTCAGCTTCTTCAAACTGTAAGAAAATATACATACAGGTTCATCAGGCTACCACTCACTAGACAAATATGCTTTAAGGGGATATCAATTCAGCTTTCCTAAGATGTAAGCAAAATGGAAGACAAAGCATGACCTGCAGTATTATTGACTTGTACCCTGTCCCTGGATGGTTTCCTATATTGGGGCTTCCACAGTAAGGACTGGCATCTGCCCAATTTAGACTTGAGAAAAGTCTGCACAATTGACATATTGCTGGGCAGCATAGAATGATGCAGGCGTGGTTAACAGCCCTAAAGACCTATCTTTTTATCTGGACTCCTTAAACGTTTCCAGTACATGGAACACCGACACTGAGCAAATTCACAACGTAAAGGCATTTCCAAAATCTGGAGCTGTACATCTTGAGAAACTCTTTATAACTTAAGGCAACAGTGACACCCTGTATCTGAAGGAGCAGTAAAGCAGCTATTATAGAATAAAGTAATTCCCAATAAATCTGTATGATATACACAGTGTTAGTCCAAGGTTCAGCCACCAAGCTGCTTCAAAGTTTCCATCAGGTTATGTGCTTAATCGTATACTGCTTTCTCTATAAACTTCCATCTGGAATACTGATACTTAATCAATTTTCTAGATGCATTCATAGACTTAAGATTCAAATCTGACAAAGCTCTTCACTGCTGAGACCACAACTTGGTCTATTTATACGAAGGCAAAGTTGGAAATGGATCAAGGATCCCTATAACCTTGGTATATGAACCAGTGTATACTAATAATTTGTCAGATAAAAAGGGTATCTTAAAACCGGCCATCAGATTGGAAATTGCAAACATATTTGGAAATTGCAGTTAAAGAAGGCGGTTTTGATGCTGGACATTGCGGTCTTTATTGGAGCTCTGCAGCATTGCAACAGATATCTGCAACAAACTCAGCACCTTCTTCCACCTCAAAATCAAGAAAATTTACGACAACTTCGACGAAGACAACCAACACTGAACCCTCACCAGCCACCCCCGTCACCCTGAAGCCAACGATTGACAACTGGACAGCCCTCACCACCGAAGACACACTGAAGACAATGAAGTCAATCCACTCCGGGGCCCCCACGGACCCCTGGCCCCACCACATCTTCAACAGAGCCGCCGACACCATCGCACCCATGCTCCGCCACACCATCAACCGCTCCCTGACGAACGCCTCGTTCCCCGACGACTGGAAACACGCCGAGATCAACCCCCTCCTGAAGAAGCCCTCGGCGGACCCCACCGACCTCAAGAACTACAGACCCATCTCCCTGCTCCCGTTCCCAGTGAAAGTCATTGAGAAAGCCATCAACAGCCACCTCGCCACCTTCATCGAAGAGCACAACATCCTCGACTCCTCCCAATCCAGCTTCAGAAAAAACCACAGCACAGAAACCGCCCTCCTCGCCGCAACAGACGACATCTGCTCCCTACTGGACAGAGGAGAAACAGTAGCCCTCATCCTCCTCGACCTCTCTGCGGCGTTCGACACAGTCTCTCACCGCACCCTAATACGCAGACTCCATGACGCAGGGATCCGGGACAAGGCCCTCGACTGGATCCACTCCTTCCTCTCAGGCAGAACGCAGCGGGTCAGACTCGGACCCTACACCAACCACCTGCGGAGTCCCCCAGGGGTCCTCCCTCAGCCCCACGCTCTTCAACGTCTACATGGCTCCGCTCGCCCACATCGTGAGTAACCTACGGACTCAACATTGTGTCATACGCAGACGACACCCAACTCATCCTCTCCTTATCCAACGAACCCAACACCGCCAGACAACTTTGAAGAAGGCATGGAAGCTGTCGCCTAATGGATGAAAAGCAGCTGCCTACAACTCAACACCGACAAAACAGAAGTACTCATCATGAGCCCAAACCCAGACGCCTGGAAAGACACCTTGGTGGCCCCCCCGCCCTCGGAAGCCCACCCACCCCCACGGACCACGCATGCAAACCTTGGAATCATCCTGGACTCCGAGCTCAAAATGGACTGCCAGATCAACTCAGTCGCATCCTCCTGCTTCCAAACCCTCCGGCCTCCTACGTAAGACCTTCAAATGGATCCCCCTCGAGCACAGAAAGAGCGTCGCTCACGCCCTCGTCACCAGCAGACTCGACTACAGCAACGCACTGTATGCCGGAATAAGCAAAAACCTCACCCGCAAGCTACAAAACATCCAGAACACCGCCGCAAGACTGGTCCTCAACCTGCCAAGACACTGCCACATCTCCCAGCACCTGCGCACACTCCACTGGCTCCCCATCGAGGCTAGAATCACCTTCAAGATTCTCACCCACGCACACAAGGCCCTCCACGACACCGGACCAGGATGCCTGAACAGCCGACTCAAATTCCACGCACCCCAAAGGACCCTACGATCAGCCCAGCTCTCCTACACCGTGGTCCCCCGCACCAGAAAGACCAGATCGGGAGGCCGCTCCTTCTCCTTCCTCGCGGCCAGAGCCTGGAACACCCTTCCGCTCCACCTCAGACAGACATCGCTCCCCATCTTCGCAAGAAACCTCAAAACCTGGCTCTTCGACAGACCCCCTCCTTGATGGACTGGAACCTGCACCCCAGCGCCTTGAGACCCTTACGGGTGAGTAGTCGCGCTCAACAAACACCTGATTGATTGATTGATATCAGTCGATGCCACTTGCTCCCCAGGGCTGTTCAGCCTGGGTCGAGCACAGACTGGTGGCACTTCAGTGGCACCTGCATTGATCCTGAGCAGGCCAACCAGCGATCCTCTGAACAAAGTAGAGTAGAAGGACCGCAAACCTGCCCGGTGGAGGGCCGGAGAGGTGACTCTGCGGCGATCCGGGAGCCCCACTAGCTGAAATGGACAATGGGGCACTTTCCCCCTGGGTGTCGCTTCGACCAGGGCCGCGCAGCCCCGATATGCTGCCCGAGCTGCTGTCCACACCCTGGGCTTGGGACCTGCCCTGAAGCGAGTAAAGCAGGTGCAGCTTGCCGGGTGATCTCTTGGTGGTCCGGGGCGGCCTCCCACCCATTGCTTATTCACGGGCCCTGCCGCAGGAGCTGAGCGGCCCCAAGCCTTGATTTCGGGACAGCATCTGTGATCGGTGGACATTCTGTGGCAAGAGCTACGATCGCTGCTGCGGAGGACTGCCTCTCATTCTGTGCACTGCTCTGCGGGCTTTTCGGGGCCCCATTCTACCCTGACCCTGGCTTGTGGAGAGGCCACTGGGGGGGATGTTGTGTTGAGTCTGGGCAGCTGTGCCATTGTTCCCTGGATGACGGCCCACGAGGCTGGGGGCTTCCTCGCCCCACTTGAGGTCCATTAGTTGTGCTGCGTCAGGGTGCCTCTGTCCGAACACACTGCCCAACTGCTGGCCAGTGTGAGATTGCGTCTATTGTCCCCCGGGACTCCTCCCACCACCCCACCCCCACTGGACAGCGGTACACCACCGGAGATGGGGTGGGGGGGGCAATTGCCAGTGCTGCAGCATCCGTGGGGCTGCTTGCAGACGGCCCACATTCAGGGGCACGATCAGGCGGCGTACTGCTTGGCCTCTGTAGGTGGACAGGCTGGAGGCACGTAATCCAGGACCCCTCCGTCCACCTTTGCAGCGGAGTACCTGTAACTACCACTGCAACATCACATGATGTGTGGACATTGGGTCTCTGCTGGACTCTTTGCTGCTCCTAAGGTCAGTGGTGTTCTGTGTCACGCTGCGGGTGCTGCTTTTCTGGGAGTGGTGGTGACTGACATCGCTGGTGTATGACTTGGAACTGATCAGTGGGGATCCCTTCGTGGGCTTGACTTTCTGTTGCCACTGCATTGCTGGAGTGAGGAGCGTCGCCCTGTTTAGAGCCCCACCCCCTCCTGGTTCCGAGCTTACGACTGCCCTTGTCCCGGGGACCCCGGGCTTGACATTGCATGAGACAAGTCTTAGGGCGCTGCGTTGAAGCAAAAAATTGACAAGTACACTAAACAGACTCCCCCCTCAGATAGCGCGTCAGGGAATGACACACTACCGGCAGAGGGCCTCCAGACCTCTTCACTGCCCGGGTGCTTAATTACACAGATAGAGATGCTATTCTTAGAGTGGCGCGAAAGGCAGAATCCTTAACATTTCAATCCTCCCTTGTGATGATCTTCCCAGACTACACTCAAAGTCCAACAAGGGGGGGGAGGAACCTCAGTCATTGGGTGGGGGTGCCTTCAGGTGAGTGGCAGAGCACCCCGCGGCGGGGACGGCCCCACAGAAACTGTAGAGACACTCCCTTGGGCCAGAGAGATCTGGATGTGGGCTTGACTGAGGCACGAGAGGAGCCCACCGACTATGAATCTACTGCGCTTCCACTGACTTTACCGGAACCTGTGTAATAATTCCGGCCTCTATTAGGACAGGTGCCTCTGTAGACGAAGAAATGGCACAATATGTTTTGCACCATCACACACACCAAGCCCCCTTTGCTCTTTTCTTTTGGGGGGTTTCGTTAGTTTCTAGCAAAGTCTTTCTCTAGAGTAGTTGGAGTGGGGTTTTGCATAGTACAAGAGATTCACATCATAGTCTAGCCCAGTTGGCTACTGTCCCTAGTTGCACCACGACAGGTACTTCCAGTTTGCAGAGTATGGGGTGGGAGTTGTGCAAGGGGGTTGTTGGCTGGGGTCTCTTTTGGATTAACCCACTGATGGTACATTGCATATATGCTGAGCAACATATACACGAGTCATCCGTACAGAGTTCCTGAACCACACAATCCCATGCTCGGCAGGTCTGTACACTTGGCTGGGACTCGGCGGTCTGTTTTCCCAGACAAGCGGACACTCCTTTCTTGGAATGTCAATGGTATGCTTAAAAAAAATCAAGCGTGGGGCAACATTCAAGGCAGTTCACAGGTCCAACCCTGATATCCTTCTGTTAGAAGAAACGCATCTCATGGGTAACAACTGCCCCTTTCAGTAACACAGGGGTTACTCGCAAGTATAGCATTCGGGCTTCCACCGGGACTCACGAGACACGGTCATTTTGATCCATCAACACGTCCCCGTGGTGGTGTCCAGGGTGTGGCACGACAGCCTTGGCTGCGATGTGGCGGTTATGGGTACTTTAGGGATTTCTTCAATCTCTTTGATCTGCGTCTACGACCCTCCTCCCCTTACTTGTTAGTTTTTGAAGAAGCTGGGCGACGTCCTTCGGTCCTTGATTGCTCCTGTGTCCCCGCGGCTGCGGTTCACAATCCAACTTTACTCTCTACCTTTCTTCACAACATGTACTTAATAGACGTGTGGTGCGCCCATCACCCGACAGCTCGCAAATATACCTTTTAGTCTCGACCTCACAAATCCTTTTCCGGTCTGGACCATATTCTCCTACCCCGGCGCGATGGCCACTGTGTACTTATTGTGTGTATCCTTGCGAAGGGCCTCTCAGATCAATCGCAGGTGACGCTGGACCTGGCTTGGGGCCAGATGCGCTCCTGGGCAGGGTGGCGCTGAGGGAGTTTCGGGAGACGTGGCTGTAATTTCTGCATGAGAATCCGGAGTCGGATGGTGTCCTTTGGGAGGCTTTTAAAGCCACCTTTCGCGGGGACATAATTAGCTATTGCCAGGGACAGAAGGCTCACGCTCAGTGGAAGATCTTGAACCGCGAGTGAGCGACCTCGAACGACAAAATGTTGCAATGATGGTGGAGGCTCTCCTACGCGACTCTTCACACACAAACTTAACTTAGACAATAACTCGCGCAGGAAGCCCGCAAGGCGTGGCTGGCCACCCGCAGCCGTATTTATCAATGGGGGAGAAGGCCAGTAAAATATTACATGGGCTCTGCCCTCCACAGATCACGGGTGCCCCAGTTGCGTAGCTTGAAACAGACGCTGGGTCTCAAATAATGTGTAGCGAGGACATTGCAAATGCATTTGCGACCTATGAGCACTTTTACAGGTCTGATGGCCCCAGGGGACCTTCGCCAATTCTTAGTGGAGATCAGGCCAGGGCGTAGTTCGCGGAGATTTGCTACGCGGGACTCCGTGAAGTGACAAAAAAAGTGAGCGAAGTTCCGCAAGTAGCAGAGTGTGGTGCGAACTGCTGTTCGCACTGGTCTTCCTGCCTGTTGCAAAGTCATCCTGTGCCCTGGGCACCCCCCAACTTTTTGCTGACTGATACAGGTGGTAACTGACTCTGACTGACCCTGGGCTTTGCCTAACCAGGCCCAGGGCCAGTGCTATGCTGAAAACACTTAAATACAGTGAAAACACCTACATACACTAGGGTACACTATGGGTTGGGGTACCCCTGTGATTGGCATGACCTACCCTATAAGCCCCTAGTATATAATAGGGCTGGGGAATTGAAACTACCTATCAGTCCCTAGTATGTAGTAGGGCATGGCAGTTTAGAGGCCAGCAGCTTTCTGCACTTGCATGTGTGCACTGCTGAGGCCTGAGGTCAGTTTTAAAAGCAGCCCTGGGTGCCAGGACTGCTTTTAAAAAGGTAAATTGTGCCCAAACTCGACTTTGGTGTTTGTGGCATTTAAAAATGGATAACCTACAAAGTTATGGTATATTAGGGACCCCCAGGGTCTCCCCTAGGTGTCCCAGGGGTGGGGGGTCAGGTATCTATAAGGTAGACCCTTATAAAATGAGTTTTATATGCCCTGGGTTAAGTGAAAATTTACATTTCCCTCCCCACATTGTGGTAAAGTGCTGCCCAAATTCGACTTTGATGCTAGGAGCACTGTGAAGTGAGGATCTGCAATATTTTTACAGATTCAGAACCCCTAAAGTCTCCCCTAGTTGTCCCATGGGGTGGGGGTCCTGTAGATATAAGCAAAGTACTTATAAAATATGTTTTTGTAAGTCCTGGTGCAGGAAAAATGGCCCAAGTCATTTTTCCCATTGCAAATCACCCGTTACATAGGTTAACATGGTAGGAAGTTATTAACTAATAACTCTTGATAGGAGAGGGCTAGAAGTGCCATTCAAAGACTTCCCTGAATGGTATTAATAAATTCAACAATATGATATTGTTGAATTTCTCCTAAAGTGTACAGACAAGAAGTTATAAGACTTTCTTGTTTGTAAGTCCAGATTCAGCCTTCCAGTGGTCTGCCCTGATTGGTCAGAGTTAAGTGGATTAGCCAGGCTGCCTTGAAGAGGTGATAAAGAGCCCCTGGGGTCAACCAGCTCTGCTGGCAGGGCAGTGTGCTGCTCCATAGGAATGCCAGGCAAGGGGGAGGAGTCGTAAACTATGTTCTTCAAAGAGGAGAGCAGAGAACAGTGTCATTTACAACTCTGAACTTTCCACCTTAGGCAGATGGTAGGATTAAGGAAGGTATGAGCAGATGCAGGGGGGAGAGTCTAAGTAAATTCGCCATCCTAGGGGTGTGTTTAGCCAGCTCTTACCTCCTTGCTGGAAAATCAGCCATTATGGATTTGGAAGATTTGATGCACTCTGGGACAAAATAATGACACACTCTACAGGATGTGATCATATCTTTGAGGCGTTACCCTGCTCCCATTGGTCAGGAAGTGACATCCTGCTTGACCCAGAGAACTTGGAATAAGTATCTGAGAGGGGCAGAGTCCTCCAGATCTGCTGCTTGAAACTGAAGAAAGCAAGACACTGTGCCAAGCTGAGAAGTTTTGCTGTGCAAATTCTAAGGCCTGACCTCTGAAGCCTGCACCATCAGAAACTACAGCCCTGTGGACTACCTTGCTGAAAAAGAAGTAAAAAGTGGACTCCCTGCAAGCTACAGGTTAACAGAGCTCACCTGGACCCTCACCACCAAGGATCATCAACCTGGGGAACTACCAGTGGATTTGTAAGGGTGACGTCCAAGTGGATTGTGGGAACTGAAGTTCTCAACTTTCAAACACCATCTTGGAGCTTCCAGACCCTTGGAGTGAGTTTAAGACACTTTGGGACCCTTTGAGGAACTTCAGGAAAAAGTTCAAGAAATTTGGAGAACTTTGGAGGAACTTTGAAAAAAAGCTCCATAGAGGGACCGACTCAACCTGGTCAGCCAAGCCGCCTGCCTTCAACCGCGAGCCGGCTAAGCCATCCAGGTTCGTCCCGCTAAAAGCTCCATCGGTCCAACTTCCAGAGTTTGACCGGGAGTAGAAGAAATCCGAGGCTGGCGAACCCTCACCGAATCCGGCCTGGTGAAGAGCATCGAGGGACCCCGCGAGAAAAAGCTCCAGAAAAGTTTCTAAGTACGCTCATAGAAAAGGTGACCGGGAGCAACCGCGAAAGCCAAGCCGCCTGACTTCAACCGGCTGTCGGCCTGGATCCTGGGTTTGCCCCGCTGGAACGCTCCAGAGGTCGAACCGCAAAAGTTTCTAAGTCCGAACGTAGGAAGGTGACCGGGAGCTCATCCAAGGCAAGCCGGCGAACCCTCACCGAATCTGGACTGGCTGAGAGCTTCGAGGGACCTCGGGGAGAAAAGCTCCAGAAAAGTTTCTGAGTCCGAAGGTAAAAACAGTGACCGGGACCTTCCGGGTAGGGGTATCCGCTCAGGGCTCCATCGCAGTCGGCCTGAAACTTGGACTTTGGGTCGGTCTATCGCGAGCCTGTATCCCAATATGGTGCTATAAACTTCTAAGTGCTATATTTTGCTAAATCTTTGAAAATTCATATCTCCGGTTCCCTACATTGGATTTTTGTCGTTTTGGTGTCATTTTAAAGATAGAAATATTTACTATTTTTATAAATTGGTGTTGGATTTGTATTATGTGTTGTGTCTTAATTATTTACTGAATCGGTGTTTTTAAATGCTTTACATACCTGTCTTTGAAGTTAAGCCTGTCTGCTCGCAGCCACGTTACCAAGGGTTGAGCATAGGAATAATTTTCTAAGACCTATGCTGAGTCCTACCAATGGTTAGTGGCCTTATTGCCAGTGGCAGACCTACATTTGCCCCTACCAATAATCCACTTTCCAACATTTGGTGCTCAGCGGTGTGGATGAGGACTTGTGTTTAAAAGTACACCTTTCAGTAAAGTGAATTAAGATTATAAAAATCCTCTAAATTGCCTTAGAACAAAACTTTTGAGTTTGATTTTTGGAATGTGGACTGAACTGTTTTTAATCCATTGTTTTGATTTTTCCAAATTGTTCTAAGTCTGTTGTGCCTAGTTTTTGTGACCCAAAACTAGGGAACTATGGCGCTGGACCTGGCTAAACTGCCCCAGTTTAAGATAGCTGATCTTAGGGAACAGTGTAGGCTTAGGGGGCTGCCTGCTACCAAGAAGCTTAGGAAGGCAGGGTTGATTGAGTCCCTAAAGGTCTGGGCTGGGGCAGCTGAGGAGAGTCAAGGGGGGATAGAGGGTGTCCCCCCCAACCTCATCCAAGAGGAGGGTGAGGATGATGCTGCTTCCATTTTCTCTAGTGTGAGCCATATGAATCCAGATGGTGGGAGTGGGGAAGGGTCCCTTACTCAGGGACCACCACCGTCCCTTGCAGAGAGACAGCTTAAGGCTCAATTAGCTTTGATAGCTTTGGAGCAGAGGAAACTGGAATTGGCTGAGAAGAGATGGGAAAGGGAGGAGGCGTTGAAAAGAAATGGTGGCAGTGAAAATGATGAAGATTTTGAAATGTCCAGGGGTGGTGCATTTGATCACAAACTTCCCAAGGATATAGTACCCAAGTACACTGAGGGGGGGTGACATTGACAAGTGGCTAGCAGCTTTTGAGAGGGCCCTTAGAATGAGTAGGGTCCACTCTAGGTATTGGGGTGCACTCCTGTGGGAGTTGATTCCAGTAGCTGGGAGGGATAGGCTCCTGACCCTGAAGGGAGAGGATGCATAATCATACCAGCAGATGAAGGCATGCTTAGTCAAGAGGTTTGGTCTGACTCCAGAGCAGTACAGGGTGAAGTTTAGAGGCACCCAGAAATTGAGTTCAAAGTCTTGGGTAGACTTTGTAGATGTTTCAGTGAAGGCACTGGAAGGCTGGATTGTTGGTAACAAAGTTGACACATATGAGGGATTGTATAATTTGTTTTTGAAAGAACATTTTGACTCATTGTGCAGAACTTTCTTACCCCATACTCTCCGACCCGCTGTTTGAGGTCTAGCGGGACAGGGCAGGTTAGCATTCCGACCATTAGGAGAGCTAGGATGGGTGGCCGCTCCTTTTGTTTCCTAGCTGCCAAACATTGGAATAAACTCCCCCCGGGGCTCCGGCTGGAGTCTGCGGAGACAGTCTTTCGGAAAAAGCTAAAAACCTGGCTCTTTCCTTCTTTGAGCTCTCATGTTTAATCTCTTCTTCTTTCCTCTGCCCGGAACCTGATTTGTGCCGCAGCGCGGGGACACACTAGTAAGTGTAACCAAGCGCTTTATAAGCTTGTTATTATTATTATTATTTAGAAGAGAAGTTACGCCAGTATCTAGTGGACTCTAAGCTGACCGACCCCAGAGAGCTGGGTGAAGCAGCTGATGAGTGGGTGAGAACCCAGGTTTCCATTCAGCACCAGGGGGGGTGACCAGAAGAAAGGAGGACCGGTCCCTCCCCAGGGGAATTCCAAGGGAAAGAAGGTCAAAACCAGAAGGAGTCCTCCAAAGACCCACAAAAACCTGCCCGAGCCAACCGAAATCCAAAGGGAGGTGGAATCAGGGAAAGAATGGTAGGTTCTTTGATCCCTCAAAAGTGGGTAAGTGCTTTGACTGTAACCAGCCAGGGCACAAACAGGGAGATACTGTCTGCGCCAAGAAGCTCCCCCCTAAGGGGCCATCCACAGGGATTGCCAGTGTCAGTGTAGGGGTGGAGAGTGGTGCCCCAGAGAGGGGTAGTCAGGTGGTGGAAGCAACTTTTTTTTGAAATTTTTTTTTTTAAGTTTTATATAGCGCTGGCTAGACCCAGAGGTATCAGAGCGCTTTACATGAGAAGATAATATAAAGCAAACATGGCATACAAATAGATAAAAAAGATAATGAAACAACGTGTGAGATATACATAAAGATAGATATACAGGTGCAAGAGCTATACACTTCAAGTAACTAGGTATATGATGTTCGGGAAAATGGACAGATATTACTGGACAAAATGTAACATGGTGATTGGAGATCAGGTGCAGGACACAGGTTAGGACCCCCGATAATAATTGTGCCAAACATGGCGTATAAGTAGATAAAAGATAAAGACAACAGCATGTGAAATATACAAATCAAATAGTTAAACAAATCAAACAAATAGATAAACAAATCAAATAGATAAACATGGGCAGGAGATGTACATATCAGGTAATTAAATGAGAAAAAACAAGGACCCCCTGAACAATGGATAGTTCAATTCCTAGGACAGGGACTTAAATGGTAGTAACAAAAACTCCTAGGCAATGTCAATAAAGCAAACAATATACACAGTATCTGTAACATTAAGAAAACCAAGGAAGACAGAAAAAATAAAGTTAATAAAGATATTGCCACTTTTTAACCCTTTATTTATATCTATTGATTAAAAGTGATGTGTTACATATTGTGTTTCATTTTTTAAATGTTTTGTATAAATATCATTTGTTTAGACAATATGAGAAGAAATTATTAAAATGGTAACAACTTTGAACATATTTTTTCTGTCTTCCTTGGTTTTCTTAATGTTACAGATACTGTGTATATTGTTTGCTTTATTGACATTGCCTAGGAGTTTTTGTTACTACCATATCAGGTAATTAGGCAGATGATGTTCAGGAAATGTACAAGTATTTCTGGACTAATATGAAATGGTGAACTTGGAGATCAGGTGCAGGACACAGGTGTGGATCCCCAATAATAGTTGAGGAGATGTCTTTTGAGGTCTTTTTTGAAGCTGAAATAGGAGGGGTTGCAGCGCAGGTTTTTTGGGAGGGCATTCCAGATGATAGGGGCATTACCAGAGAAGGAGCGTGATTGTGTAGCTTTCTTTTTATGCAGTGGTGGTATAAGGAGGAGGGAGTTGGTGCTTCTCAGAGGTCGTATAGTGCCCGCAATGATGAGTTTCTTGTAGAGGTACTGCGGGGTGTTTTGGTGGAGGACTTTGTGAGTGATGCAGGCAGTTTTGTAGGCAGATCTGCCTTCAGTAGGGAGCCATTTAAGAGATTTGAGAGCCGGGGATATGTGATCAAAGCGTCTGCAGTCTGTAATGAGCCTGGCTGCAAGGTTGAGCACAGCTTTGATAGGAGCAAGGTGGACCTTGGGGATTCCGTTGAGGATGGCGTTACCATAATCAATACGTGAAAGAACAAGTGACTGAACTACAAGTTTAAAGTCATCGGTAGGTATAAAGGGTTTGATTTTCTTGAGGTGACGGAGAGTGAAGAGGGCTCCTTTAGCAGAGTTTTTGATGTGGACGTTAAGGGTTAGGGTGTTGTCGATAGAGATACCAAGAGATTTGACAGAGTTGGACAGGGTGAGTGAGCAGTTGAGTGCGTTAAGGTCAGTGATCCATGATTGAACGGGGAGGGGGTTGTTTTTAGGGGAGAAGAGAATGATTTCAGTTTTATTAGGGTTAAGTTTGAGATCATTTGAGTGGAACCAGGATTGGATCTTGGTGAGGGTGTTGTTCAGGTGTAAGATGTCAGCATGAGTTTTAATCTTGTAATAGATTTGGGTGTCATCGGCGTAGAGGTGGTAGTTGATGCCTGCTTGTTTAAGAATGAGGGTGAGGGGTTCCATAAAGAGGTTAAAGAGTGCGGGAGAGAGAATAGACCCTTGGGGGACTCCAAGGGAGACAGGAGTGGGGTTAGAAAGACAATTTTGAATTTTGATTTGCTGAGTTCGGTGTTGTAGGTAGGAGGCGAACCATTTGTAGGCAGTATCGTTGAGGCCGAAACGGGTCCTAAGCATATTAAGTAGGGCTGAATGGTTGACTGTATCGAACGCAGCGGAGAGATCAAGGAGGATAAGAATGCAGGTCTCGCCATTGTCAAGTGAGTGGTGGATGTCATCGACGACATTTAGCATTGCCGTTTCGGTGCTGCAGCCTTTCTTGAAGCCTGATTGAAAGGGATCGAGTAGGTTGAAGTTTTCGATGTGTTTGTCTAGTTGTAGTAGGACACATTTTTCAAGGACCTTTGAGAGAAGGGGAGGTTAGTGATGGGGCGGAGATTGTTTAGGTCATTGGGGTCAGCATTGGGGTTTTTGATTATGGGAGAGATTTGTCCAAGTTGAAGGGAGGTGGGGACACAGCCAGTGGAGAGAGAGGTGTTGATGATTGTGGTCCAGTATGGGGTGATGATGTGCTTAAGGGCAGGGACAAGGTTAGAGGGTAAGGGGTCTTTTGTGTGGGAGGACGGTTTAAGATTACCAATTATTTTAAGGACTTCTAGCTCAGTCACGGGGAGGAAGTTGAGCAAGGAGGCATTGTTCTTTAATTGTGAGTTAGGGGAGTTGGTTTCCGGAGGAGTGGCAGTGGGTAGGTGTGGGGAGTGATTAGGGGGGGTGAGGAAGTAGGTGGGACAGGAGAGTCACTAGAGAGCGGTAGAATAGAGGGCGGACGAGAGGAGGGGTCAGCTGGTCGAGGGGATGTGGAGTAGGCATTAGAGGTGAGGACGGGCATGCATAGGGATTTGGAGGGGAGCTGTGTGGAACGGAAGGATTGATCAATTTTGGCTATTTTTTCCGAGAAGAAGTGGGAAATTTCTTCGCATCTGGCTGAGGAGGCGATCAGATTTGGAGGTGCGGGGGAAGTTTGGTTACGAATGATTTTGAAGAGTTCCCTAGGTCTGTTTTTGGCACAATCAAGTTGTGTGCGGAAGAAGGATGTCTTTTCCTTGAAGATGTGTTTTTTGTACGTGGATCTAGCATGTCTGAGGAGTGCAAGATGGGAGGGAGAGGGATGGTGTCTCCAGGTTCTTTCCGACAGTCTGAGTTATCGTCGTTCGTTATTAAGCTCGGTATTAAACCAAGAGTTGGAGGGGGTGATTCTTTGGTTTTTGAGTTTAGGCGGGGCTAGTTGATCAAGAATACCAGTGACAGTCTTGTTAAAGTGTTCAGTGAGCTCATTAGCATTTTGTGAGGGGGGAATGAGACGAAGTTGAGCTTGGAGTTTAGACTCAAGAACACCTGGAGGGATATGTTTTAGATTTCTGGTCAGTTTCTTAGGTCTGTTAATTTTGGAGGTGGGGAGATTTGCATTGGTAGCAATGGTGAACAATATAAGGTGATGGTCAGACCAGTCAATGGGGACGATATTGGTCACGGAGGCCAGATCTTCGTTGGAAAGAATGGCGTCAAGGATGGCTCCTTTGGTGTGTGTCAGGGACAGGCATATTTGTTTGAGTTCATTGATCTCAAGTAGATTAGTGAGGAGGGAGATAGTGGGATCATCGGGATCATTCCAATGGAGGTTAAGATCCCCCAGAAAGAGATTTTTTGAGTTGGATAATGAGGATTGTGTCAGGAGCTCAGATAAATCCTCGATGAAGGGCTGGGGGGGGGCCCGGAGGGCGATAGATGTTGTGAAGACGAATTGGGTGGGAATTTTGAGTTGTCAGTGCAGCTTCCAGGTATTCGCAGGATGAGTAGCCAGAATTATTGACAAGGGATAGCTGAAGTTCATTTTTAAAGATAATGGCTAGACCACCCCCAACTCTGTCAGGTCTATCTTTTCTAAGAATAGAGTATCCCGGTGGGGAGAGTAGGTCAAGTATGCTCGTTGAGTGGTCTTTGAGCCAGGTTTCTGTGAGGAACGCAATGTCAATGGATTCACTCAGGATAGTTTCCGAAATTTCCGTGGCATGTTGGACTGCGGAGCGACAGTTGACAAGCATACATGTAAGTGGTGTGGGGTTGCATATGGTGGGTGGGCCAGTGTGGATCGACGTGAGTTGGGGCGTTGGTCTGGGGGAAGCGGGGGAGGAGGGGATTCTATTAGTCCCTAAGATAACAGGGATGTGGGAGTAGGGGAGTAGAGGATTGGGGGTTGGTAAGCTAGGAAGGTAAGAGTTGCATAGGTCGGAGAGGTCGGACGTGGAGAGATGGTTCGAGGTGCGGCGAGGTTTATGTATACGGCAGCGGAGAGGAGTCGATCTCCAAAGATTGTGTTTGGTGTTAGGGATTTTCGGGGGAATTTTTGGGAGGGATTTTGGGGGGATTTTTGGGTGGGGCTGAGTGGGGATTTTATGGTGAGGGAGGGTTCTGGAGCTGGGGAAAATGAAGTCTTTCCTGAGTTGAGAGAGTTTAGTAATCAAATTAGATAGGTCAAGTTCGATGTTGTGTAGGCTCTGGGCAATTAAGGTGAGGGGAGGTACCGAGGGGGGTGGTCTGGGTTAGTTACGGAGGGTGGACTGATGTGTGAGGGGAGATAGGGAAGTGGGTGTGGAGTGAGGGGTGATGGGGCTGTTAGGTGTGAGGGGTTCGGTAATCAAATTGGATAGGTCAAGTTCAGTGTTGAGTAGGCTCGTGTCAATTGGGGTGGAGGGGGGTACTGAAGGGGCGGGGGTAGGGAATGATCTGGGTTAGTTGCAGAGGGTGGACTGATGTGTGAGGGGGAAGATAGGGTAGTGGGAGTGTAGTGAGGGGTGACGTGGCTGTTGGATGAGAGGGGTTCGGTAATCAAATTAGATAGGTCGAGTTCACTGTTGTGTAGGTTCGGGGCAATTAGGGTAAGGGGAGGTACTGAAGGGGCATGGGCAGGGGGAATAGAATGATCTGGAGGTAGGGAATGGTCTAGGTTAGTTGCGGAGGGTGGACTGAAGTGTGAGGGGGGAGATAGGGTAGTGGGTGTGGAGTGAGGGGTGACGGTGCTGTTAGGTGTGAGGGGTTGGGCTAGGTTAGCCAGGAGGTTAAAAACTTCAGGAGATGTGGTCAGAGAGGATAAAAGGGCATAGAGTGGGGTGGAGGGGTTGTGTATTTGTCGGGGGTTGGGATAAAGGATTGGGAGGCGGAGTTAGGAGGGCCTGAAGGGGCAGGATAGGGGGGATGGGGAGGAGAAGAGGGTGTACGGGAAGGGTAGGAGGAGGGGGGTGAGGAGTTGTGTTAGGGGATTGAGGGGCAAGGACGATGGAGTACGTGAATAGTTGGGTAGGGGGAGAGAGGTTGGGGGGTCAGGCAGAGGCGGGGTTATGGGAGGGAATGATAAGTAGATGGCAGGGATTGGGGGCAACTGTTTTTAGTGGAGGGGTTCGAGGAGTGTGAGTTCCGGGAGTTAGGGGGGAGAGGGAAATTAGTGGGGGATGAGAGATAGGTAGCAGTGGTTGGGGGATGTCATTTGCTGTAGAGAGGTCCAGGGAGGGTGATGGTGAAGTCGATTGTTGGAGGATGGTGTTAGTTGGCTGGTTGAGGGTGGAGGTGGAATGAGGGGGAAGGGGGGAGGGAGAGGTTGGAGGGGCGTTATTCAGTAGGGGGGAGGGAGTGTTAGGCGCAGAGTGGTCAAGGAGGAGAGACATAATGCTGAAGTGGTGTTCGAAGATGGAAAGGTGGGATACTGTGGCTTGTATGAGGATGTTACCTGTTTTGAAGATGGAGATATCAATATCACCAAGAAAGGCTGGGGAGGGAGTGGTGGATATTTTGAATCCATATGGTATTTTGGTTGATTTAGAGATTGGGAGGTGTTGTAGGAACATGCTTTTCCATTTGGAAGGACGTTTGGAGTAAAAGATGTAGTTGGTTATAATGGGGGAGGTGAGGCTGAGGTAGTTATCAACAATGAGTGTTTCAGGGTTACGGATAAGGAGTTTATGTTTGAAGTTTTTCTTGGCATGTTTGGAGAGATTGGGGGGGTAGAGAATGGTCCATGAGTTGGGGCCATGTTTGGAGAGAGTAGGGTCCTGGGGGTGATGGTCAATGCTGTGAGGGGGCATGTTGGGTAGACGTGAGAGGAAGAGAGAGTGGCGAGAGGGAGGTTAAGAAAATGGGGGGTAGAATAGGAGATGAGGGTTGGGAACCAAGGGGGGCACTGGGAGAGTGAGGGGTAGAAATATGGGGGCTAGACAAGGAATAGGGTGGACAGGCGAAGAATTATAAATCGGCAACAAGGGGCAGATCAATTAGATAAACAAATTATATCGACAACATGGAGCAAATCAAATATATAAGCAGTCGGCACAAGTGGAGCAGATCAGTATATCAGCATCAAAGTTTACAAACAAGTAGATAAACAATCGGCAAGTACGCGCAGATCAGTAGAAGACAGCACCAATGCTTGCGATGGTGTGGAATGTTAAAATTAGAGAGGGAATACCGGAAGAGAGGGTAATACAGAATTAAAAATATTGAAAGAGTTAGAGGGACATATGAATAAATCAATGAGCTAAGAAAATACTACGCGGTAAAAAAGTTTGAGTAAGAGGAATAGAATCCACAATCAATAGAAACAATTAGAAAGGGAATATCTGAAGCAAAGCAGCATAATAAGCGGTAAAAAGTTAGAGTAAGAGGGTAGCGTTGACAGTCAGTAGAAGCAACGACAATACTTGCGAGGGCGAGGAAGGTCAGAGTTGGTAAAGGGAATGCAGGAAAGGTCACTTAAGATTCACAGAACAGATACATAAGCAATGTTGAGGGACAATATAGTGTGGGGTCGGAGGCATCTCCATTTTGTAGAGTTTGAAGAGATGTAGTGATTGTCTTGTGGCAGGAGGTAGAATTAGGGAGATAAATTGAACTTATTTCCCAGGCTGGTATATTGAGCTTGTTGGTATCGTTACAGTGCAGTCCTATTTCTATGATCAGCAGTTTTCTTATCTCCTAAGGGTATATGTCCTCTTTTTACTATTGTTACTAATTTATTTATTTATTTATATTATTTTATGCGTTTATATTTAGCGCGGGCATTTCCCTAAGGTGTCAGAGCGCATTCACCGTAGGAACAGTAACATTACATGAGGAGAAAATTACAATTGAGCAAAATACAAAAGCAAGCGTTGGATTACATGAGAAAAAAGTGACAATTGTGCAAATAACAAAACAAACAGAGTGCAAAAAGAGGTAACAAATGATACGTTACAAAAGGAAACAGTGACAGATGTGCATGAATACATAAGATACAGAATAAAAATAGAGGTATAATACTGCAATAAGTGGCAGTCACTCAGAACACACTGGGAAGGCACTAGTTGGAGGGAGCGTGGCATTGGTGAGTTAACTGGAATATGACCTTTTTCTATAACTGTTAGTTATTGGAGGGGGTGTGGCCTTGGTCAGTTCATGGGAACTTACAATGGAGTCCTGTTTCTTCGTTCAGCAGTTTTCCTAGCTCCCTGAGGGTATAGGTCCTCTTTCTAATACTATTGTTATAGGAGGGGGCGTGTCCTTGGTCAGATCACGGAGACCATTTTGTTTCCTGAGGGTAATGTGTGGAGGGAAGATGTCTGGGGCAGTAAATCATGTCAATTCCCAAGTGAATCTCCACAGCTATTTCGGTCTGTTGTTATGTAAGACCGTCTTTGTTATTGCATCGCGGTTTAAGGCAGGCTGAAACGTAGGTGGAAACACGACTATTCCCCTTAATGGTATTGTTTTGCTTCCTGCAGATCAGGCAGTCTGCACTCTGCAGCGCGACCCTCCCACACCTCCACTCCAACGCTGCATCTTAGAATTGCCTCTGGGGTCTCGAGGGAGCCGAGGTAAAACCGGGACAGCCCTCTTGCAGCGCTACCCTTTCAAACACACTCCTCGCTCGCTGTCCCTCAGAGAGACGATCACCTGATCTCGACGTGTTTCTCCGATCCATCCAGCGCGACATTCGGGATCCAGGAGATACAGCTGTAGAACACTCAGCCTCTCACCGGGCACCCGCAGTGAGGCAGCAACGCAGGGAGAGCCTGTTGCCACCAAGCCGGAGGGCTCGATCCTGGCCCAGGGGCAGTAGAGGCTGAGGCTGGAAAAGGCAGGCAAGGCAAGCTCCAACTCACCAGAGACCGGGGTGAGAAGCACTGCGGGAAAACCACGCCGGGGGGGCTGGATCCTGGCGCCACCCGGACTGGAGGGCTTGATCCTGGCCCTAAGGGAGGAGAGGCTGAGGCAGGAAGATCCTGGCGCCACCCGGCCGGAGGGCTCGATCCTGGCCCAGGGGCAGTAGAGGCTGAGGCTGGAAAAGGCAGGCAAGGCAAGCTCCGACTCACCAGAGACTGGAGTGAGAAGCACTGCGGGAAAACCACGCCGGGGGGGCTGGATCCTGGCGCCACCCGGACTGGAGGGCTTGATCCTGGCCCTAGGGGAGGAGAGGCTGAGGCAGGAAAGATCCTGGCGCCACCCGGACGGAGGGCTCGATCCTGGCCCAAGGTCGGGAGAGGCTGGGAAGGCGGGCAGGCAAGCTCCGACTCACCGGAGCCCAGTAAAGATGTAATGTGGGAACCTCTCAGAGGGACTAGATCCTGGCGCCAAGCTTGTCCCTGGGTGGGGTGAATATTGCAACCCTTGCTGCCTTACCTCCAAACATGGACAAGTACAGGCAGAGGCCTAAAGTGAATGGGACTGAGGTTGAGGCTATCAGAGACACTGGGGATAGTGTAACTATGGTCCTGGATGGGCTGGTGCCTCCAGAAAGGTTATTACCTGGTGAGTCTCACCAGGGGACTTATGCAGACAGCACTACCAAACTCCATCCTATGGCTGTGGTGGATTTGGAATGGGGAGGTGTGACAGGCCCTATGAAGGTAGCTGTGTCAAAGGTGCTCCCAGTCCAGTGTTTACTGGGTAATGATCTTGAAGCCTCTGTGTGGTCAGAGGTGGAGAGAGGACTCCATATGAAAATATTGGAGCTCCCTGAGTGGGTATGTGCTGTGACTAGGTCACAGACTAGCCAGAATGGAGGGGCTGGACACTTGGACCCTGGAACAAAGGGCCAAGCATCCAAGGACAAGGGTACTGGGCCTGGTGAGCCAGCCCAGGGAACTCCAGAGGTGCAGGCAGAATCTAACCCTGATGGGGAGGATCTGGCCTCTGAGGGAGGGACTCCATCCCAGCCAGAGCTGTCAGATTTGGCAGAACTGACAGGAGCAGGTGGACCCTCCATAGAGGAGTTCAGTAAGGGACAGAGAGACTGTCCCACCCTTGAGAGCTTGAGGCGGATTGCTTCAAGCAAGAGGGGGGGATGACGGTGGGTTTCACAAACTCTACTGGGAAGATGGACTGCTTTATACTGAGGCCAGAAACCTCAAGGAGGGGGCCACCAGAAGGTTGGTGGTGCACCAGAAGTACAGAGAGTTCATCCTGACTTTGGGTCATGATATCCCCTTGGCAGGACATTTGGGACAGACAAAGACATGGAACCGGTTGGTGAACCATTTCTACTGGCACCATATGTCTGAAAAGGTAAAGGAGTTTTGCAGCTCCTGTGTCACCTGTCAGGCCAGTGGCAAGGCAGGGGGCAAGACAAAGGCTCCCCTAATACCACTGCCAGTGGTTGGGGTCCCTTTTGAAAGGGTGGGGATGGACATTGTTGGTCCCCTGGACCCACCTACTGCATCAGGGAATAGGTATATCTTAGTGGTAGTGGACCATGCCACTAGGTACCCTGAAGCAATCCCTCTTAGAACCATTGATGCTCCTGCAGTGGCTAGAGCACTGCTTGGTGTGTTCAGAGTGGGTTTTCCAAAAGAGGTGGTGTCAGATAGGGGCACGAATTTCCTGTCCAGCTATCTGACTGCTATGTGGGATGAGTGTGGTGTCAACTACAAGTTCACCACCCCTATCACCCACAAGCAAATGGTCTTGTTGAGAGATTCAACAAAACCCTGAAGGGCATGATAAATGGGTTGTCAGAGAAACTCAGGAGGAGATGGGATGTTCTCCTCCCGTGCTTACTGTTTGCCTACAGGGAGGTGCCACAGAAAGGGGTTGGTTTCAGTCCCTTTGTGTTGTTGTTTGGACACCCTGTGAGGGGGCCATTGAGCCTGCTGAGAGAGTCTTTAGAGAAGCCTCTTAAAGAAGCAAAGGACAATGTGCTTGACTATGTGCTAGGCCTGAGATCTAGAATTGCAGAGTACATGTACAAGGCAAACAGGACACTGGAGGCCAGCCAGGAGCTCATGAAGCACTGGTATGATCAAAAGGCTACTATGCCGGAGTATACTCCAGGACAATTTGTGTGGGTGTTGGAGCCTGTGGCTCCCAGGGCCCTCCAAGACAAGAGGAGTGGGCCCTATCCAATCTTAGAAAAGAAGGGTGAGGTTACCTATTTGGTTGACCTTGGCACCCCCAGGAACCCTCATAGGGTCCTGCATGTGAATAGATTGAAACCCCACCATGACAGGGCAGACATGACCATGTTACTGGTCACTGATGAGGGTGTGGAGGAGGAAACTGAGACTGTGCCCGACCTCCTCTCCACTAATGTGCAAGATGGGTCAGTGGAGGGGGTGATACTCTCTCCCAAGTTGACAGACTAGCAGCACAGAGACTGTAAGCAAGTGCTGGAGCAGTTTGCTGGCCTGTTCTCTTTGACCCCAAGCATCACTGAGTGGTGTGTGCAGCACATTGACACTGGTGACAGCCTACCTGTCAAAAATAAACTGTACAGGTTGTCTGACCATATCAGAGCCAGCATTAAAGCTGAGGTTGCTAAGATGCTGGAATTGGGGGTAATTGAACCGTCTGAGAGTCCATGGGCTAGTCCAGTGGTGCTGGTGCCTAAACCTAATCCTCAGGGGGGACCCAAGGAGTTAAGGTTCTGTGTGGACTACAGAGGATTGAATGCAGTCACAAAGACTGACGCTCACCCTATACCTAGAGCTGATGAGCTCATTGATAGGTTAGGGGCTGCTAAGTACCTGAGTACTTTTGATTTGACTTCAGGTTACTGGCAGATTGCCCTCACTGATGGAGCAAAGGAGAGGTCAGCATTCTCCACACCAGAGGGACATTATCAGTTCAAGGTAATGCCCTTTGGCTTAAAGAATGCACCTGCCACCTTCCAAAGGTTGGTGAACAGGGTCTTGTCTGGGTTGGAACAGTTCAGTGCAGCTTACCTGGATGATATAGCTGTATAAAGTTCTACCTGGGGGGATCACTTAAGCCACCTAAGGGAAGTGCTTCAGGCCATGCAGCAGGCAGGCCTGACTATTAAGGCAAGTAAGTGCCAAATAGGGCAGAGTTCTGTGGTGTACCTGGGCCATCTGGTAGGTGGGGGCCATGTACAGCCTCTCCAAGCTAAAATCCAAACTATTTTGGATTGGAGATCTCCTGTTACCCAGACTCAGGTCAGGGCATTCCTTGGAATGACAGGGTACTATAGAAGGGTTGTTCAAAATTATGGGACCATTGTGGGGCCCCTAACAGAACTCACTTCTAAAAAGAGGCCCAAGAAGGTGGCTTGGACCCCAGAGTGTCAGAAGGCCTTTGACACTCTGAAAGCTGCTATGTGTTCAGCACCAGTGCTACTGGCCCCTGACTACACAAAATAATTTGTGGTTCAGACAGATGTTTCAGAGCAAGGGATTGGGGCAGTGTTGTCACAGCTAAATGAAGAGGGCCTTGATCAGCCAGTTGCCTTTATTAGCAGGAGGCTTCTTCCCAGAGAGCAGAGGTGGAGTGCCATTGAGAGAGAGGCTTTTGCTGTGGTTTGGTCCCTGAAAAAGTTGAGACCATATTTGTTTGGGACTCACTTTCGTGTTCAAACTGACCACAGGCCTCTCAGATGGCTCATGCAGATGAGAGGGGAGAATCCCAAGCTGTCAAGGTGGTCCATTTCCCTACAGGGGATGGACTTTACAGTGGAACACCGACCTGGGGTTGCCCATGCAAAAGCAGATGGACTTTCCAGGTTTTTCCACTTAGCTGATGAGGACTACCAGGGTGTAGGTTAGTAACCCATCACCTTTCGTTTGGGGGGGGGGGAGGGCTATGTTGCAAAGTCATCCTGTGCCCTGGGCACCCCCCAACTTTTTGCTGACTGGTACTGGTGGTAACTGACTCTGACTGACCCTGGGCTTTGCCTAACCAGGCCCTACAGTACCCAGGTCCATTCCTGGGCACAGTAAGTGCAGTGCTGCCATTAAGAGTATATGGTGCTGGGAGCTTGTCATCACGAACTCAACAGCACCATAATGGCTGCACTGAAGACTGAGAAGTTTGGCATCAAACTTCTCAGCACATTAAACCCACACTGATGCCAGTGTGGGATTTAATGTAAAATGCACGACAGAGGGCATCTTAGAGATGCCCCCTGAAACTCGACCAACTCCCAGTGACCTGACTGAGTGGCTGCCGAGGCTGCCACCACCAGACATGTTTCTGGACCCCTGGGTCGAGAGCTTGCTGCTCTCGGGGCCTGAAACAATGCACATCCTGGGACGAGGTGCCAAGCCTCCTCCCCCAGGATGGGCAGTGTTCACGAAGGAGAAGCTTCAAAGGCATACCGCCTTTGTGAGCCTCTCCAGACCACTTGCTGTACTCAGCAACTGGTCCCCACTGGTTCTACCCCCCACTTTGGGCGGGAGACCCGGCGGGAAAAACAAAGTGAGGAAGAGAGGTGTGCCCACCTCTGCCAACTCCACCCCTAAGGTGGAGGAGGCGAGGTGAAGCACAACCTCGAGTCCCCGCCATCTTGAGGATGGGGGGACCCAGCCAACCAGGGACAGGCTTCTGCCCCCATCCCACTGGAGAGTGGCAGAATAGGGGGTGTACCCACCCCAGGGAAGGGACCCATTGGTCCCTGCCCTTTACCTACCTGTAACGTCCTTAAATTCAGTATTTAGGGGCACCCTGAACCGTCCTTCCTCAGATCCAGCAACAACAAGAAAAGGAAGAAGAAGAAGGACGAGAAGCCGTGCAGAGCTAACAAGAGGGCGACGCCCACTGACTTGGCCCCAGCCCTACAGGCCTGTCTTCCCTCGAACCTGCTCCTGCAAAACCTCGGCGTGTCCAGCGGCCAGCAACCTCAAAAACCCCGGAGGACCTGCCTGCCTTCACTTTCCAAGCTGTTTCTCCCGTGAACACCGGACGTGTTTGAACTGCAGCTTCTGGTGCCAGCCAGGAACCGCGAATCCCGCACACTCTGCACCCGCCGAATCCGGCCCGAGCTCGAGTGGGCAAATACCCAGAGGAGGTCCCCCCCGCGATCCTGACCCGAGATCCGGCGACCCCTGACCTGCCTCAAGCCTCCTGACGACGCCTGCAGCCTCAATCCAGAGGACCCCCCTACCGCGACCAGAGCTGGAAAGAAAATCCGACCTCCCAAGGCACCCCTGCACCCGACGCCCCACGGCCTTGTGTGCCCAAACCAACGGTGCCTAACCAACCCTCTACATCCCAACTTACCCCTCGAAGTGGTGGTAGCTCCTGGAAGATCCTGGTCCCCGAGCCTGCAGTGTTTCTTTGTCCCGGAGAATCTCCATTGAAATCAACAGGGCACCCGACCTCAAAACAGCACCCTGCACCCATCCGCCCTAGTGCCGCTGAGGGTGCCCCTTTGGTGGTAACTTGGTCCCCAACGTGCCCTGAGCTTAACCCTAGGAGCTTTGCTCCCACAACCCCGTGGCCTGCTTGCCAGCAGCCACCAACCGGAGTCCCCCTATCCTCCATAGGATAACATTGGGCCTCAACACTCTGCACCCGGCCGCCCTAGTGCCGCTGAGAGTGCAACAACAGTGCATCACTGACCCTGGGAGACCCCTGAGTCTAACCCCAGAACCCTAACTCAAAAGACTGATTACTCACCTCAAAACTCAAAACTGATAACTCATTTTTCCTCATAACATTGACACTTTTTCTTCCAAAAAGTTTCTGTCGACTTTTGAAAACTGCAAATATTCCTTAAAAATCAGCCGAATAACCAAAACGCATTTTCTCAACTGTTTTCAGGAAATGTCCCAGTGCTGAATCTAGGATCCAGCACGGAGTAAGAAAAAGTATTGATAACCTAACTTACCTGCTAAGTGAATTTCCTCCCATAGGATAACGTTGGTGATTCTATGTGAAAAAGTTTCCAAGTGTCAACTTTTGAAATGCAATAATATTCTTTAAAAATCGTACAAACTACGAAAACGTAATTACTTACCTGTTTTAAGTAAATGTCCCAGTGCTGAATCTAGGAGTCCAGCACTGAATTACAAAAGTAACGTTGAAGTAACTTACCTGCGAATTGAATTTCCTTCTATAGGATAACATTGGTGGCTCTAGGTGAAAAAGTTTCTAAGTGTCCACTTTTGAAATGCAATAATATTCTTTAAAAATCGTACCTTTAACCAAGACGCATTTACTCACCTGTTTTCAGGAAATGTCCCAGGGCTGAATCTAGGATCCAGTCCTGTGTTAGCAAAAGTAATCTGAAAAGTAATTAACTGCATTTTACTTAAAAAGCCCATTCAATTGAATGTACTATACCTGCAATGTGTTGCAAACTGCTTACTTAAAACTGTAACCAAAACCAGTACAAGTTACACTGCAATTTTGAACTGTGTTCATACAAGTAATTTACTACTGAAAAGTATTTTATGCTTACCTGTGCCAGGGTTGCTTGGTTCTAGAAATAAAACAACAGTATATTTGTTTATACAAAACAATTGGCCTAGAGTTCAGTTCTTGAGGGTGTGGATTCATTTGCTGACTGAGTGTGTACATCAAATGCTTTACACTGTCCTCTGATACTGCCTTACTGCTCGACCAAGCTACCACTTTAGAGAGTAAGGTTCTATCTAACTTTAACCTCTGCCAAACCTCTGGAGACCCTTGGACTCTATACACACTGTACCTCGCTTTGGTGCAGTATATATAGAGCCAGTTTCTGTGATTGGCATGACCTACCATATAAGCCCCTAGTATATGATAGGGCAGGGGAATTGAAACTACCTATCAGTCCCTAGTATGTAGTAGGGCATGGCAGTTTAGAGGCCAGCAGCTTTCTGCACTTGCATGTGTGCACTGCTGAGGCCTGAGGTCAGTTTTAAAAGCAGCCCTGGGTGCCAGGACTGCTTTTAAAAAGGTAAATTGTGCCCAAACTCGACTTTGGTGTTTGGGGCACTTAAAAATGGATAACCTACAATGTTATGGCATATTAGGGACCCCCAGGGTCTCCCCTAGGTGTCCCAGGGGTGGGGGGTCAAGTATCTATAAGGTAGACCCTTATAAAATGAGTTTTATATGCCCTGGGTTAAGTGAAATTTTACATTTCCCTCCCCAAATTGTGGTAAAGTGCTGCCCAAATTCGACTTTGATGCTAGGAGCACTGTGAAGTGAGGATCTGCAATATGTTTACAGATTCAGAACCCCTAAAGTCTCCCCTAGTTGTCCCATGGGGTGGGGGTCCTGTAGATATAAGCAAAGTACTTATAAAATATGTTTTTGTAAGTCCTGGTGCAGGAAAAATGGCCCAAGTCATTTCTCCCATTGCAAATCCCGTTACATAGGTTAACATGGTAGGAAGTTATTAACTAATAACTCTTGATAGGAGAGGGCTAGAAGTGCCATTCAAAGACTTCCCCGAATGGTATTAATAAATTCAACAATATATTGTTGAATTTCTCCTAAAGTGTACATACAAGAAGTTATAAGACTTTCTTGTTTGTAAGTCCAGATTTAGCCTTCCAGTGGTCTGCCCTGATTGGTTAGAGTTAAGTGGATTAGCCAGGCTGCCTTGAAGAGGTGATAAAGAGCCCCTGGGGTCAACCAGCTCTGCTGGCAGGGTAGTGTGCTGTTCCATAGGAATGCCAGGCCAGGGGAGGAGTCAGTAAACTATGTTCTTCAAAGAGGAGAGCAGAGAACAGTGTCATTTACAACTCTGAACTTTCCACCTTAGGCAGATGGTAGGATTAAGGAAGGTATGAGCAGATGCAGGGGGGAGAGTCTAAGTAAATTAGCCATCCTAGGGGTGTGTTTAGCCAGCTCTTACCTCCTTGCTGGAAAATCAGCCATTATGGATTTGGAAGATTTGATGCACTCTGGGACAAAATAATGACACACTCTACAGGATGTGGTCATATCTTTGAGGAGTTACCCTGCTCCCATTGGTCAGAAAGTGACCTCCTGCTTGACCCAGAGAACTTGGAATAAGTATCTGAGAGGGGCAGAGCCCTCCAGATCTGCTGCTTGAAACTGAAGAAAGCAAGACATTGTGCCAAGCTGAGAAGTTTTGCTGTGCAAATTATAAGGCCTGACCTCTGAAGCTTGCACCATCAGAAACTACAGCCCTGTGGACTACCTTGCTGAAAAAGAAGTAAAGAGTGGACTCCCTGAGAGCTACAGGTTAACAGAGCTCACCTGGACCCTCACCACCAAGGATCATCAACCTGGGGAACTACCAGTGGATTTGTAAGGGTGACGTCCAAGTGGATTGTGGGAACTGAAGTCCTCAACTTTCAAGGACCATCTTGGAGCTTCCAGACCCTTGGAGTGAGTTTGAGACACTTTGGGACCCTTTGAGGAACTTCAGGAAGAAGTTCAAGAAGTTTGGATAACTTTGGAGGAACTTTGAAAAAAAGCTCCTTAGAGGGACCGACTCAACCTGGTCAGCCAAGCCGCCTGCCTTCAACCGCGAACCGGCCAAGCCATCCAGGTTCGTCCTGCTAAAAGCTCCATCGGTCCAACTTCCAGAGTTTGACTGGGAGTAGAAGAAATCCGAGGCCGGTGCACCCTCACCGAATCCGGCCTGGTGAAGAGAATCGAGGGACCCCGTGAGAAAAAGCTCCAGAAAAGTTTCTAAGTCCGCTCGTAGAAAAGGTGCCCAGGAGTAACCGTGAAACCCAAGCCGCCTGCCTTCAACCGCGTGTCGGCCTGGATCCTGGGTTTGCCCCGCTGGAACGCTCCAGAGGTCGAACCGCAAAAGTTTCTAAGTCCGAACGTAGGAAGGTGACCGGGAGCTCATCGCAAGGCAAGCCGTCGAACCCTCACCGAATCCGGACTGGCTGAGAGCTTCGAGGGACCTCGGGGGGAAAAGCTCCAGAAAAGTTTCTAAGTCCGAAGGTAAAAACTGTAACCGGGACCTTCCGCGTGGGGTATCCGCTCAGGGCTCCATCACGGTCGGCCTGAAACTTTGACTTTGGGTCGGTCTATCGCGAGCCTGTATCCCAATATGGTGCTATAAGCTTCTAAGTGCTATATTTTGCTAAATCTTTGAAAATTCATATCTCCGGTTCCCTACATTGGATTTTTGTCGTTTTGGTGTCATTTTAAAGATAAAAATATTTCCTATTTATATAAATTGGTTTTGTATTTTTATTATGTGTTGTGTCTTAATTATTTACTGAATTGGTGTTTTTAAATGCTTTACATACCTGTCTGAAGTTAAGCCTGTCTGCTCACAGCCACGTTACCAAGGGTTGAGCATAGGAATAATTTTTTAAGACCTATGCTGAGTCCTACCAATGGTTAGTGGCCTTATTGCCAGTGGCAGACCTACATTTGCCCCTACCAATAATCCACTTTCCAACACTGCCGCTCGGGTAGAAATTCTGCCCAAGCGGCTGCTCGCGATCGCAAACTTACCGTTCGCAAGCAGGGGAAAAACTCAGCTGCACTACGCAAAGCGGAGTTTTCTGCACTCCGCGAGCTCCGCGGAGTGCAGAAAACTCCGCAAATTCCGCGAACTGAGCGGAGTTCACCACCCAGGCCTAGTGGAGATACTAGTGCGGCGCCTCCTCCCGGCGGAGTATGACTCCTTGGAAGTGGAGGTCACCTGCGAAGAGCTCTGAGCTGCTCTAGCACAGCTTCAAGCGGTCAAAGCACCGGGACCTAACGTGTATACGGCCGAATTTTGGCACCTCCTTTGGCCCCAGGTGAAGCTCTGATGAGTGGTGAATAACCTCGGGATCTCACATCAGCGGAAACTGTGGTGATCCCAAAACCGAGACTTAATGGCATACATTGTGTTGAATATTTACCAATCTAATTAAAGTCGGAGGTTAAAATTTTGGCTAAGATGTTGGCTAACCAGCTAACGGGAGTGATTGCCCATCTGGTGCACCCGGACCAATCTGGAGTTATGCCTTTTCAGGCCACAAGGCACAATATATGTCTAGTTCACAACACCATAGAGCTGAGTGGCTGACTATCCGGGTATTAGAAAGGAGTAGATTCTTTTGACTGGGATTACCGGTTCAGCCTTCTAGATCACTTTGGTTATGGTCCCAAATTTATTGGGTTCCTGCACCTCCTCTACACTAACCTCCTGATGAGGTTGAAGGTCGGAGGAGCTGTGTCATATTGATTCACTATAGGACGGGCCCCTGATAGGGGTGTCCTCTAGCCCCTTTCTGTTCGCCAAGGCCATAGAGCCCTTGGCAGCATGGGTGCATGTAGATGCCCTGTTCCACGTGTTCCAATGGTCTCCAGAAATAAGCGATAGTATCTCACTTTACACTGACGTCATCCTGTTATTTTTAGATAACTCACAAGAGACGGGACCTCGGGATCGTCAGATCCTTCGGGTCTTAATCCAAACTCCTCATGAATAGGGCTAAGTCCTACACATAACCCCAGTGTCCCCTTTTTTTATTTTTTTTATTTATTTTTTTAGAGTTTTATATAGCGCGAACTAGACCCGAGGATATCAGGTATCAGAGCGCTTTACATGAGCACCAGTTTCGTTACAGATGGACACATTCATTTTTGTTAGGCACATGCCATGTGCGCCTGAGCTGCAGGTACTCCTGTTAGGTTTTAAATATTTGAGAGGCTTCATTACCAATGATAGGCGTTAGGCATACAACTAACCTCCAACCCCAGCTCAACGGTCTCTCCAAAGAAGTAACATTTTGGTCCTTGCTCCCGCTGTCCCTTTTGGGTTGCTCAGCCATTATTTAGACGGTTTACCTGCCCAGACTTCTATATCAGCTCCAGAAATACCCATTTGCAGTGCAGCAGACCTTCTTTGTTAAGGATAACGCTCTGATTCGTGACTTGCTATGGAACAGGAGAGTCCCCTGGATTTCTCTCGATAAATATTGCCGACATAACTTTGACTGGGGAATAGCTACCCCGACCTTCTCCTCCATTAAAGGATGCACATCTTCTAATTGTGAATGATTGGTGGTTTGAGGTGTTTGATGATCCGGCCTGTGCGACAGAGGGTTGGATCATGGGTTGGTCGCAGCAACCTCCCTTACTTGCTATATGGGGGAGCTATCTCACCCACTTTATCATCTGCCACGAAAGAAGTGCTGTAGACCAGAGTGGACATGGCGAAATCCATGGGATGGGCAAGTAGGCTTACATTGGAGACCCCATTGTGGACGGAGACTCGGCTCCTACAGGTTGTGGCCCTCCAGGGTTTTTCCGCCTGGGACAACATAGGTATTTCCTTGCTGGACGATGTGCTTAATCATGGGTCCTTGAAGTCCTTTCAGGACCTTCAAGCGGAATATCAACTGTAACGCACCCAGTTTTCTCAGTACCTGCAGCTCCGAAATGTCAGTCATACCTGAATTCTCCCCCTTGGAAGCTAAGATCTTACTTACTAATATTAAGGAACATAAACTATCCTCCATTTATCAGACGCTACTTCATAATCAACCTGATCCAATGGTGGAGTGAGGGCACTATGGAAGTGGGATCTGGGGCCAATGGAGGACGAGGACTGGATTGAGGCGTTGGCCGCCCCCAGGGAGGCTGTTATAGCCTCACAGTCCTGTTTAATTCAACTTGGACTACTACACTGTACATACTACACTAGAGCACGTCTATTCAGTATGGAGTTGATCGTGACCGGAAGTTGCCTGTGCTGTGATGACCCCCTATGGCGATTTGACCCACACATTCTGGCACTGCCCTGCTCTTTCGCTTTTTTGGAATGGAGTGCAAGGCGCCCTGGGAACAGTACTGGTGTGGACAATGAGATTGATTCTTTTACATATTACGGATAAAATGGAAGGTAATGGATATCAGAGGGTGTAGCTCTGGCTAGGCCTGATCACTAAGTGAGACATCGCACAGGCTTGGAAGAGTACTGAGGAGCCCCGGTTAGTAAATGGGCCACGGGGATGGATCATTGCATGGGTTTGGAGTGCCCCATATATCTGGCGAGAGGCTGTCTCCAGAATCATCATAAGGTAAGGAAGGAAGGATTGGGCCGGTTAAAGAGGGATCTTGCTAGAACCTTGCAAGCTAGGCCATGATCCATGGATGGAAAAACACGGTTGCGTGGGATTTATTAGGATGGGGCTGTGTTGATTGGGTCTTGGGAATCAAGCAGTAGGGTGTCTCTGTATATTTTGCTTCCCAGTGTCATGTCATGAGCGTTTGGCTTTTTCTTTCTTGTATATTATTGTGAATATTCTTGATCTATATGTTTGTTCTGTGCCAACTATGGAAGATGTGATAAAAATCAATAAAATGTATTTAAAAAAAAAAACAAGGAGGCTTTTCTCATAGGTAAGCAATAGGATTTTGAGAGCTTCTGTAAAAGTTAGAAAAGGTGTCTCATATTTCAATTCCTTGGTAAAATAGCAGTCATTTTATGTTGAACATTCAGTTCTTTGGTACGGATTCCAAGTCAAGCTGAAGAGTTATGTATAGAGCAGCAGCATTTATATTCTTTGCAATCAAGTCTACTCTGTGTTGCGGAGTCTTTTACCTTAAGTGTGCCACCTGGCATCTTGTAAGAAAATCTTCCAGTCCCAGTCTAGGTTTGGAATATTTCTACGCGGATTAACCAGCAAAGGGTACAATATTCATTTGAAATTAAATTTCGCTAAAAGATTTTCATTAAACACCATTTCAAAATACAAGGCAGATTTGGCTATAAATTGCATTGAAATAAACATGTCATTGGAATATATTTGGTTGAATAAATAAACTAAAAATAGACAGATTTTCAAGTGAAGCTTTCCCCTGATTTGCAATACGATTTTTTATTTTTTTTAATGCTCATCTAGAAAAACATTTAAACTTTAAGCATAACCCTAATTGTTTGCCAAAGTCAGATCTAAGCATGAACTAAACCAAATCTTGTTCCTAACCAGATGCAGCCTAGTCTAATTGCAAATCTGACCTTCATCCTACTCCTTATCCTTGCTTCCGCATAATCCACTAAGCTTGAAACTAATTTTTAATCTAACATATACCTAAACCTTACGCTAACTCTAGTCTTAATTATAACCCAACCCCTCACTTGCACTTTGAAACGATCCTGAATTAGTCACCAAACCTAATGTGGATTCTATCTTTCACCTTATTATCGTAAGGTAATAAAATTGGTATTCAATTTTTCATAGAAGGGGGTGTTTGTTAAAAACAAAAAAATTATGATAATAAATAAACAGAATATGAAAAGTCTATCCCCCACCCAAACAGTACAAAATGTGGTCACCTACAAGGGCGCCAGCTCTGCATGTTACCCAAACAGTAGAGAAAACATCCTTTTCTGACCTCAAACCACTTAAATGAAACTAATCTTCACTAGCAATTTTCACCTAGTTTGAATAAAATTATTAGCTCCATTCCAACTGGACTAAGAAATGTCCTCTATCTTGGCCTTGCCACAAAATTAAGATTCCAACTTCAGCGCGTATAACACCGAGCAGACTTTTTTTTTAAATGGAACACAAGTTCACATTATCCAAGCTGCCTGAATGAATGAAAAACTGAAATCTTCACCACTATAGACCCAATTGATAACAGCCTTCCATTCGAATATCCGGGGATGCTAGGTACCACACCAACTGCTGTCAAAGTAAGTAAAATCACTTTGGCCATCACAACACAATAACTTAACAAGTGTATTTGTAAAGCACACGTTCACCCAGAAGGGTATCTTGGCGCTGAATAACATATGTTTAATGTCTCCACTACAGTGGATGCATTAGTCCACTGAGCCATCAGACTGGTAATCAAAAACATCAACTTCCACCTCATGTTGCTAAAAAGGATCCTGTCGCTACTGAAGCTTCCTTAACACAACAAACTGGTGAGAGCCCGCAATTTTATGTTTGCGGTAGCTCCAAGGAAAGATTATAAAAAACAAATGCAATACCGAGCAGCCAGGATGTGTTTCGATTTAAGAATACCGTTCTATGTAACAATGACTCTCAAAGTTTAATCTCCCTGCATCAACGTCAAATCTTGGTTTGGATTACAGGCCAAAATACATTTGGTGGTGAATTGTAAATGTCACTCAGATGCGTAACATTAAAACCACAATACACGAATGTATGATTAAACAACCAATACACACCTCCTTATTCAAGTCAGATTCAATTGAAAGACCCACAATGAAAAGTCAGTTTGTGTTTTGAGAGTCCAGTTTTGAAACATACTGAACCCAAACCCGATGAATCTAGCTAACCCAGCAACTTTTAAAAAAACAGCTGACAATGAGCCTCTTCAAAGATAACTTCCTAAACATCCTTGAAACCATCATGTCTACCAATCCTCCATTCAGGAAGGGGAAGGATCCATTTGTGCATGGTTTGCCCCCTGGCCTCAAGAAAAATCAATATGAAATTGTGCCTTTAAGAACTATCCCTTTTCAAAGTTGACCCCTGGTTAATCAGATGAGAAGAGTGAGTTGTTATCAAGAACTGGTGCACATACTGCCATCAGCACTAGAAGGCGACAAACCAGCAAAAGCAAGGTCCTCACAAATAAATAAATAAATCAGCGACTGGTAACTTGAAACCACACCATTTTTTAACTCATCTGCGCTAGTAAAGACAGAGCAAGCATAAGCCTCATTGTTGACTGCCATGGGGCTCAAGCTGTTCCGAGACACCACAATTCTGAAACCGAACGAGGATTGTTTATGTTCCTGTAAGAGGGAACATGGCATACCCGTTTGGCTAGACCAAGGGCACTGCATCACATTAGTCAAATATGTAGAGGCACAGCAGGCAAAACAAAACAGGGACTGTAGTGTGGACCAGAGTAATTACCAACGGCTGAAATTAGTTAAAGGGCTCCACACAACCATCACATTTTGCTTGTCCAAACGGCATTGAAAGCCTGCTGGAATGTACCCTGCATGCTCAATGTGCATGCAGTCATAGTCGCAACATTTTTGGCAACATCCATCTGGACATCATCAGCTAGCCTGCAAGGCAAGCCTGTCTAAAGACTTTTTGCAAGAGTGTGTTGGAAGACAAGTTTGGATAGGCATTACTGAAAAAACAGGTTTGACTAATCTTTCTGTTTGGCCATGACCTGCCAACCTCATTTCGCATTGTTTTAAACTGGTCAATGAATATGGAGCAAGGAGAACTGGATATGCCAGTTATTACAAGCAAAGCTAAATTCTATAATAACTATTCTACGGGAAGTCCCTCAGTCTCTCTTCTTCCATTAAACCCACCTACCAATGCCACTCTAAGGCCATCTGGCTTTAGTATGAACTGAGAGCAGGACTAGGATTTTTAAAATTAGACAATGTGTCACAGGCTTGGCCCAGATACAGAATTTTGCACACAGGTTTAAGGTTTTCTTTGGACCTCTGCTGTGCAAAGATACTTTGATTTCCTCCGGATACAGAAGAATAACTCACCAGAATGGAAGAAGATAGTCTAAGGAACACTGGTTGCGGAGTCCCTGTGGTGCTTAATATATACTTAACTTGATATCATACATATTACGAAAAATAAAAATTCTTAGCTAAGTGAGAAGTTAGTGCTTTTAATGGATTGTTATAGAATTAAGCATACATGTTAAAACACTGTCATGCTTTTCAAAGCGTGACCATATAATTAGCTGTGAAAAGAACACCTACAGTTGCTAAATGCATCACTGGGAGGGGTAGATACCTACAACAAACCTTAACTATTCACTTTGGATGAATGAAACAGTCTTTTATAGCGCAACAGCTGCTCCCTAAGGAGTGTCCCAGTGGTGTGAGCTGGGGGGAGATAGCAAGTGGTTTATAGATTGCAAAGATCCTATGCCAGCTCCCCCCGCTCGTTTTTTAGTTATTGCTCTTTTGTTATTCTGCTGAACACTACGGTCACGGTATTTGTTACCCCTGCATAGCCTCAAGTCCACTGTATTCCTTGTACTCCGTGTTACTTTTGCTGCTATTGGAAACGGTTATTCTTTAGCCCCTTATATCATGATAGCCTGCATTTAATACTGTTGTGCTGTTAACTTTGTTGTTCTACCTCTGTAGTAACTTTATTGTTCACCTTTTATTTATGTAACTGTTTTCTCTGTTTTTCGACGTTTCCCCCGCTCGCTTTCCCGCCATTTTGCCCGCTACCCACCTCTAGCAAGCCTAGCTCATCGCCTCCCAGCACCTCTCCCTCCTCCCAGGACCTAGTTATGGAGGCTGCAGCGTGGAACCATTGAACAGGTCCCATGCCAGCTCCCCTGCTGCTGCACTCTCACTCGTTTTTCAGTTATTGCTCTTTTGTTATTCTGCTGAACGCTAACGTTACGGTATTTGTTTCCCCTACATAGCCTTAATTCCACTGTATTCCATGTACACCGTGTTACTTTTGCTGCTATTGGAAACACTGTCACCGTTATTGGTTAGCCCCTCATAGCATGATAGCCTGTATTTAACACTGTTGTGCTGTTAACTTTGTTGCTCTACCTCTGTAATAAACTTTGTTGTGCACCTTTTGTTTCTATAACTGTTTTCTCTGTTTTTCGCAGCTCCCCACCGCACAATCGCTTTTCCCGCTGTTTTGCTCACTCCTTCCTTCCCGCTTCCCTCTTCTAGCCAGCCCAGCCCACCACCTCCGAGCACCTCTCCCTCCTTCCAGGGCCTACTTATTTAGGTTGCAGCCGCGCAACGGACAAGTGCAGCGGGCGGGCTAGCCCGTCTGCACCCAGCGCCAGGTACCCTAGCTTTTCTTCTTCCTGAAGCTACATCGCCGCCGTACTCCAAGCCCTGGACCCAGGACTCTGCGACAACTGCTGCTGCAGCTCTCCCCAATCCAAGGTAGGACCTTTCACCTGCCGGCACTGCCTCTTCTCCTGCAACACCGGCGGACCAGCACACACAGTGGCCACAACTACACCTACCACTACCACCCCAGACCATCTCCACTGCCTCCTGCTCAACACACAATCTCTTTGCAAGCATGTCACCAAGATCTGGGACACCATCACCTCCCTCACCTCGACATCATATTTCTCACGAGACCTAGTTCAACCCCGCCTCGGCGCCCGACAGTCTCAGCTACCCCCAACAGCTACAAGATAACACATCAAGACCGCATCAACAAACATGGAGGTGGGTTCGCCATCATCCACAAGGAAACTATCCACTGCACCACCACCTCCAACGACGCCAGCGGTCATGGAACACAACAACTTCCAACTCCATATGGACCGCAAAACCACCATCAGAGACACAGTCGCCTACAAACCCCCAAGACCTCGCCCCAGCTTTTGCGGCTCCATCCCTGAATTCCTTCGCCCCACTCGCTATTGACTCCAAACACCACATCTCCCTCAGAGACCTCAATTACCACCTCGAAGACTCCCAATCACAACCTCCTTGAAAGTATGAACAACATCGGCCTCACTGAACTAGTCACTAACCTCACTCACATCACAGGCCACACCCTCGACCCCATCTTTACAGCCAGCGACACAGTAAAGTACAGCCATGTCACAGAGCTCACCTTGACAGACCACGTCATCGTCCACTTCATCACTGGTTCCCCCGGCACCATCACTAACCACGCAGCCCCTCTCACTGAAGCTGGAACAGAGTTTCTGCGAACCAATGGACCAACGCCTTCAACACCTCCCACAAGGACCCCGCAACCAACCTAGAATAGGCTGTCAAGAACTTCTCCACCTGACTCACAGATTGCACCAACAGTCACCCCCATCAAGACCACTAAACCCAAGAGATCAAACAGGTTAGCAGGTACACCACAAAACTGAGAACCACAAAACACAACTGCAAGCACCTTGAAAGAAAGTGCCGTACCAGCAAGGAGGCTACAGACAAAACCTCTTTCAAAAAATCCCTCAACCAATACCACCAACTCCTGAAAAAGACGAAAGGAGTGCCCTTGCCATCTGCATCAAAGCCAGTTTGAACCGGAGCAAAGACTAGTCAACATCGTCAGAGTTCTCAAACCCCTCAGCCACCGGCAGACTTCTCCCCTGACAAGATCCCTCCCCCGCCCCCCCCCGCATCAACAAAAACGTCAAACAACCACCCACCATCCTCAGCCACATCACTCCTGCAGACGCTTACCACGCGGCTTGCTGACCACCTGAGAACCAGCTCACCGCACAAAACACCCAAGACGTTATGAACTCCGTCTCTCAGGAGCACCCATGGAACTCCTGTCCCCACCACCTTTTCAACCTAGGAAGCAAGTTGAACAGCACCGATCTCACCACCATCTTCAACGCGTCCATTACCAGGGTCAGCTTCGCCAAAGAATGCAAACAGGCAGAAGTCAAACCCCTTCTCAAGAAACCGTCTGCCGACCCCAAGCGAACTCAAGAACTACTATCCCCTCGCTCTGCTCCCCTTCCCCGCCAAAGTCCTTGAAAAAGCCATCAACCTCCAACTCACAGAACAACTTGAGAACAATCTTCTGGACTTTTCCCCAGTAAGGATTCTGCACCAACCACAGCATCGAAACCACCCTGATCACTATCACCGATGACATCAGAGCCCTACTTGACCAAGGAGAATCAGCAGACCTGATCCTTCTCGTCGTCTCTGCAGCAATTGACACTGTAACCCACTACACACATTGGAATTCAAGGAAACTCCCTCTAATGGATCACCTCCTTCCTCCCTGGAAGAACCCAATCAATCTCTCCCTCCATCTTCAAAACACAAGAGCATCCTCTGCGACCCCCCTCCCCCCTGACCATCATCATCAGAACCCATGGGCTAAATCTCATATCCTACGCCGATAACCCCCAGCTCATCCTCTCACTATCAAAAGACCCCTCCACCACAAGGGCCAACTTCCGCAGGTACATGACTAGCATCGCCGCCTGGATGAAAGACAACTGCCTGAAACTCAACACAGACAAAACAGAAGTACTGATCTTCGGAAACAAAAAGTACTTGTAGAGAGACTCCTGGTGGCCTTCCAAACTAGGACCCACACCCACCCTGACAGACCATGCCTGCAACCTCAACATCATCCTGGACACCAAGTTCACCATGAAAAACCAGATTAGCGCAGTCTCCTCCACATGCTTCCTCACTCTTCGCATGCTCCGTAAGATCTTCACATGGCTCCCCATCAGCACCAGACGATCCGTCACTCAAACCTTAGTCACCAGCCAGCTGGACTGCAGCAACGCACTCAACACGAGAATCACCTCCACCTCCTGAAGAGACTACAGACAATACAGAATTCAGCAGATAAACTCATCTTTGATCTCCCCAAGCGAACCCACAACACCCCCCACCTCAGCCAGCTCCACTGGCTCCCCATTCAGAAGAGTGTCACTTCAAGATGCTGATCCACACCTATCAAGCTCTGCACAACCAAGGAACTGTATACATCAACCACCGCCTAAACTTCCACCAACTGGCCAGACACCTGAGCACTGCCTCCTTTTCCCTCACATCCGAACCAATAGCGGAGGACGTTCCTTCCCCTACCTCGTGGGCAAAGCCTGGAAGGGCCTACCCCTTCACCTTCGGACCACATTCTCCCTACAAGAATTCAGGAAAGGACTCACACCTGGATACCCTCACTGGTGATTAGCCAGAATTTACAAGTCTGGTTTGATTGAAAGATGTGTTTTTATCTTTTTCTTGAATATGTCCACAGTAGGAGCTTGTCTTAGGGAAGTTGGTAAGGTGTTCCAAGCCTGGACTGCCAGGAAGGAAAAGGAGTGGCCTCCCTTCCTGCACTAATGATCTTGGAGAGTCTGCAAAACACCTAAAGTATTGGGGTGCAGTGCCCACGTAGGGGTGTATAACTTAAAACGGGCGTAAAGGTAAGCCGGTCTCTTAGTAGGCAAAGCCCTGAAGGTAATAAGCTGGGACATATAAAGAATTCTCTTCTCGACCGAGAGAAAGTGTAAATTTCTCAATGTCTGGTTCTGCGAGTGTCTGCATGGCAGATTGACAATTAGCCTCACCGCAGCATTCTGAACCCTCTGCAATCTGTTGAACAGTCTGGCTGGAGCGCACAGGTAAAGAGCATTGGAATAATCCAACCTGGAGGTAAGCAGATTGCGTACAAGGGTCTTCCCGGAGTCCTTTGGGAGGTATTTTATCAAAGATCTTAATGATTTCAACATGCCAAAGCATGTGCCTACAACTGCCTGAATCTGTGGTTCAAAGAACAGATCTTGATCAAACTTAACTCCCAGGTCCCTTTCTACTGTGGATGGTGCCCGAGGGTTACCCAGTTCTGAAGGCCACCAGTTCTGTAATCCCAGGGGATGGAGTCCCAAAGAAGAGCATCTCAGATTTCTCCCCATTAAGTTTGAGACAACTCTTGTTCATCCAGTATGCTACTCTATTGAGGCAGCCCTGGAACTTTTTAGTGACCAAGCCTTTTCTCTGATTGCAGGAAAGCATCAGCTGGGTGTCATCCACATAGGAGTCAAACTTAAAGCCTCATGTTTCAACCACTCCTGTCAATGGGGCCATATAGATGCTAAAACAGTGATGGACTCAGCGGGACACTGAGCTACAACTGCCGGTAGGAGGAGAGGAAAGATGTCAGGTGGACAGCCCGATGTCTTGTTAATATTGATGTTAATCTATGCAACGATGCGTGTATGTTAAAAAACAAGACCAAATCACTGTTGTTGAAATCTCCAGATACGACCTCTCCATCAACCCAGAGTAAGAAATACGTGGTCAGGCAAACCCTGCGACCTAGGCCAGAGGCTACTGATTGACAGATCACAGGTGGCATGGCACGTAACCAGCCGGAAAAACTCTCGGATAGGAAAAACCCAGATTAATCCCACAGATAGGCCGCAACACCATAATGGTCCCAGGAGACTGGTCCCAATACACATATGGCCGGAGGGGTGCGCACGTTCCCAAAACACCATTAAGTTAGATGCCACATGAAGTTAGGAACACTCAGCCAATCAGCACACATACTACATGCAGTGATCACACATTCCTCATGCCGGGCGTCTGGACACTTCACCCACTGGCCCTCGTGTCCATGCAAGGTCGAGACCCACCAGCATTCGCTATCAGGTGGCCTGATTTACAGCGCCATGACTAGGCCCACATTCCTTTTTCTAAAATATCATCTAGATTGTTTTATGGTGCCCCAAAGACTGTTTATAATGGCACTCAGAACAAATGTATATTAAGACAGTCCTCAGACCCGTTTCTGTGACTGTTTCTCAGCTGCAGCGTTTAGTTAAACCAACTGTTCCTGTTATGCCAAACGCCTTCTCTTGTTTTTATCAAGATAAATTCACATTCCAGCAACAGCCTATCAGCCAAAAAGGACCTTAGCCAATGCCATGCCGGACCTCTCACTCATATGACCTCCAGACGATCTAAAAGAATCTGGTGTGCCACAGTTTCTAAGGCAGCCAAAAGAGCTAACAGTACCCTCAGTGCCTTATTGCCCTGGTCAAAGTTGGTCTTGATGAAATCTGTGACTTCCGGAAGAGCCACCTCGGTCTCGAAGTCTGGCCTGAAACCAAACTGTGTGTAATACGTCATTCTCCTCCAAATGGGCTAACGGCTGCTTAGTCACCAGTTTTTCCAACTTTTAGAAAAAGGTTGGGAGCAGGGAAATGGGCCTTTAGTTGAAATGGTTTGACTGGTCGGCCTAACTTTCTTTAGCAGTGGGAGTACCTGAGCCGCCTTCCATCTGACAGGCACCAAGGCTGAAGCCAGAGAACTGTTTAGTCCCTCTGTAACCATCGGGCTAATCACCAGTCCCAAGGTGTTTAAAAACTGGGCAGGACATGGATCCAAAGGCAATCCCGAGTTGTATCTGGACAAGAGCTGCACTTATTCGTCCAGAGTAAGAGGGACGAAAGAGAGGGGGCAAGCAATATTTATAGGGCAAACTCCTACTGTTGCTGGCTTCTTTGCCTCAGAGACTGGCTTAAATTGGCTATAAATATTCTAGATCTCATCTAGAAAGAAATCGGTCAGAGAGTCGCATAGTGTCTGAGAAGGAGGGGCATGTTGCTGACAGGTACTAGGCGCCAAAAATGTTTTTACTAATTTAAAGATCTCCCTGGGCTTATTAGAGGCTTTGGATGTTTCCAGAGAAAAATTAATAGCCCTAAGGACTGGATTTTGTTTCCTGAATAGCTTCAGAACGAACTTAAACACCACTTTATCAACCGCATTGTAATTAGTCTTCCATATCCTTTCGAGCCTTTTACAATTGCTCTTGCACTCCCTTAGCTCTTTGTTGGAACCATGTGCCAGATGGTTTAGCCCGTTCCCCTGAAGACATTTTAAAAGTGTGCAATCTTATCTAATGCCACCCTAATATCGTTCAGTGTATCCAGATCTACCTCGTTAGACCCGGTCAGTGTCTCATGATAGTCAAAAGCCTGTCTGAAAGTGGTTTCCGTGACTTTATCCCAGTGCCTTGTTTAATCTACTCCTGCTGGATGGCAGCTACTAGGCCCCTGAATGCCAAATGAAAATGGGATCAGTGCATGGTCTGATCAGATCAATGGCAAAGGGGAAGGAGTTTTAAGAGAGTCACAGTTGGAAAAGACGAGGACCAATTGGTGACCCTCGGTATGCATAGAGCCCATTGATCTTAGGGGTAGATTAAAATCCTTCAATGTACTTAACCTGCTGTGTCACTTATGTCATTATTAGCATGGTAAAGTTCGCCAAGACTGTGAGGTTATCATACTTTGATGCGGCACTGCTGATGACATCAGCCATGTTATCCAGGAAGTTACCCTATTTTCTCGGAGGTCTATAAACCAGGACACCCAAGAAGGAGACGTTCTCAGAGATTTTAATAAAGAAGATGAGTCCTTCCATCGAGTTCCTTAGCCCAAGACTGCTCACAGTCGCCGAGAATGTAGAGCGAAAAATCACAGCTAGGCCCCCTTCCTAATCTATTCTCACAATCTTGGTGCAAGATGGAATAACTGTAAGGGATTGCAAGAGCAGAGATGGCAGTGGGATTAAGCTCTATGACAAACATGTCCAATTCATGGTCTAATAGGAGCAACCATATTTCAAACTTATGTTTGACAAGGGATCATGCATTTATGAGACAGGCCTTGTTTAACACACCCTCCATCACAGTCCCTATGTCAGGCTGGTTGTTATTAGGCGGTGTAGTAGGGGCAACTGCGTTATCTAAGGGCACCGAGAGAGAGGCTGAGCAAGAAGGGCAGTCTGCTAGTAAGTATTTGCCCAGAAGAAGACGGGAAACTAAAAGTGTATTTGTGCTCAACTCCAATTTGGAGCAACGCTTCCTTGCTTCACAGAACAGCCTCATCTCTTCCCAGTTGGACGACATGGCTGGCGCTGGACGCAGACGGACGCAGACGGGCGCAGACGGGCGCAGACGGGCTTGCCTTTGGCGCACCAGCAGAGCATCTACTGCTCGTCTGCACCACAGCCTGCATTTTATCCACCCCACCCACCCCCCCCAAAAGCTGAATGACTGCCCACACCTGGCCACAAACACTACAGCGCGCCTGATCAAAATGGAGTGCTGAAATGGCAATATGGTGGGAGGATAAAATGGTGCCTCTAGAGCAAATTATTCTGAAATTACAGCAGTAAAAAAAAATTCAAAGTGAGGCAGAGCGTCCCTCATTCAATCTAGTTGCTTTTAACCCCCCAACCACCCCACCCCCGTTTAAAAAAAAATATCAATACACTGTTTCAATTTCAGTGTTTGAGCAATTGCAATCAACAATGTATAAAAATAGTCATTTATAAAATGGTTTAAAGCCAATCCAAATTGTAATCAGGCAGAAGTTTAGACATAGATTCAACAATTGCAATAATCGCACCGCTCCTATCCCAGCCCTTTGTTAACCCTTACAACTAAATCACCTATACAAAATCATACAGATGATAACTATTTGACAACTCTTGGAAAAATCTAAATTAAGCAAAAAAAGTTTGCATAAAATCTGAAATCCCCAATGATTCTAGGATTGGTTCAAAACGCCACTATGCACACCTATTTTCTAGAGCCACAACTTCAACTACTGCTCTAGCACAAATATTACCGCTTCCTGAGCCCAAAGTGCCTTTTCCATCCGTGACCTCATCTCATCACGCTGCTCCAGGCTTTCCCGGTTCTTGGATTCCATCTTCTTTAACACAGTCATGTGGTCTGCAAAGAGTGCACGCATCTGGCACACCTGAGATGGAAAGACACAAGAAGTAAAAGTCAGGTGTCATCAGTAATGTTGCTCTAAATGATTTTGTATTCTCTCTGCAGATAGTTGTTCCACTAGCTGTTACTACACTATGTACCAGCAGGTGTTGCATGATGCCAACCAGATGTCACAACAAATAGTACATAATGGTGACATCCCTCCAAAACCCTTGTGCTTCCAGTTTTCTAGCCCAACATGTGACAGAAGACAACGTCAACACTAAGTTGGCTGAACTGTTCACCAATTCCTTAAAGCCAAATGGTCTCTCAGAAAATACAAGGATTATAACCTTTCCTCAAAAAGATGAAAGTGCAATCAAATACTCTCTACACCTCCCTTGGCAAGTTGTAATATAAAGGTCAATACATCAAAGAAGCTTCAAGTCGATTAAGTTTTTTCCAGTTTCACAATCGATAAAACAGCGACACTAATACTTACACCGCTGGCTGGTGCCCTTTCTTCTGGTGTACACCAATACAAACACATCAAAATGATCTTCCCTAATAAATCTCAGCCATAGAATTATATGCAGGCTATTCAGGTTTAAAGAAGCAGACTGAGTCCTATGAAGCAATGAAAAAATTGAGAAGCGGGACTACTTTCCCCTGCCGAGAAGAAAGATCCACAAACCAGATCAGGTTGTCATCCATCATCCGCAAGACTAAATCTTCTAAAACATTCTGCTACACTAGTAGAAAATCTGTCCCTCGTCCTTCAGGTTGCGATCACCGAGTTCCAAGACCAGTTCATCAACCTCATTCTCAGTCTCACTTGAGATACTGGCTGAATGAAGGATGCAAAAACCTTAAAAGGATGATAAAAACTTTAGGAATGAAACCTGCTTGATTAACCCAGTGTGTGGATTACTTGAGAGAAGTATCCATTGCACTACCCATAAAGTAAAAATGTAAGTCCTTTGGTTGGGGTGTCATGATGCAGTACCATAGTACTTTGAAGAACAAGCAACAACCCTCGCATTATTGCAAACTTAAGGAGCAAACAGTGCAGCCAAAGAAATACCTACAGTCCTGGAGACACCTATGAGTGGTCACCAACATAGTTGTGTCTACTCAAAATGACCATGTGACGCAAAAAACAGGCCTTCAAATTGAAAGTGTCTAACAGATACAACAAAAAACACAGGTACGATATTGTAGCCTTATTTAAGCAGACAAAAACTGCTCTATAGAAACAATGTTATATTTTTGTTTTTTACCATGTGCTTACAGTCACAAAATATAAAATCCTCATATTCCCCAGCACCTTTAATATAGCCAGTTTTAGAAGCACCTGCAAAATGTTTTTTATGCATTCATTTTTTATTTTAGAATACCAAACTTTCACATGTTTTAGTAAACGTATATCGCAAAAGGCTCATGACTGAAGTGCCTAGTAAAAATCATTGACAGAATGAGGAACAGGCCTTTTTCTTGGCAGTTAGCCAGGGTATTTCACATATAAAATATGCAAGGAAGGAATAGTATCTATAATAAAGAGCATTACCAAAAGAATATTACTTACGCGGAACCTGGTGACTGTGGATACCACAAGATCTCGCTACCACATCTATGCAGCCAAAACGTTTTCAAGTGTCAGATGATCAAGCTGGTTTAACTATGAAGCTGCACGGGGCTCCCATAAGATGCAGTGATGGCTGGTTATCATTTTTGACCTATTTTGTATATCCTGTGTTGAGTAACTGGTAAAGTGATTTAAGAGGCCCTGCCATAGTCTCCTGTGACAACATGGGTGGCTGGACAAACCATTTGCCCCAACAGGCCCTGTCAAGTGTACATCAAGTGTACACCTTCATTCACGAACTTGTACGAGAAACTTGCTCAATAGCTTTCTCACCTGCTGGCTTAAGGCTTCCAGATCCTTCTGGCCCTTCAAATAAAAACTTTCTGCACACGCAAGGACAGAATCGAATTCATCACGCTGGGACTGCTGCAAAAAATTCAAACAAAATGTACAGTTTCTTAAATTGTACCACCCAACATCCGACAAGAGGATTTGCTGATATAATACTACATTCACCGAGAAAATGCACACATACAAAAGGGGTGCTTCTGCTAATAACCACTTTCAGAATATATGTAATGGGGCAATTGCTTTAAGCTTTTCCATTAGAAGAGAGGTGATTGTTTCCCTTTAGCCTATGCACCACTTGGCATCAACCATGTTTGGGAAAGTGTGTAGAATTCCTGCAGAATTAGTCCACAAGATTTTGGTGGCCTGTGAATTGAGACAGTTTTACAGAAGTGGTCACATGCTCACTGAGATTGACAGCTCATTCTCAAACAACCAACCAGCTGGCAATCAGGCAGCCAACTACAGAAACACCCAGATAGCAACATGTTAATCAGAACAAGCATGCATTTTAATGACCCACTTTTTAGAAGCCTTTGTATTGTGTGGTGTCAATCCATTATTCCAACTCATTTTCTTGTGGGCCCCAATTGTGCATGTCGCAAAGAGCACAAATCACTACTTAAATGTAATTCAATTCATGTAAATGTATTTCATGTAGATATTATGAAAATCCAAGTGCTCAAAGCCTATATTTGCTCACTTGAATGAACTGCAATGCTGCTCCAGGCACTAATGTTAGCACCATGTTAACAGTGAGAGCAAGATGGAGCGGATACAAGTAAATGTTGATTAACGTTTCTGAATTGCTGTGAGCACAGCTACAGATGGAGACAAACTTATTAGAAGATGTTCCACAAATCTTTAGTTGGAGGGGTGGGGGGTTCTGGAGGCAAAGTCTTGAATATTCCCTTGAGCATGACAGTACTACCTTTGTTATGTTATGTGAATTTGTAAAGCGCGCTTTCACCCGCAAGGATATCTAGGCGCTTTCAAAAGAGAAGTTACAACAACAGCAAAACACCTACTGAGCTCAATTCCCATTAAAAAAAAACGTTTTGAATTAGGTTCAGTTTGTGGTCACTTGGGCAGAGGGTGACGTACAAATCTGGCCACTGAGATCTTTGGTCTTTTTTGCTTTGATATTTTTATGTCTCTCTGTCTCTCTTAATTTAAGACAGACCTGAAAGTGGATCAGAACTTAAGAGGACTCTGCAAACTGTGTGACATGGTTTAGTACACCATGCTGCTCCGCTGTCAGCATTGAAAGACAAAATAAAAGCTTGGTTTAAATAACATTTGTGAAAACCACATCAGAGACTTGAATCTTAGGTTTCTGAAAACTTTCTCTGGCTCCCCAAAATAATGTTTACAGACTTAACCAAATGGACTTTAATTGAGGGACACATTGAGTAAGAATGAACATGACAATTTAAACTGAAAGGTTGACTATGTGGATGAAGGAGTGTATCTATTAAGGCACTAATCCAATGGATGACAGATGTGTGGGTGCAGGGCAGAATAAGCAGTCTGGGAAATGGTAACACAAGAGCAGTGTGGGGGTCAGGAGAGCATGCATGTTTCAGAATCATACCAAGATGCTGGATGCCTTTCGAAGATCTGCACTAAGCTGCACCTCCTCAGATTGACTCTGTTGTAGGGACTGCAAACGCCCCATCGCCCTCACATACAGATTATAATAGTGCTGCTGCTCCTGGAAAGCACAAGACATTTGCTCAAGACATCAGTTTAAATCATTTATTTGATGCAGCAAGTACACATCATCATCATAGGCTTTCAATACAGGCAATTTACTATTAATCAAGTTCAAAAATGGTCATGTCCGTTCTTAACGAAGGAACAATTTACTTAAGAGTGCAGTTTACAACCTTTGCGTATCTTGTTTATGCTTCATTTACAGTCTTCCTTCTTAACTACGCAAACATAATTGCAACTGGAAAGTTATGCATATTAAAAATCTATAACTATCCTGCCCCATTGTCTATCGGGGAATGCAAGGCCCGCTGATCGCAGAATGCCTCATACACTACACTCAAAACATCCACCTCAATTAGACCAGGCCCCTTGGGCAGCCTGCCATCCAAATGATTAACACCAACCACCTGGGAACTGAAAGTAGGAATCCAGACGATTACACATGGTGCTTGTGATTAGGGTACTTAAAGAGGCCAAGTGGAAACTTGAAAATTCGAGACAAACCAATGGCAGTTATAGTAAGTACATTTAGGCCAGCTTGACAGCAATCATCACTTTATCTCTGTGAATTTGTTTCACTGTCCAGCAAAAGGCTGGGATCGATAGGTGTAAACTTGCACTCTTTGTAAGAAAGGTTTGGTGAATAAAAAAATTAAATTAACCCAAAAAAGTGTGTAGGGTGTTAGGTGAATCCCTTAAAAGCAGGCTCAAACATAGCTCCCAAGTTTAGATCTTTTCACGCCAAACACAGATAAATCCTAGGGAAGTGGATTATCTTCAGATTTAAGCACTTCAAAAAGAAGTATAAAAAAGAAGTGAAAAGTTAAACCTGATCTAAGATCCCAGTGCTCATTTGGAAAAAAATGCTTTCATGTGGGAGTTCTCACTGTTTCTTCCAAACACCAGGACAACTAGCACACAATAAAAAAAACAGGAGCCTTTAAGCATCAGCTCTTCAACTTCCCACAGGTATCAATAATGTCAAGAGTCTAGACCATCATGACTCTGCCCCGCCTTCTATTCCGACCCAGCTTGAGAATTTGAGAAGGTTAAGACATAGGAGGCTATTGGATTAGTCTATCTGGCGTTCCCAGAATCTATCTGCACTGCAGGTAGAACTATTTGATTGTTACTATACTTATTCACGGACACTCACAAGAGAAAGGAAGGTCCAATGTGACTATAGGGAAATTGGGATCTAGAGAATAAACAACATTTAAAGAGGTCCGAGCAAGAGAAAATGCCACAAAAAATTGAAGCTTCAGGATTTATTTTCGTATTGGCACTTGTATAGCACACATTGTGCCATTAATATGGTCTTGTAGCAATGAGAACCACCTTGGGATGCTTACCATGTATTCATCACAAATGGGAATATGAATCACCAAATGATATATTTGGGGATTCTGTTACGGTCATAATTGTATTAATCATTTAGTTGTGGGACTCAAGGTTTGGTGTTGGTGAACGTGTGTCTAGAGGGATTTATTAACTGTTTTCTTGGAACATTCATTTAACTGGCGAGTCTTCATCTGTAAGCGGCATGTTCATTTTCAGGAGACATTTGTGGAGAATTGCGCTCAGCTCTGAAGCCATCTGTGTAGCAGTTGTTCAGCTCCTGGAAGCCACATTTTATGTGCTGTATCCAGCTGTAGGGCCTATTTCTGTCATATTGAGGTTCATTTCCTACTCCCTCTGTCCAGTTTTGGAAGCTACATCTAGCTATTTGTATCCAGTTCTGGAGGCCATAACTGGCATAGAGTTTCTAGTTCTGGAGGCCACGTGTAATGTTTTGAATCAAGACCTGGAAGCTTCATCTGGAATCTCTGAATATTTCACACATTTTTAGTCCTACAGAAGAAATTTATGTTCATAACACAGTGTAACAAAACTATACCAGCAGAAAGAGAAGATTACGTTGACACATGCTTCCATTAATTTGCAACTGGCAACAGCAGGCACATTTTCAGTGACAAATTCCGACTGCTCCATACAAAAATGAAGAATTCTTTCATTGCTTTACTTAGCATGTCATCCAGCATATGTCCACTCAGAGATAAGCATAGTATCCAAGGCTGGCAAATTCTGTTTGGGAGGGCAGACCTGTAGCTCTTTATTAGACTATGTGGAAAAGCAGCCGGAAATTAATCTGGCCAAGCATCTCATGTTCATATGACGTGCTTGCTCTAGTTATCGAGAGGAGTGGCTAAACTAGTTCTAATCAAACGAGCCACTCCCTACGCCGAGTACAAAAGAAGGTAAGCAATTGACACTGACAAGCAGAGACAGGTCCTGGGTGTTAAAATAAGCTTTTAGTAGCATTCTCAATTCCTCTGGGCACTCAAAGAGACTTAGGGCCCAAGAAAGGGGGTGGTGTGAGGGCACATGCTCACCGCCACTGGGCACTTAGAATCCAACCTGGACTGAGACAAATACCACTGGGTGTGTACTGGTGAACCGTGGCACCGATGAAATAGATGGTCTCACTCCACACGTTCATCTATGTTCTGTACAATACTCCACCAGCTCCTATATGATCTGTAAAATACCCCTTTTATGTGAAAAGTGTTTTTTTTTGCTTAAGAACAAAAGCTACATATCATTCCATGGAATACAGGCCTATGCTATGACATGGCAATTGCCTTACAACACATCTGCAATTACTACTTCGCATCTCAGTGGGCAGTGGTGAATAAATGGGTATTATTTTCCTTTGAGCGAACATTGCTTCAGAGTAGATAGGATAGTGATGGGGAAAGAGACGTCGGTTATTTCTATGAGGGAAAGCCACAACCAGGTCCTATCTGTTAGAAGAGCAATCGTCCGTAATTGGACTGCTGTGATGGGGAGGAAAGACAAGTTTACAGGAGAGACATTCCTTTTGAAAGGAACAGAATGAGAAGATACACCCTCTCTGAATAGACAAAATCAGTGTCTCTACTGGGAGTAGCTAAAAACTTCAGTCAATTATAAAAAGTCTCATCTCAACGGACCCTTATTCTACAGAAACCTATAATTCAGTGCAGATCAAACTAATCTGGGCACTGAGATATTAGACCTCTCGATGTAATAAGCTTGCATCCTTGTATGCATTTTGAGGGGTCTGATTTCACAAATGTATAAAATCCTTTTTGGATGTGTATGAAAGATATTCTACAGACGATACTCAGACCTGTCCTGCCTCCCTCATGGTAAAGATTTTGGGTAAATGTGTGTGAGGTGGGGGTTCAGGGGGTAGATAACAGGAGCTGCCAGACATTCTTAGATACTAGCTATGATGGGGTTAGTTGATGTGCATAACAACATTGCCCAGAAATGGGGCAGTCAGAAAACCCCAGAAACAAGAACTTTGTGTGAGCATGGATGTGTGTATGGCAACAGGAAAGGATGTACAAAAAAGTATGTGCTCCTTAAGAAGTTTGAACAAACCTGGACAACTAGAACATATTGTTCAAGTACATGATTTTTATGTTTATTCTGTCCACTGGATAAGTAGGTCAAATGTCCAATCCCCTTCAAACACTAACCCTTTCTCTCGGTCAGTTTCTCGGTGACACTAAGGATCTGTGAAAAAGGACTGCCTGCCATCAAGGCAAGGTTTGCATCTGTATGTACAAGTTGTTCAAATATGGATATGATTAATGCAACAAATTCACTATTATTGCTAGAGTTCCAAAGAAATGCAGTGAGCTTGCACTACTGACACTGCTTCCAGTATAAAAACATGCATGCCAAATATAACAATTTGAAGCCATTTCAAATGCTCCTAGAATGCTCTATGATTATATGCAAATAGATATGTAAGCATGATAGCAATATTGGTGGGTGTTGGTGTAGTAAGCTGGCTTTTTATATAGTATACCAAAAAGAGGTATACTGTGCAAAGAGTCCAGATATTCCTTTATGAGTGGAGAAGGGCTTGCTCGAGCTATCCCATTGTGCTATTTTAGGGGGGGAGGTGGGGGGGGTAGAGTGGTCGAGCAGCTTTAGGCTTATCAGAGAGGAGTGTTAGACATTTGCAAATGCTCACACAGTCAACTCACTAAGGAGATCCACACCAATTTATAAAAATAATACACATCTTTATGTATATTTAGGCACCAGAATTAATACGATCAGGTAAGTTCCTTTCGAGATAGAAATACTTTTAGGTTTCAAAAGTCAACACACATTACAGGGCAAGGTCCAAGGCAGCACCAGCAGGTCACCTCCAGTGGCTCTAGGGCGGCTGGGTGGAGTGGCGCAATACAGGGTCAGGGGCCCAATGTTAGTAAATGATGCTGGGTCCAGTCGAAAAGAGGCTCCAGGTTTGGACCGGGAGGCCAGTCGGTCTGCACCAACAGGGGTGCTCAGGCGTCACGATGCTCGGGGACGTGAGGACATGTTTGTCCAATTCCACTTAAGCCAGGGGCTACAGGTGCTGGGGTGTCTTGAGACGTCTGGTTTTTCACAGCCAAGTCACTCACCGTCAGGTTGGGGCTACACACAGAGGCTGCAGGCAGCGTCGAGGAGTCCCCTCCTGGCAAACACAAGGTGGGCTTCTTCTGTGGATGCTGGGGGACCACGCTGCAAAACACACAAGATGATGGACGGAATGCTGCACATTGGCAAACATTCACCCCCAGTCACAGATCTGGGTTTAATCCATCGTTATTTTGCTTCACCACGCCACCCCAGTTCAGACATAGCCATATGCAAATCAGTCTTGACCCTGTGCCTCATGGGAACAGTCCAGACCGAACTGCCAAGCCATGTCTTCCCTGGACCGGAATCAAGCATCCTAGGACCGGTTTCAGGCTATCAGCCTTCATCAGCCAGGATAGCTTGACTCCAGTGGCGTAGTGAGCACGGGACCCACGTCTGGGCATACCCTTCCCACTTAGGCGAAATGCAAAACACACAAGATGATGGACGGAATGCTGCACATTGGCAAACATTCACCCCCAGTCACAGATCTGGGTTTAATCCATCGTTATTTTGCTTCACCACGCCACCCCAGTTCAGACATAGCCATATGCAAATCAGTCTTGACCCTGTGCCTCATGGGAACAGTCCAGACCGAACTGCCAAGCCATGTCTTCCCTGGACCGGAATCAAGCATCCTAGGACCGGTTTCAGGCTATCAGCCTTCATCAGCCAGGATAGCTTGACTCCAGTGGCGTAGTGAGCACGGGACCCACGTCTGGGCATACCCTTCCCACTTAGGGCGAAATGCAAAACACACAAGATGATGGACGGAATGCTGCACATTGGCAAACATTCACCCCCAGTCACAGATCTGGGTTTAATCCATCGTTATTTTGCTTCACCACGCCACCCCAGTTCAGACATAGCCATATGCAAATCAGTCTTGACCCTGTGCCTCATGGGAACAGTCCAGACCGAACTGCCAAGCCATGTCTTCCCTGGACCGGAATCAAGCATCCTAGGACCGGTTTCAGGCTATCAGCCTTCATCAGCCAGGATAGCTTGACTCCAGTGGCGTAGTGAGCACGGGACCCACGTCTGGGCATACCCTTCCCACTTAGGGCGAAATGCAAAACACACAAGATGATGGACGGAATGCTGCACATTGGCAAACATTCACCCCCAGTCACAGATCTGGGTTTAATCCATCGTTATTTTGCTTCACCACGCCACCCCAGTTCAGACATAGCCATATGCAAATCAGTCTTGACCCTGTGCCTCATGGGAACAGTCCAGACCGAACTGCCAAGCCATGTCTTCCCTGGACCGGAATCAAGCATCCTAGGACCGGTTTCAGGCTATCAGCCTTCATCAGCCAGGATAGCTTGACTCCAGTGGCGTAGTGAGCACGGGACCCACGTCTGGGCATACCCTTCCCACTTAGGGCGAAATGCAAAACACACAAGATGATGGACGGAATGCTGCACATTGGCAAACATTCACCCCCAGTCACAGATCTGGGTTTAATCCATCGTTATTTTGCTTCACCACGCCACCCCAGTTCAGACATAGCCATATGCAAATCAGTCTTGACCCTGTGCCTCATGGGAACAGTCCAGACCGAACTGCCAAGCCATGTCTTCCCTGGACCGGAATCAAGCATCCTAGGACCGGTTTCAGGCTATCAGCCTTCATCAGCCAGGATAGCTTGACTCCAGTGGCGTAGTGAGCACGGGACCCACGTCTGGGCATACCCTTCCCACTTAGGGCGAAATGCAAAACACACAAGATGATGGACGGAATGCTGCACATTGGCAAACATTCACCCCCAGTCACAGATCTGGGTTTAATCCATCGTTATTTTGCTTCACCACGCCACCCCAGTTCAGACATAGCCATATGCAAATCAGTCTTGACCCTGTGCCTCATGGGAACAGTCCAGACCGAACTGCCAAGCCATGTCTTCCCTGGACCGGAATCAAGCATCCTAGGACCGGTTTCAGGCTATCAGCCTTCATCAGCCAGGATAGCTTGACTCCAGTGGCGTAGTGAGCACGGGACCCACGTCTGGGCATACCCTTCCCACTTAGGGCGAAATGCAAAACACACAAGATGATGGACGGAATGCTGCACATTGGCAAACATTCACCCCCAGTCACAGATCTGGGTTTAATCCATTGTTATTTTGCTTCACCACGCCACCCCAGTTCAGACATAGCCATATGCAAATCAGTCTTGACCCTGTGCCTCATGGGAACAGTCCAGACCGAACTGCCAAGCCATGTCTTCCCTGGACCGGAATCAAGCATCCTAGGACCGGTTTCAGGCTATCAGCCTTCATCAGCCAGGATAGCTTGACTCCAGTGGCGTAGTGAGCACGGGACCCACGTCTGGGCATACCCTTCCCACTTAGGGTGAAATGCAAAACACACACTGGCACCATTGGCCGACTTCAACTCGGGCTTGGAGCAAAGGGTGTTAGCCGGCGTCAGGTTTATGTGGTCCAGAGTCCTTTCTTTGGGACCTGCTTCACCGGGGTTTGAGTCTTGGCAGAAGTGCTGGCAGTCCTTCAAGCTTTTGGAGGCACAGCAGCTTGCAGGGTGAGTCGACTTTGGAGCAACTGGCGGGAACAGATTACAGGCCGGCAGGGTTACTGCCAAGTCACTTGCATCTTCAACAGTTCTTGCTTTTCACAGCTCTACGGTCCTTCTTTTAGGTCAGCAGGATCTGATTTCCTGGTCTCAGGGGCACCCCTAAATATAGATTTAAGGGTGTTAGGTGAGTGTAGGGTAATAGCCAATGGGCTACTTAGCCCTGGGGTCACAAAGCCCCCTATATGACCACCTCCTATGGGAAGTGGGCATAACCCTGTCCAAGAGTTTCCCAATTTTGCCATCACAAATATGGCAGACTTCTGATTCTCGTCATCACTCCAGGTAGCCCACTTTATAGGTAGAACTAGCCTGAAGGTGAACACGCTTCACCGACTACTAATTTTCCCACCTGTCCAGGCGCCAAATAGACCCTGGACATGGGGGGGGCGGGGGGTTAGTCATTCTCTCTCTCTCTCGAGAGAGAGAGAGAGAGAGAGAGAGAGAGAGAGAGAGAGAGAGAGAGAGAGAGAGAGAGAGAGAGAGAGAGAGAGAGAGAGAGAGAGAGAGAGAGAGAGAGAGAGAGAGAGAGAGAGAGAGACAGAGAGAGAGAGAAGCCAGATTCGTATACCAAAGGCAGTAGGCTCTTTGAAGCTCCCTGCCTTGGAATGCTAATCAGCAGGTCATCCTGTGGGAGGCAGTGTAAAAATCCTCTGCCCGAGCAGGCTTTGTTCCTGATCTCCTGAGAGCAAAGGCCCTCACCCTGGGGGTCAAAAACTTGTCTGTGGTGGCAAGCTGGCTAAGACCAGCCAGTCAGCACTCTAGTAGTTGGTAGGTTTTCAGGGGGCCCTCTAAGGTACCCTCTGGGTGCATGTATTAATAAATCCATCACTGGAATCAGTGTGGGTTTATTAATACAAGATGTTTGATACCAAACATCTTTAGCTTCAGTGAAGCCATCATGTAGCTGGGGAATTTGTTTCCATCGGTGTCCAGCACATGCACTTAAAATGGCTTCCGTGGTCACTTGTATTGGCAGAAATTAAACTGGGCAGCACAGAGGCATATCTGCTCATGCAGATATGTCCTCACATGCAGTATGGTGCACCCTGCCTTAGGGTTGGAAGGCCTGCTGTAGGGGTGAGTTAAATATTCTGTATGCAGTGTCTGTAGGCATGGCACACAGGGCTGTGTGCTTTGTCGCATTTTCACTTTTGTCTGCACCAAGACACACAGCCTGCAGTGGCAATCTGTAGGGGTTTGGTGAGGGATCCCTTAGGGTAGCACAATACATGCTGCACCCCTTAGGGACCCTTTTTGGTACCCATGCCCTAGGTACCTGGGGTACCATTTACTAGTGACTGACAGGGGTGCCAAACACCTTGCAAACTGGGGGAACAATTGTACAGTTTTGGGAAAGAGATCTGGCACTGGGGACCTGGTTAGCAGGAACCCAGTGCACTTACAGTCAAAATTGCATCGAATACCAGGCAAAAAGTGGGGCTGACCATGTCAACAAGCATTGGCATAGCCAATAGGTCTCGCATTTGGGGCCTTATAAGTGTTTAGGCAGAGCTATTGACTTTGCCAATGTGTTTAAGCTGTGCTGTAGAGAAGTGTGGCTGCTGTGCAGCATGCTGAAAAGTTGTAATAAAAAAGTGCCAGAAGCATTTTTGTTACCTTATATATGACCAAGGCGGCATTATGTCCAACAGAACGACCATATTAAAAAATGTATGTACAATAAAAAAAATCCTCATTTTTCTTTTGTTCTTGCAATGCTTGTTAAAGTTTTTTTTTGAGGGGGCATAAACAATTGGAGGTTGAAGGTTGTGAACTAGTACCTGTATTATAACACTAGCAGCGGCCAGACGCTAGGGGAGAATCAACAGATGGCAGATTCCGAGAGCAGGCTGAGGTGGTGTTGAGTGATGTTGAGGTGGTAGTGGTGGTGGTGGTGACTAGTGCTGAGACGATGCTGAATGATACTTAGGTCTTGCTGAGTGATGATGATGTGGTGGTGTACTATTGCAAAGGCGATGCTGAGTGATACTGATGTGGTGCTGAGTGATGCTGTTCTGGTGCAGAGTGATGCTGTTCTGGTGCAGAGTGATGCTGTTCTGGTGCAGAGTGATGCTGTTCTGGTGCAGAGTGATGCTGTGGTGGCGCTGAGTGATGCTGTGGTGGCGCTGAGTGATGCTGTGGTGGCGCTGAGTGATGCTGTGGTGGCGCTGAGTGATGCTGTGGTGGCGCTGAGTGATGCTGTGGTGGCGCTGAGTGATGCTGTGGTGGCGCTGAGTGATGCTGTGGTGGCGCTGAGTGATGCTGTGGTGGCGCTGAGTGATGCTGATGCTGTTGTGGCGCTGAGTGATGCTGTCGTGGCGCTGAGTGATGCTGTGGTATGCTGCCGTGACACAGTGTCTTTGCTAGTTACAGTGGGTAGAAGAGGGGTAGAAGAGGGGTTGAGGGGTAGAAGAGGGGTAGAAGGGGGTACAAGGGGGGTAGAAGGGGGTAGAGGGGTAGAAGGAGGTAGAAAGGGGTAGAAGGGGGTAGAAGAGGGATAGAGGGGCTAGAGGGGTAGACGAGGGGTAGAAGAGGGGTAGAAGGGGGTAGAAGGGGGAAGAAGGGGGGTAGAGGGGTAGTAGAGGGGTAGTAGAGGGGTAGAGGGGCAGAAGGGGGTAGAAGGGTAGAAGAGGGGTAGAGGGGTAGAGGAGGGTAGAAGGGGGTAGAAGGGGGTAGAGGGGTAGAAGGGGGTAGAGGGGTAGAAGAGGGGTAGAAGAGGGGTAGAAGAGGGGTAGAAGGGGGTAGAAGGGGGTAGAAGGGTAGAAGAGGGGTAGAGGGGTAGAAAAGGGGTAGAAGAGGGGTAGAGGGTAGAGGGGTAGAAGAGTAGAGGGGTAGTAGAGGTGTAGAGGGGTAGAGGGGTAGAAGAGGGGTAGAGGGGTAGAAGAGGGGTAGAGGGGTAGAAGAGGGGTAGAGGGGTAGAAGAAGGGTAGAAGGGGATAGAAGAGGGGTAGAGGGGTAGAAGAGGGGTAGTAGAGGGGTAGAAGAGGGGTAGAAGAGGGGAGTGAGAGTGTCTGTGAGAGTCTGTGAGAGTGACAGAGTGTGAGAGTGTCTGAGTGTCTGAGAGTCTGTGAGAGAGAGTGTGAGAGAGAGTCTGTGAGAGAGAGAGTCTGTGAGAGTCTGTGAGAGTCTGTGAGAGTCTGTGAGAGAGTGTCTGTGAGAGAGAGTCTGTGAGAGAGAGTCTGTGAGAGAGAGTATGTGAGAGAGAGTATGTGAGAGAGAGTATGTGAGAGAGAGTATGTGAGAGAGTGTCTGTGAGAGAGTGTCTGTGAGAGAGTGTCTGTGAGAGAGTGTCTGTGAGAGAGTGTCTGTGAGAGAGTGTCTGTGAAAGAGTGTCTGTGAAAGAGTGTCTGTGAGAGAGTGTCTGTGAGAGAGTGTCTGTGAGAGTGTCTGTGAGAGAGTGTGTGAGAGAGTGTCTGTGAGAGAGTGTCTGTGAGAGAGTGTCTGTGAGAGTGTCTGTGAGAGTGTCTGTGAGAGAGTGTCTGTGAGAGTGTCTGTGAGAGAGTGTCTGTGAGAGAGTGTCTGTGAGAGTGTGAGAGTGTCTCTGAGAGAGTCTGTGAGAGAGTGTCTGTGAGAGAGTCTGTGAGAGTGTCTGTGAGAGAGTCTGTGAGAGAGTTTGAGAGAGTCTGTGAGAGAGTGTTTGTGAGTGTCTGTGAGTGTCTGAGAGAGTGTCTGAGAGAGTGTCAGAGAGAGTGTCAGAGAGAGTGTCAGAGAGAGTGTCAGAGAGAGTGTCAGAGAGAGTGTCAGAGAGTGTCAGAGAGAGTGTCTGAGCGAGTGTCTGAGAGAGTGTCTGAGAGAGAGTGTCTGAGAGAGAGTGTCTGAGAGAGAGTGTCTGAGAGAGAGTGTCTGAGAGTCTGTGAGAGAGTGTCTGTGAGAGAGGGTCTGTGAGAGTCTGTGAGAGGGTCTGTGAGAGAGGGTCTGTGAGAGAGGGTCTGTGAGAGTCTGTGAGAGAGGGTCTGTGAGAGTCTGTGAGAGAGTGTCTGTGAGAGAGTCTGCGAGAGTCTGTGAGAGAGTGTCTGTGAGAGTCTGTGAGAGTGTCTGTGAGAGTGTGTGAGAGTGTGTGAGAGAGTGTCTGTGAGAGAGTGTCTGTGAGAGAGTGTCTGAGAGTGTGTGAGAGTGTGAGAGAGTGTCTGTGAGAGAGTGTCTGTGAGAGAGTGTCTGTGAGAGAGAGTGTGAGAGAGAGTCTGTGAGAGAGTCTGTGAGAGAGTCTGTGAGAGAGTCTGTGAGAGAGTCTGTGAGAGAGAGTCTGTGAGAGAGAGTCTGTGAGAGAGTGTCTGTGAGAGTGTCTGTGAGAGTCTGTGAGAGTGTCTGTGAGAGTCTGTGAGAGTCTGTGAGAGTCTGTGAGAGAGTGTGAGAGAGTGTCTGTGAGAGTGTGTGTGAGAGTCTGTGAGAGAGAGTCTGAGAGAGCGAGTCTGTGAGAGAGAGTCTGTGAGAGAGAGTCTGAGAGTGTCTGTGAGAGAGTGTCTGTGAGAGAGTGTCTGTGAGAGAGTGTCTGTGAGAGAGTGTCTGTGAGAGAGTGTCTGTGAGAGAGTGTCTGTGAGAGAGTGTCTGTGAGAGAGTGTCTGTGAGAGAGTGTCTGTGAGAGAGTGTCTGTGAGAGAGTGTCTGTGAGAGTGTCTGTGAGAGAGTGTCTGTGAGAGAGTGTCTGTGAGAGAGTGTCTGTGAGAGAGTGTCTGTGAGAGTGTGAGAGAGAGTCTGTGAGAGAGTCTGTGAGAGAGTCTGTGAGAGAGTCTGTGAGAGAGTCTGTGAGAGTGTCTGTGAGAGAGAGTCTGTGAGAGTGTCTGTGAGAGTGTCTGTGAGAGTGTCTGTGAGAGTGTCTGTGAGAGAGTGTCTGTGAGAGAGTGTCTGTGAGAGAGTGTCTGTGAGAGAGTGTCTGTGAGAGTGTCTGTGAGAGTGTCTGTGAGAGTGTCTGTGAGAGTGTCTGTGAGAGTGTCTGTGAGAGAGTGTCTGTGAGAGAGTGTCTGTGAGAGAGTGTCTGTGAGAGAGTGTGAGAGAGAGTCTGTGAGAGAGTCTGTGAGAGAGTCTGTGAGAGAGTCTGTGAGAGAGTCTGTGAGAGTCTGTGAGAGTGTCTGTGAGAGAGAGTCTGTGAGAGTGTCTGTGAGTGTCTGTGAGAGTGTCTGTGAGAGTGTCTGTGAGAGTGTCTGTGAGAGTCTGTGAGAGTCTGTGAGAGTCTGTGAGAGTGTGAGAGTCTGTGAGAGTGTGAGAGTCTGTGAGAGAGTGTCTGTGAGAGTGTGTGTGAGAGTCTGTGAGAGAGAGTCTGAGAGAGCGAGTCTGTGAGAGAGAGTCTGTGAGAGAGTCTGAGAGAGTGTCTGTGAGAGAGTGTCTGTGAGAGAGTGTCTGTGAGAGAGTGTCTGTGAGAGAGTGTCTGTGAGAGAGTGTCTGTGAGAGAGTGGGGTAGAGGTAGAGGGTTAGAAGAGAGGTAGAGGGGTAGAAGAGAGGTAGAGTAGAGGTAGAGGGGCAGAAGAGAGGTAGGGATATATAGGCAAATGAAAAGGAAGCTATCGACTTCAGGAATGTGAAAGAAAGCTCTCCTATCTTGAAAGCTGATTACAAGCGCGAAACTTTCAAACCACGGAGTCGTTTGAAAGTTTCACTGCGTTTCTCAGGAGATGCTTGTAAACACCAATAACCTGATTCATTTAATTTAACAGTTGGCTCCGCCCAGGATTGCTTAGTAGCAAATGACAAGGAAGCGATCGACTTCAGGAATGTGAAAGAAAGCTCTCCTATCTTGAAAGCTGATTACAAGCGCGAAACTTTCAAACCACGGAGTCGTTTGAAAGTTTCACTGCGTTCCTCAGGAGATTCATTTAATTTAACAGTTGGCTCCGCCCAGGATTGCTTAGTAGCAAATGACAAGGAAGCTATCGACTTCAGGAATGTGAAAGAAAGCTCTCCTATCTTGAAAGCTGATGACCCATGACGAGAGAGGAAAGCCATACGGCGCCTCTGCTCGTAAGCGCGCGCCCGCGCTCGTACAAGCTCTAGGCCACAGTGGTAGCATTTTCTGAAGCCCTTACTAAAAGTCTCGCCAGAGCAGCACATGCGCTGGCTCAGGCGAGACCTAAAAAGGGGTACTTTCCTACAGCTGGCTTTGAAAATAAAATGCATACATAAAAAAGCAATTTCAAAAGAACATTTTACCAAACTATTGTGCAAGTTTAAATACCATTCATCTGAGACATCGCCCGTAAAGCATGTTTGGTGCATACAATATTTACAAAAATATCCTAATGTTAATAATGGACAATCAGTGCAAAATCATTGTAGGCAACATGAAGATAAATTATGGGACAGATTCTCAAAGAAAGTCACAAAAGTGTACCAGCAGATCTGACAAGTGTTAAATTGTTACAAGTGTTAAATTGGTCTGAAAACTGTACCCCTAGAAACATTTTGTTAATTCTATTATCGCAAGACCAAGTAAACACTCGTATATTTGTTCATGTGAAAATCTGCAGAGCAATTGCAAGTTCCCTTTCTCTACAGCCACATTCATCCACTGCCACCCAAACTGGAAAAGGTTTTGCATCAGCCCTGGTCAGGAGTAAATTTCCAACCTTTTCAAGTTGGGAAAGAAGTTGGAGAATACCCTTAAATGTGTTAGTTTGTGGGTGTTTGCAGACTTTCAGACCATTCCAAGGCTGGATCTCCCACTTTTTGCCAATTTTTAAGCCCCTGTATGTAGATTTGAAGAAAAGCTATAAAATGAAAGTCTTGCAAGAGTCCAGACCACTATATTAGGAGCCTCAGCATAATCAGAGTAGCTTTTATCAGAGCTCCAATAAAAGCAGAAGGCTGCCAATGCCTCATAGCATGCCACCAAAACGGAAGAATTTATTTTTACAGGACAGATTTCTGCAACATCGCGTTTCTTGGAAAGGGAGATATTTTCTATAAAAATATACATTCCTGTCTTTTGATTCGACTGTGGTGCTATAATAATTTCCCTACCCCTCCTTGGGTGCACTGTGAGTGTTCTACAAAGGAACTAGGGACAGTCACTAAGATTGGATACTGGTGTGCTGAGAACAGTGTTATTCTAACAGTGTTGGATACATACTAGTTGTTTTAGGAGATGAAAACGGAAACAGAAAAATAATTTCTCCAACTTCACCCCATTTTCTTTTTAGGCCAATGCAAAATTGTCTCCAAATCGCCCCAAGCAAAACTATAGCAAATTCAAAAGAAAGTCAAGCCTCAATTGATCTTACCTCAGATATGTGGATGACATCTGTCTGAATACAAGCCTCTCTTTGTTCTGATGGGCCTAAACAGGTAGGCATGCCCCGGGTCTGCTGCCAGTCCTGAAGCTGGCGGGAAAGTACTTCAATCACAGTCAGAGTGTTCTCGAGACGATTCTCCAACTCCTGTCGAGGGATAGTGCTCAAATGTCCCCGCGAAAAACTAGAGAGAATCCACAGAATTTAGATCTGAGAAGAATTCAGAATACATTCCTAAAACCAAGTAAATTCAGACAAATGTGAGTAGATGTAATGTTTAGTTCTAAAGCTATCCCCTTGCCCACTCTTATCAACCTAAGTAGTGTGCAAATTAATTTGACGGTGTTCCTTTGCACCTCTATACGTTTGCAGGCCTGGAAACCTTGGAAGCCAGTTGTTAATGACCTGGCGCTTCGGCGAGTGTTTGTTATATACTAAAAAGAATCAAGCCCTTTCATCTGTCGCAGCATGGAAATGCAACGCTAAAGTTGTAATGTGTGTTTAATTTCAGTAATCCTTGGGTTAATGTAGGCACTTGGCCTACTCATTAAATAGTTTGTATTTTATCACATGAATGGCTGCCTCTCCCTAACCTGCCTCTGAAATATTGGTAGGTCTGGGAAGCAGTAGGCCACATATCTACTTACTCATGTCAAATGCGATACCCGTTGCCAGTTTCAGCTCGTTAGCCAGCAACATTTCAAATGAAGAGCCCATGGAGAGAATTCACACTTCTAAAGGTAAAAACAAACTTAAGTACTAGAAGGAAGAGTGCTGCGTCTAAAAATCCTAGACCGTCTCAAGGTGTCACATAACTTTGGGCAAATGGGAAGATCTTAACTCACCTGTCAGAAACGTGTCTGAAAGCAAGCAAATTTGTAAAGCAGCTTATCACAAGTTAGCTTTATCACCGGCAAGACTGAAGAATAGTCTGTTACATGCTACGATCACCTTAAAAGTTCATCAGAGCTGGGGCATATTACGTTGAAGGACAGATTTTTCTTCTGAATGTCAGGTTTCGTTTTAGTCACTTCAATGAAAGCTCAGTAATTCTAGGCAGTCCTATGTCAGGATCGACTTTGAGCGATGGATTTGGGTCGGGAATGGGACAGAATCAGTCCTATCAATCTTGCATTTAAATGAGTAATCAGGCTAGTGAGTCAGTCATGGTCCAAGCTCTCATTTATCTGACACTCTCCTTCCCATCAATACTGATCCAGACAATGAAAAGCAGCAAACAAAAATATGTAACAGTCCTATTTTTAAAATGCACGCCTGTTTACAATAAAGAGCCCCTTGGCACTAAATGACAGAATGGACGTTTATAGTTACAACTAGATGGCACTCATTTGATTAGCCTTAAAATGAAGAATGGCTGAGCAGACTCCCTGGATCCAGTGTTTCATGAGTCCACTTACCCCTCAGCAACGGCTTCATGCAATAATTTTGACATATTAAAAACATGTTTTCACTACTACCTGAACAAAATACGGTTGAGTGGAGACCCGATTGGGCAAGTAACTTTATGAAGCTACTTGACCTGTAGATTTAGGGTAATTTGTTGCATTTTGTTAGGCTCTGCAATCACGCCCCTATACAAAGTTGAGATTTGTATTCAAGAGTTTGAACGTCTGAAGACCAAGTAGTATTGTGGAAAAACTTTACATATTTACCAAATCATGCTCTTCTATATTTCACACCACCCCACCTATTACTTTACTTTCTCCTTCCGTCCCTCATTGCCTGCTAAACAGACAGTGGCCTACTCAGAATTCATTATCGCTTCATTTGGTAAGATACTCACATTTTAGGTACGCCCACGCTATGCAAAAGGCTCATTCCCTCTAAGCTGAACCCTCTTTTTCACTCTCCGAATGCCATCTCTCCTGTCCACCATGAGTGCGCCCACATTTGCTTATCGTGCATAAGGCACTACACAAACAGTGCGTTATGCCACCATAAGCAAACGTGGGCGCACTCATTGTGGACAGGAGAGATGGCATTCAGAGAGTGAAAAAGGGGGATCAGAACTTACAATTGCAAATTCAGGAGGTGCCCACTGAAACTCTCACGACACTCATTTCAAGCTCCACACCATATCATGCAATTGTGAAAACATCAATAGCTGTGCCTGAAAAGCTATCTTTTTTTATATAGTTAAAAAAAAATACATCAAGCATGGATTTGTATTCAGGGACTTACTTCCACAGCAAGGAATCAGTTACATCTCCACTGTCTTGCGTGCAGGGTTTCCGTCTCACCACAAGGCTGTCAAAACTAACCGAGGTATTTATGCTCTTCTCCATAATCATGATAGGGGTCATCCATGTGACAGCACTGGAGCGGGAAATGGGAGTTACATTTGTACCAGCCTCTTGTTGAGGGACAGGAGACCATTCCATTTGCCTAAAGATCTCACTTGCAGAAATGTTCATGCTCTTCTCCAGCAGGTCCAAGGGCGTGAGCCAGGTGACTAAAGCAGATGTGGAGAGTGGTGTCATACTGGTGTTGGATTCTTGCTCAGAAACTGATATTGACTTACTTTGACGCATACCTGTTAATGCTGAATCGGGATTCACATGCTTATCAGGTAAATTAAAAGTGGAATTTCTTGTCAGAGCACAAGGACCCAGCACTTGTCTGCTACTTTCCAACTTGGAAGACAATGGTGTCGATGGGGGTTCTAGGTTAGCTGGCTTCTCTACAATGCCCGAAGGTAGCACACCACTGTGCAAACCATTCTCTTCCGCGTTTAACATCCCAGTACGCTCTGCTGTACATAAAGCAGCTGTAGATTTAGCTACTGTTTCAGCTCTTGTCTTAATTCCCGGAGAGGCTACATTCCATGCCTCGGTTTGAAGAACCGGTGTTTCGTAGAGGGTGGCTTGAGAAAGGCAGCTGTGCCCCAACCCATTCTCACAAATAAAACGCTCCAAGCTAGCATTTAAATCCCATTCAGAGAGTTGCAGCACAGTTTCAATCTCTGGAAGAAGAGTAGTTTGTGGGCAATGCAACTCTGGCCCCATAGTTTGCTTTATACTAAGCAACATAGCCGCGTTTTTGATTATTCTGAAAGTCTCCATTTCAACGAATGGGTCAATACTGCAGCTCATCTGCCTTAGAGCACTTCCTTGATATTCACAGATAGTAGAGAGCTGAACAGTCTCCTGCTCACTGCAGCCTGAGGGCTCCATGACCTTCTCACTGCTGCCAAATTCCACCCCAAGTATATCATCTTCTGAAGAACCAGTTAAGAGTGGGACAGCTTTCTCCTCTAACCCACTATTAAGGAGGAGGTCTCCATTCACATGCAATGGTAGTAGCTCACCATTTACCATGCTGCTACTCAACTTCAGTGACTTGTCCATTCCAGAACACAAGGGTAGAGAATCATTATCATTTATGATCAAGGCTGGTGTCCTTTCACTGATAATGGCATTCAGTGGTGAGCATTCTGCTTCCCCCCTACCACTGGAGTCAAGTGCACTCTCATCTCGAATGTCATTCAATGACTGTGCACATCCCACAGTACATACACTTAGTACCCCTTCCTGACATGTAACTCTACCCATGATTAGTGCATCCAAATTCTCCCCTTGGAAGATGGGCTCCTCATTTGTCACAGGAAAAATGGCAGCCAGCGACTCGTCTTGATTCCCGTCGGTCATGGTTCCAGGAGATCCAGTGCCTATTATGTTAACACAGCTACTACTCTGGTGCAATGTAGATGTTGAAGAAAGAAAAGGGAAATCAGGGCATGCACAAACAGGTTTTCTAGGTGGAGTTTGAGGGAGTCCCTCCACACTGCCAGGCTCGTAGCAATGATGCAGGTTCTGTTCTACCTTAAATAAAACAGGCAAGGCTCCTTTCCTTCCTTCATCACAAAGGTAAACTCTTCCCTTTTCATTTGTCTCCAGGACTTGATGATTTAATACGGCTGTTGATTCACCAGTTTCAGCAGCAATTCTTCTCTTCTCAGGCTCAAGAGAAGCATGCTTGAATGTGAGAGGGCTATAGGCAGATACATTACATTGAAACACCTGTTTACATTTGCTTTCCAGAGAAGGTTTAGCTGTAGATTCACTGGCAGTAGAGGAATTTGCATTGGGACACTGGTTGTCTAAACTACAGATCGAAGGTTCCTTTTCTCCTTTAGATAATGAAACTGCAGCAGCAGTGTCTAAATGTGAATATGACATCACTGTCTCCTGGCCTGCCATAGACTTACCAGCAGCACTCTTATCTGGACTTAGCCCTGCCATGATGCATTCACCAAGGTCCTTTGGTTGCAGGTAGTACTGCCTTGTCTCCGGCACTTCAAATGGCGAGACTAGTGATTTGTGTAGAGTTAAATTAGAAGCAAACTCTCCTTTTTGTGTTCCAATACTCTGGTGATTCTTGGGGGTGTTACTTGTGAATTTTGAGTAAAGGCCTATGCTTTCCACATCATCTGACACAAAATGTTCACCTTCTGAATTCACATCTACAGGAAGACGCATGTTTTCTGTGCCAGTCTCAGCGATGGTACTGGAGAAAGGCAAGTGGTTGGCCAACTTGCCCTCTGCTTCAAGCATCTGCAGAGTATCTGCCCAAACATTGACTGGCGTCCCCATTTCAGCAACATGAGCCATCTGTAAAAAGAAAAAAAAATTATAATAATTAATTAAAATAAACAATCATATTAAATGCAATCAGGATAGGATGATAAGAAGTTTAAGCAACAATACGAAATCACTGGCAAACAAAATTATTTTACATATAATCAGTACGGAAAAATAAATATATTCTTCTAAAAATACTATTTTAAGATTAGGTGATTCAGGAAACGAATTCAAGGAACTCTTGGATCTATATCCTGCACAGTCTGTTGAAGGACTTGAACGAGAGGTTTACATATAGCCCGAAACAACAAATCACACTTCTCAATTATCATCAGAGAGGAGCAAATTATTTCACCCCCAAAGCTCGCTTGAGAGCTGAAGCCCCAAGACCAGGGACTTTAGCTTATCATACAGAACAATGATTCGATTGGCCACTTCGGTGCACCTAAATGATATGACCCTCCTCTAAAGGTTACCATGAGTTATAAGGAAAATCAAAAACTGTGCGAAGGCATATAAAGACAACTTTAGCCCAGCGTTTTGGAGCAGTTCATAATAGGGCGTTAGAAAGGCCCAAGGATGTGAGGAACAAAAAAGTTTCATTCCATTCAGACACACAGACTACAAGTACAAACATTTTCGGGGGAAAAAAGAGAATTACAGGGAAGAGCATGATCAAGAAGCTAGCACAAACATTTTAAATTGGGAACACCTTGGCCATGGTCTTTAAGGAATGTACATATTGAAAGAACTTGCCTGTGTGGGCATCTTATTCAGTAGTGGGCTAAGCATCCTCTTGCTAGACAGAGAGTATGTTTGGTTTGGGAGCTTGGGTTCAGACGAAGCATTGGGCTGCAACATGAGATCCCTGAGGGGTGTTCGCACCCCTGACTTCCGCAGCTGCTTTTATGGGAGAGAGCAGAGACAGAGGTTAAAGAAAACTATTAAAGCTGCAGTACAATAGCCGACAGAAATGGAGAATACAAAGAGAGACAAACAACCCATACACACAAGCATCAATTATTTTGTAGTTCACCGGTCAGGTGATAAGGTTCCATCATATCTCAATCACACTTTAGAAAAAAAAAATGCATGGTATTGGGTATTTAGGCAGAAGCACTTTTATCTGAAAGATTGGGAGAATTGGCAGCCCTTGCAGGACAGCACATGCCGCCCCTGTTCAAAGCAGTGGGCTTCATATAGGTGTAGCAGGTGCAATGCTGGGCCTTTATGGGATGTGCAAGCATGTTTAATTTATCTTGCCTCTTCAAGCATCTCAGTTGGAGCTTCTATTATTTAATCCCATAAAAGGTGGGGGATAGAGGTGGCACTATGTTGGAGTACCTGAACCCATAAACACTCTCATTGTTCTGGGTAATGACATTTTTGTCACACCTTTTGTGTTTGAGGAGTGTTAAGATCTATCTAACAGACTTAGGTGCTCACATCTGCACCATAAACACCATCTTTGAGCCCTCACCCACTGGGCTGTTTAACTTGATTTACTACCAAAAAAGAAGAAAAAAAGCAAATCACAAATTAATTTTATTATTTTGCTCTTCACATGTGTGTCAACTTGCAACAGGACTTAACACCATCAGCTACTCCTGTCTTTTCAGTCAAAGGCATGGTGCATTCTGGGGCTTGTAGAATTGCTTTCAATACTGTCATTATGGGCTCAGAATTTCCAACATGAAAAGTAATGTTATCTTAAAAGCCAAAATTGGCCGAAGGGGTCACACGAAATGGAGGCTGGTATCAACTATGTTTTCAAATTTTCAAGGTGCTCTAGTCCATTTTTAAAAACTCTACTTGTTCACATACAAAACCAAAAGTAAGCTTGGCTCACATATTTCCATTAAAACAAGCACCAACAATGCCAATCATTTTGACTTTTGTGTGGCAAAGCGTTTTATTCTATGTTCTACTATCACACAATACAGATGCAACAACGCAGCAGCAGCGTATCCTTCCATAAACAATAATTAAATGAAAAGGGGAAGCAGAAGGAGCAGCAACAGAAGGCTCTTACGCAAACAGAACAGGAAGCAATAGTGCAAGCTGCCCTTCCTCAAAGGATAGGTACAACTGTAGCATGTACAGTACAAACTCATCTCCTTATAGAACAGGTACAGATAAGCAACATCAGTGGATATGTTCTTTCCTAATAGAACAGGTGCAGTGTGGTAGCAGCAGTTCTGTCATCCCTCTCTCAATGGATGGGTGCAGGTGGGGAAACTGGAGTGAAGGGTCCATATTTCAAAAAACGGATGAATCATGGCATTAGCAAAAAAAAAAAAGCTTCCCTCTCACAGTGAAGCAACAATAGTAGAAGCATCCGTTCACTGCAGAACAGCTCCAGCACTGCACTGCATCAGTAGGTGTGCAAGCTTTAAAATGCACAATTAAGGTATGAGGTATACAGTACGAAAGACCTGTATATCAAACATAGCTCTCTGGAGCATGTGCGTAATCCACTGTGCTGAGTGCACAGGTGGTTGAGTGAATCAATACACAAAAGCTGAGGTAACTATAACCTGCACCCCCCATGCAGTTTTGTCATCAATTACGTAACTGGAAATGTTGAAGTAATATTATCAATGTCGTCGAACATGTCAGGAGTGATGTTATATGTGGGGTAATTTGCAGTGCGCAAGGTATAATTATCTTAGAATACGATAATACTTATTTAAGATCACTATAACAGGCACATTTCAGTGGTTTTCTTTGTTTAAAACAGCATGTTTTAACAGATATTTTCACCCAACTATAATATCCCTTTAACCTTTGTTTTTTTCAATGAAAATCTAAGATTTTTTATTTATTTTTAATGCAAAGTAAGATATAATGATCATACCTAACTATGACTTCACATTATCCTTTGTTTTTTTCAGTAAAATGCCAGGGCTATTTTTTTTAATGTAAAGGAATGTTTTATTACCATACGTAAAGCCAACCTCCTGCCACGCATGGCCAAAGGCCATGAATGGCAGGCTGGGAATGTGGCCAAGACCTGCATCCAACCCCCACTGGCAGCCACTCCCCGACATGCAAAGGCTGTGCGCGCGGGGGTTTGGTCACAGGGTCTGCGGCCACATCCCTTTCCACACCCAAATATATATATATATATATCCTTCACCACTTCCGGTTACCACTTGTTCCACCAGAAAGACGACACAGCAAAACGAAGGTAAGGTTCCCAATATTTTATTCCATAAGAAAGACTGCTACGTGTTTCGGCAGGATCCCCTGCCTTGCTCACACATCGAGCACCATTACATTTCCACATTTTAAACTCTTTTTTTCTGACATCACATGTTCATAAAAACCAACAAAAGACTATATGTGTCTTTTTTCTCTTTTTCTTTTTTTCTCTCAATTTTTTTACACACTATTTTATTCTTGATATCCTTAATTGACAACATACTTTATATTTTATGCGTGCATGTATTTTTTTACATTTTATTTTTTCACTTTTTTTTCCTTTTTTAATTTCCTTATTTGCTAGCGTCAGAATGGCTGTTGACTATTTTTTGCATACAATTCAACTAACTTTATTGTGCCATATTGAACTTATCATGTGTCAGAGATGGATCTCTTTCTACTTCACAAAGACATTCGATTTATACTTTGACCATGTGTTCACCTGCTGCCACCAGGGTCTCACTTAGTGTAATGATGATTCTCATAGTGTATTCAATGCTACATTCCGTAATTCTGTCTAAAATTATCAGCTATTGTGAAAATCGCACCTATTCACAATTCTTTCCATCTTATAATAATTTCGTCCACCTATAATGATGGGATTACATTATTGGATGGTATATAAAGTGCAAATGCTTTGTGCAAATCTGTTTAAGAATAAAGTGCATGTGCACTAAATCACATCCTCTCAACATGACAACATGTTGTATTTTTCTTCACTCCTACAGAGTCTTAATATACCTTTAGGGGCATAGATCTAACTCAAATACTATATTTACTCCTGCCAACTAAACATTCGCTCAAAAGTATATTTGTGCAAAAACTACGCAAAGACAATAAAGTGCCAGTGCACTTAAGTATTATAGCAGCATAGTCCAATTTGACAAAAATTTGCAAATGGTGCAAAAATTTGCAAACTTTGCAATTAAAAATTCCTGTACTCTGAAATATGCCATTTTTCCCTCTCGGGATAAAATTTCTAAAACAGGTATTACTATGCTGTTTGTGCAAATTGCGCAGATGTTCTCCAATATATACTAAAGTGCAAGTGCCTATTGAAATTGCAAATTCCTTCCTTCCCCATTTAGCAATTTCCATTTAGGTACTATCAATGCCCAGTTATCCATCATATCTACAGGTTACCTCCCTCAGGTTAAAACACTCATTAAAAATCCTAATATATTAATACCGGCACTAATAAATATCTTAAACATTTTTTTATGTTATGCAAAGAAATACGTCGACTAGCTCAACTAGAGTTCATACTTTCTCCTATTCATCTATCTTACATTAAGAAACATTCCTGGAGAAATGTCTAAAATCTTAAAGAAAAAATCTTAAAGAAAAAATCTTAAAGAAAAAAGGAGGGGGATTTACATAACTGGGCATCATTCCATTATTCAATTATTTAAGTCAAGTGAACATACATCTCTTCATCACTATTCAGCCCATTTGGGTTTTTACAGTCAAACATCAAAATATACCTTGATTCCAATTTTCTCAAATTTGCTTCTCTGTTCCCACCTCTTCTTCGTCTCGGAACCGAATCTACTAGATAAAATGTCAGGTCTTCCTCTCTGCCCCCATGAACCTCATTTATATGCCTTGCAACTGGGTATGTTTGATCTTTGTTTTTACTGCCCTTAGATGTTGCAAAATTCTTATATGGGCCATGTGGATTGTGCTCCCCACGTATATTAAAGGGCAAGTGCATTGCAACACATAAACCACGTGGTCACTCTTACAATTTAGGAAACGTGGAATTTTCCACGGTTTCTCCATTAGGGGCAGTTTTACTTCCTTCATATTTCTCCCATGCCTGCAAGCTTTACATTTAAGGCATTTGTTGAAGCCTGGATTGGCCTTAAGCCAACTCCCACTCTCCACTACTTCAGGGCTACTTACTATTTACAAGTTCTTGTCTCATGGAGCATGCCCTTCTGTATGTAACCATGGGTTTATGGGAGATTTTACTACCCAAAGTGGGATCAGACTTTACCAGGTACCAGTGCCTATTCAAGCAGTCTCTCACCCTTGCATGATAGGCACTGTACCTGGTTATCATTCGGACTTCCTGAGCTGGGACCTTAGCACTTTCATTCGATTTTTGTTTTGCTGTTAGAATCTGATTACGGGACTTAGTCTCTACTTTTGCCAATGCTTGATTTAAAACTGCTGCACTGTACCCTCTTTGCCTGAATCTTCCTGTCAGTTCTGCCTGAGCTGACGCCAATGAGTTCCCTTCACTGCAATTTCTTTTCATGAGCAATTGTTCCGCATAAGGGATACTCCTCTTCAGATTTGTTGGGTGAAAGCTATCAGAGTGTAAAATGGCATTCCCTGCTGTTTCCTTTCTAAAAGTATGTGTATGTAATGTATCATTTTGAATAAAAACTTCTAGATCTAGGTAATGTAAGCTGTTTTTGCTGATGGTTTTGGTGAATGCTAAATTAAGGGTGTTAACATTAATAGCAATTATAAAAGCATTTGCACTTTCCAAAGAGCCCCTCCACACAATAAAAAGATCATCAATAAATTGATGCCAAATTCTGATGTTATCCCTCCATTCTGCTTTGAAATCAACTCTGAGCACCTGCTCCTCCCACCAGCCCATATGCAAATTCGCATAGCTGGGGGCGAAGCAGGTGCCCATCGCCGTTCCTCTCAATTGCCTATATGTGTCGGTGCCAAAGAGAAAGAAATTATTTTCTAGACACAGCTTTGCCATCTGTATAAGCATTTCTGAATGCTGGTATAAAATCAAAGGTTTTTTCCCCAGGAAATATCGGAGAGCTCTTAAGCCATCTTCATGGGCAATGCTAGTATACAATGAGACCACATCGAGAGTGATCAGCAGGTTTCCTCCTTCCCATTGTACATTTTGTAATTTTCTCAAGAAGTCCCCTGTGTCTTGGATGTAGGAGGGTAGGGACTTCACAATGTCCTGTAGAAAATAGTCCAAGTATCTCGATGTGGTCTCAAACAATATATATATATAGCATGCCACTATCTTTCTCACATCTGACCTCGGCATCGGATTAAATTACTTCTAGAGTGCAAGTATGTTCTGTGTTGGATGACATACACGGAAGACAGTGATTATATATATATATATATATATATATATATATTGCAGCTCTATCTTTCTCCATAAATCACCAATAATTATAATCAAACGTATATTTCAATTTTACACACACAATGCAATGTTTATTAATATTGATTACTTAAACAATATTTAATAAAGGTTTATAAAAATACATGTCTGTGACTCTTTTTACATAGTTTTTATTACATTTTGTGGGTGAAAAATAGTCAAACCTCCCCTTTTTTTTTAAAGTCTGAATTTTTCTTTGACCATTTTTAAGCCCAAAAAATACAATCATAAAAGTAATAAGAAGAGGGTCTTGTCTTTTTTTTAAATACATTTTCAGGCTATATAATACACCTCCATAGTATCAGCCCTTAGAGGTGCTCCACTCCCAGCTATAGAAAAAAAAACTCCAGCTTGGGAGGAAGTGCATTGAAAAAATATGATAAGTTCTTCTGGGGTCATGGTTTCAATGACCCAGAAGACTTACTGAGTTTTTTTCTAATATTGCTGGGTGGGGCATACCTTACTGTAGCCCCTTACCCTTCTAGGGGCACCACCAAAAACAAATAAACATGTAAATAACCGCCGCAGGGCATTATGGGGTGTTCCTTGACGAAGCAAAGAATATGCGGCTGTGGGTGCTCATTTATTATTAATTTTTTGGGCTTTTTTGTTGATTTTTATGGGTGTACTGCTCTCACACGGGGCAACCACGTATTTATTTTTATAGGAGGGCAGCAAGGGAGCCCCAGCCGGCTCCCTGCAAGTGGCCCATGTCTTGGGGCCTGTGCAGGAGCTGGCAATTTGTTATTATTTAAGGGGTGCCCTGGTGCTCGGGCATCCCAAACCATTATTCTTCTTTGGGACCGCTGGGGGCGACCCAGGGTCTCTGCCGGCTCCCTCCCCTTACAGGAGCCAAGCTAATTTTTTTTTCTTTTCTTAAAGTGAGGTGCCGACCCAGGCACCCCACAGCTGCTGCCTTGTTGGGGACTGCGGGGGGAGGCCCAGGGTCACTGCAGCCCTGCCAGCGCCCCTGTCTGCACCCATACAGGTGCAGCAGGAGCCGGCATTGCTCCCACCCCGCGGGAGCAGTTTTTACTCTGCTTCTGCAGGGTGGGAGCAATTCACTGTTTTCCCTGCTTAAGAGCGTGGGCAGGGAAAAGTTTTCTTCTCCCATCAGGTAGGAGCAACTTTGTGCTCCCGCCCGGTGGGAGAACATTCCACTTGTCCTGCCCGCGCCTGCGGGCAGGGAAATAGATGGTGTCCTAGGGTTTGGGGACAATGCACCTTAGCCGGCCCGGGGGGAGGAGAAAGTGTCCCGTGGGCCATTGTATGGCTTTGGGAGGGGGGCGCATGGCTTCCCTCCCCATGTAGTGATATGCGGCCCATGGACCTCATCTTTAATAAGATGGCTTGGAAGGGGGGACTAGACGCCCACCTCCCCCTAAATAACATATAAGTCACCCCCCCAGGCATCTTGCCCAGCCGGGCCCGATCTATTTATTTTTATTTTTTTTACTTTTACCAGATTTGCTGATCCTCTGCAAATCTGCACCGATCTATTTATTTTTTTTAACATTTTTGGCCGCAGGCGTGGTATCTCCCCACCCACCACCAAGCCTCGGAAGTTGGGATATCCTTACCCTGCCCATATATATTTTTTTACATTTCTCTTAAGACTCTGGATCGAGTCTTAAGATGGCTGCCGCCACATCGGTTGATGTGGTGGTGACCAATCAGATCTCTCCTCGACATCTGTCGACTCCCCAGGATCCTCCGCAGCATGATATATACAACGTTTTTGATCATTAATTGCTCAAAAAGTACATAACGGATTTACACCATGTTAGACCCGACAGACTTAGGGTGGTCTTCATCTTAACTTTTTGCCTGCCTCTTCTAATTTTCTGAACTTGATTTTGCTGGTACTAGGGCTGTGTGCACCTTACCGCTGCTAAAGTGCTTGGGCTTTCTACCCTAAACATGGCAGCATTGCTTCATTCCAAAATTGAATATTTAATTTACTTATAAAGTGGCACCCCTGTACCAAGGGCCTGTAAATTAAATGCTACTAGTGGGCCTGCAGCACTGATTGTGCCACCCACTAAAGTAGCTCTTTAACCAAGTCGCTGGCCTGCCACTGGAGTGCCTGTGTGTGCAGTTTCCACTGCCATGCTGACCTCGCAAAATAAACCTTTTGACAGACCCAAACACTCCCTTTTTATACATATAAGTAACCCCTAAGGTAGGCCCTGGACAACCCAGAGGGCAGGGTGCAATGTATTTAAAAGGGGAGGACTTGTACTTTTAAGTTTTACATGTTCTGGTAGTGAACAACTCCCAAAGTTGTTTTTCACTACTGCAAGACCTAGATCTCCCGAAGGATAACATTGACATTACCTTATTACATTTTATAAGTGAAATTTCCAATTTTAAATTACAATTCTGAAAATGCCACTTTAAGAAAGTTAGAAATCAGAAGAAATGCCAATACTGATAATCAGTCCACAATTCTTTTGTTAGACCACACGTTAGACTCGTTGTGATCAAGTAATAAATTAATTTTTATTTTCATAACAAATGATGTATCAAATCCATCAATTTTTTCGAAACAATCACTTATTGGTCAACACCACACCACATAATTCAATTATTCGCATAAACCACATAAAATAATTCATAGACAAATACTTTGACTTCACACTTATTAGACAACAAAAGACAAAACTTACCAGCAAATTTTACAGACTGAAGATTTTTTAACATCTGTACATCACTACATTAGCTCTAACTCCAGGACACACAAAATACAACAATACAGGGGAACATTAACTGAAAAACATATAGAAAAAATAGACAACATAGCCCAACGTTAGTTTCCAATATTTACAACCGTCAATTATTCAAAAAGGGCAAAGACCAAGCAGTGTACTGTTCAGAACACCAAAATGCAATTGTCAATTCCTTTTTTGCAATTGAGGATGGAACGATAAAAGGGAGTTGGTCTGACAGTGCGTTTTTTTTAAACACTTGCAAGGTCGTGTAATGGTCAACGCGTTTCGAATCAAAATGATAAGTTTGTGGGGTTCTCCTCAGGACCCAAGCCTGGAAAGAGCTATAAATGGAAGAAGGACACATATTGTTATGATATCTTTTTGCCAACTTAGGGTCAGAGTTAAATTAAAAAACGCTGTCACCCTCAGTTAAATTACCTGAGTTCGAGATCGTCCGATCTCTAGTTCTGTGAGAACTTCTATTTGCATGATATGTTTCAATCAGCTATAAAAGAAAGAAAGGAGGGAAGAAGAAGGGAGGGAAAGGGCTTTCTGCCAATTCCAGTCATTGGTATGTATGTGTTTGTTTTAGCTTTGCTACGGGGGAACACTTACTTTTATAAGACTTCATGGATGTCCATGATGAAAATGCCACTACTTCGTTTTACTCGATGGGTTTAGAAATGCAGTGAATGCAGGATTCTAAAACCTGTAAAAAAGAGGGAACAGATCGATTTTCAGAAAATGTCTAACAATCAGCGAGGCAAGCCTTTCCTAGTTTTGTGGTTATAACCAGTTTTTTCTTTTGAGGTATGCATTTTGCGCTATGGAATGTTTATCCCCGTTGTTTCTAACGCTTTTAGGGTACGATCAATATTGGGTTATGTGTTGGGTTCAGAATCACCAACTGCTCGTTTGTTTATTCTGTAGCGAACCGCTTCACAGTGCTTCGCGGGCACTTCCCTAAACGGGGTGCTCAATTACATGCTGTTTGATTCACCGTATAATTAAGTGATGGCGGCTTCTTTTTACTGCCGAACTAGTAGCTCGCAAAGCTTCGCAAGCGCCTCCCTTGAAGGGGTGCTCGAGTCCATGCTGTGCAATTCGCCGTGTAATTACGTGCTAGCGGCTTCTTTCTAATGCCACACAGATCGTCCCCAGACCCTGTGGGAGCACATACCTTTTCTGACTTCTTTAGGCGTCTTCACAGATGGCGTGTGTAGCGTCTTCGAAACTCTACATCGGCGTAAATGAAGGAATGCGTCTTACGTATAACCAGCGTCATTTCCATGGAAACCGTATCCAACAACGGAGGGATTAATGTGGTTTTAGTCCTTCATCTCTGTTATGTCCGCCAGATTATCAATAAAGTTTTAATATTTAGAAATAAAACAAAGTATTGTTGCCCGATGCGCGAACAAACGGAAATAATTACATAACGCCCCTTAAAAAGCGATCACCATTTAGTTCTAACTTATCATATATCGTCTGATCGATGACAAGCTGAAAAATTCCATCAGCTCTTTAGTGGCATGTTACGTCCAGTTACACTCTCCTTCTGTCAGTTTTTTTAACCTGACAACAAATAATGAACATGGATGCACTCCCACGACTGTGAGGAGTGTCCCCAGGGCACAGTATTTGGCCCCCCTCCTGGGGGTTAATCGGTTAAATACCACAGTTTTTTTTCCCCGTAGCTGGTTGAAGTAATAATGAGTAGTAGTTATTCCATCATACTGTTCGTTTGATTCATTTTTATTTCCTTGAATGTAATTCAATCATCATTACGTTCATAGGCGTGAAATCGATTACATTCAATTGGTCCCAATGCATTTCGGCTTATGAGGCCTTCATCTGGGGACTATCTGTGAAATAATTAAATGCATCTCTCAATCACCAATACATGAAGAATATAGCACAACTCTTACTGTTGTATGTGTGAAACATGCTTGCATGGCGTGAAAACTACGTGCAGTTAACAAATAAATCAAGTGCTCGAGTGAATTCTATGGATGCCGTTTGCATTCCTCGGCTCAATGAAGTAAAGGATTGGGATGAGTGACACCAGTTCAATGAAATGCCGTTACGTGCCTTAAAGAAACAAAAAGAAACAAAAGACGCGTGTCTACTGAAGTGATAAGTGCTCAGAACAATTCTATCGGTGCCATTACTCCACAACACAGGTACGATAAGCGGCCGTTACGTGCCTGGAATGAATAAAATGAAAAACACGTGTGCAATAAAGTTACAACCGTTACATCCCCTATACAGAGGGCGATGCCCGATGAAATCATTTCAATGTCAAAGTGCTCAGATATTACTTTAAAACGACGTTATGTGAGCGTGTGTCCGCTTAGTACTTACTCATGGAGGTTGTTAATGTGAACCCGAGATTTCACGTTCTGCTGCAAAAGTGAGCGGCAGACATGCGCGTTATTTACGGACTCTCACGTGACGAGGGCCGTTTCAGTGAACTACTAGTGAAATAGACAACAGACTCTGCGGTCTGTTGTGGTGGCTTATCGTGAGATGAAAAAGTTAAAATGCTATAATAAAAGTTAAAATGCTATGACTAAAAGGGGTGAGGTTAAAGAAATTAAAGAAATTAATGAATAAACCAAAAAATAATGATAAAAACAAAAAAGTTGAACTGCGGGTATCAAATGTGTGATATAGGAGACCAAGTCAGAATATGGTATTCAGTTCTCATCACTGGTCAACAAATGATGGTGATCATCATTGTAGTCATAAATAACATTGAAATTCCATTCTGTCATTTAATCCATGTGGTTTTAATGAATTAAGAAGTCGTATCCAGTAGTTTTCTCGCTGTAATAAGTGATTCCGGTTGTTTCTTCCTTCTTGTTGATCCACGACTTCAAGAGCGCAAAACTTTAACTGGCTAACGTTGTGATGTGCTTCCACGAAGTGGCTTGCTACTGTCGATTTTAATGATTTTGTTCTGATGTTACTTTTATGTTCATTGACTCTAATTTTGAGTTTACGTTCAGTTTGGCCAACATACACTTTGCCACAAGGGCACTTCAACATGTAGATAAGATTGTTCGTGTCACACGTGGCGTTAACTTTTAATTTGATTTTATGGCCCTTCATGGGATGTGTTATTTGAGAGCTCTTGATCACGTTATGGCAATTGTTGCAGTTCCAGCATGGGATTGTTCCCTTGTATGTAGTGGTCTGTGCTTCTATTCTGTTGGGTTTGATGATCTCCCCTAGGTTTTTTCCCCTTGTGTATGCGAATATCGGTTTTTCATCGAAAATATGGTTGAAGTCCGGTTCTAAGACCAAGATTGGCCAGTGTTTATTGAGGATTCTTTTGTATGTGGTACTTTTTGTAGAGAATTTAGATATGACTGTCATGCGGTTGTGTAGGGGTTTTTCTTGTGGTGTCAGTAGTTCTTCCCTGGTGATGGTTTGAGTCCTTTGTTTTGCTTGGCTTAGTACTTCGTTCGGATATTGTCTTGCTTTGAAACGTAGTAGTGTTTCCTCAATGCGTTCAGTTCTTTTGATGGGGTCGGATACGATTCTCTTAACTCTTAGTAGTTGAGAGAACGGTAGATGTTGTTTTAGTGCTGGTTGATGAAAGCTACCATAATGCAACAAGTTGTTTCTGTCAGTGCTTTTTCTGAACAAGTCTGTTACAAATCCTGTGTTCGTTTTAGTGATTCTTACGTCCAAGAATGTGATGGTTTGTTCTTGGATCTCGTATGTGAATTGTATTCTGTCATCGATAAGGTTTAATTTATCCAGTTCCTTTAGTAGTTCCGTGCTTGTGCCATTCCAAAGGACAAAAATGTCGTCTATGAATCTGAGAAAAAGTTTGACTTGTGATTTCCACGCGGTGGACGTCAATATGTTTTCTTCCTCGAAGCCATTCATAAAAATATTGGCATACGCTGGAGCCGCGCAATTGCCCATCGATGTTCCAGTCTTTTGCAGATACCATTCGTTTTGCCATTTAAAATAACTATGCATGAGTGTGAATTGCAATAACTCCATTAGAAACACCTTTAGGTCATCATCATATTCCGTATTCAACAATGCTTGTTCTATGGCTTCTAGCCCTGGTTGATGGGGAATTGATGTGTATAGTGATTTGACGTCTATTGTGCACATGACGATGTTGTCACTTTCTGTGATTTCCGTTCGACTGATTTTATTGAGGAAGTCTGTGGTGTCTTTAATGAAAGTTTTCATTTTTTGCACTGATGGTTGTAGGTATCGATCTATGAATTTACCCAAAGGTTCGTGTATGCTCCCCTTCATAGAGATGATTGGGCGTAGAGGTGGATTGGTCAGGTCTTTGTGAATTTTCGGTACCATGTACATGGTCGGGCTCTTAGGGTGAGTAGGTGTTAAGAATTTCCTGGTCTTTTCATTTATGGTTCCTTGTTCAAATGCTTTTTGTACAATGGTGTTAAGCACTCCTGAGAATTGTTCTGTTGGGTTTGTATGTAGTTTCATGTACGTGTTTTGATCCGCTAAATGGCTTTCTACTTGGTTGTTGTAGTACAAGGTGTTAAGAATTACTAGGGCTCCTCCCTTGTCTGCCTTCTGGCATATTATATTGGGATTTTGAGCGATAGCTTTTAGGATGCCATGTTCCTTTTTAGTCATGTTGGTGTGTCTGGATGTTCTTTTGAAGTTCAATTTATGCAAGTCTTGTTGCACTATTGATTCAAACATGTCCAAGCTTTTGTGGCTGACGGGAGCCATAAATGTACAAATAATGAACAACATTTCAAGCCTGTTCAGAAGAAAGGGAGTTTTATTCATTTTTGGCAGTCCTAAGAGAAATTATTTTTTGGACTTCTCCTATAAGGAACTTTCTAAAGGTGTATATTGTCCAGAAGAAATCTAAATTGGCCAGATTGTGAATACGGCAACACATCTTAACGGTGAACGATATATGAAGCTTATTAGAGTGAAAAGATGGTTTTTAAGCAAGCCGTGAATGGGGATGAATTTGGACTTCACCTTCCGGTTTTTTGCAGCTAATATCTTGCAATCACCATTGCAATCTTAAATGGATCTCAACCCAGATTGTATATCTCTGAAAGTTCATTAAGTCCTTCAACCGCCGTGTTGAATTTGACTATGAGCATTGCTTCTTTTTGTAACAGTTCTCTCTCTAGGTGGCCAGCACAGTCCATTTAAAATCAGTCTCAGTATGTTTATTTTCCAACCAATGGCTCACCAATGGTGCGTTGGCAATATGTTTCTGAATTCTTGACTTATGCTGCGTCATTCTTTGCCGCACTTCCTGGTTAGTCTTTCCAATGTATAATTTTGGACAGGGGCAGACTACCCCGTAGATGACATTTTTCGTTTTGCAATTTGTGAATGCCTCATGTTTCCACATGATGTTGTTTAGTGAAAATAAAGATCCTTCCATTGTAGATTGACAATTTTTACAGGTTCCACATTTGTGATGTCCTCTTACTGGTGGTAGACATAACTGATCTCTTAGGGTGTTCCTGATTGTCATTGTGGGCATTGCTGCCCGAATAAGTTGGTTCCCAATACTATTTTCTTTTTTAATGCAAAGAGTGGTTTTTCAAAGGATCCATCAATATTTTGTAGCAGGTGCCAATTTTGGTTAATCACCTTCTTCATTTGATTAGTATGTGGACAGAACGTTGTGACACAGACAATCCTGTCCGTGTTGGTTTTCTCTTTTTTCTGCAAAAGACATTCTCTAGGTGTCCACCACGCCCTCTTCATGGCATTTTTTAGAAGCTTTTTCGGATAACCTTGTGCTTTTAACTTCTCTAATAAGTTGTTTGCGTGTAGGATATAATCAGTTTTCAGTGAGCAATTTCGTTTTATTCTCAAAAATTGACTGAATGGTAGGTTGTCTTTCAGACCGCGTGGGTGGTGACTTGAATACAGCAATGCTTTATTTCGATCTGTCTGTTTTTTGTATAATGTTGTTAATAGTGCCCCTTCTGAGACAAATACTTCCACATCCATAAATTTTATTTTGTTCAGATTGTAATTTAGGCTGAATTTAATATCTGCTGTACGTGTGTTCAGCCAATTGTGGAATTGAAGTAACTCATTTTCAGTCCCATTCCAAATTAAAAATACATCGTCTATATACCGCACCCACTTAAGGATGCAAAGCCGAATGGATTGTTGTTATAAACAAATTTTTCTTCATATTTTGCCATATACAGAATGGCTAGCTCCGGCGCGAATGGACAACCCATTGCAGTGCCTTTGGTTTGAAAATAAAACTGTGCCAAACTTGAAGTAATTTTTTCTGAGGGCAAACTGGCCAATTGTATGATAAACTCTGTTGGAACGCGTACTGGGTTTGGTCGTTGTTCTAGAAATGACTCGATTGCTGTTAGTCCATCATCTTGAGGTATTTGGGTGTATAATGACACCACATCCATCGTTACTAGAATTTGTTCTCCTGGTCTAAAGTCAGACCCTTCAATTTTATTAATAAAATCGGTGATATCTTGGAGTCTTTTGTTGTCTAATAAGTGTGAAGTCAAAGTATTTGTCTATGAATTATTATATGTGGTTTATGTGGTTTATGCGAATAATTGAATTATGTGGTGTAGTGTTGACCAATAAGTGATTGTTTCGAAAAAATTGATGGGTTTAATACATCATTTGTTATGAAAATAAAAAATTAATTTATTACTTGATCACAACGAGTCTAACGTGTGGTGTAACAAAAGAATTGTGGACTGATTATCAGTATTGGCATTTCTTCTTGTTTCTGACATTGAATATATTGGCCTAGCCTTACTGATTGAGGGCCAAAACCCTTTTGTGTTTAGCACTTTAAGAAAGTTGGCATTGTCTTACTTTAGCCATTTGGTGCCTGCTGTCCATCTCTAATCACGTCTGGGTGGGTGACAGTTGAGCTTTGTGCATTCCTCCTAGACAGCCACAAACAATGAGAGCTTAGAAGTGACTCGATGGGCTATCCTGGGAGGGAGGAGCTGGATCTAGCCTCACTTACATCTGAGCAGGGTATGTCCTGTCCCCACACAAAGGGCGCCATACCCTCCTGTAGTGAGTCTGGAACCAGGGCAAGAAGGGAATATGTGCACTTCAAAGACCTGTCTTTGAAGTCTCCCCCACTTCAAAGGCCCAACTGGGTAGAAGTACTGGACCTCTGACACCATCATTACAGTACACTTCTGGACCTGTGAAGATTCTGCCAAGAAGAAGGGCTGCTATGCTCTTGAAGGACTGCCACTCTGCTGGACTGCTGCTTTGCTGGACTCCTGCCTTGCTGTTCTGCCTTGCTGCCTGCTGTTCCCCTGCCTGGATGAGAAGGACTGGACCTGCATCACCTGGACCCAGAGAGACTCCAAGGGCTAGCAGGCTGGCCCCCTGATCTGAAGTCTCAGGGACATAAAAGACTTTCAACCACCCTGTATCTACACATAGACTCTGCCTTCTGTGAGTCTGCCCTGCCAAGTGGCGCCACCTAAGTCCTGGACCCTTGGAAGTAGGTCTACTGTGCTTATTCCAGCGGAACCGACGCATCCTCTGTCAAACCAAATCCTCGCTGCTGTGCAGATCAGACCCAACACATCACCTGCTGCATGGATCGGCACAGACACATCGCCGCTGCTACGTGGATCGGACACAAAGAATCGCCTTCGGAACCACCACTCTTCCAGTCGCAAGGTCTTTGCATCTCCGTCTACGGCAGCCTCAATGACGAACCTCTGCATCACAGCTTATCGCTCATTGGAGCGGACACATCGCCACTGCTGTGCGGATCAGGACCAGGGCATAGTCGCCGCTGAGTGGATCGGCACCGACACATCAGCTCGATTGTCCCGCGCATCCTCGACATCGACGCCCATCCTCGACATCGACGCACCCAAGATTAGGGTACTTTTGTTCAGAGGGCCTCACTGGGTCCCTGAATCCAGCCTGCACTCCATCGCGGTCGGCCTGAACTTTTGACTTTGTCCCGGTCCAGCGCGACCAGATATCCCAAATAGCTCTTGTAGCTTCAAGGCGCAATTTTTACCTAAACACTTAGAAATTCAATATCTCACGCTCTACTTATTGGATTTTTGTCTTTTTGGACTGGTTTTATTTATTAAAGTCAGAACTATTTTTCTAACATGTGGTATTTTTTTGTGTGGTGGTTTCACCGTTTTAGTGTTTGAAGTGTTGCACAAATACTTTACACATTGCCTTCAAAGTTAAGCCTGACAGCTGTGTGCCAGGCTACCAGAGGGTGAGCACAGGTTAATTTAGGCTTTGCCTGCCTCTTACCTTGAATAAGATTGCGGTTATTGCTTGGCCAGGGCTTGACCCCAGTCAGGCAGTAACCAATTTCAAACACACCAGATCACAAAAAGCACTCCTTCTGGACAAAGAGCTAGCTTTTAGCCAAATTTGGTGTAAATCCATTCAGGGGTTTGGGCTGTAGCTGTGTCTAAAGTTCCTATGGAAATATGAATGGGGAAAGTACATTGTGCCCCTCCCCCCCCTTTTCTCGGCCCCCGCTTGACAGGTCGCCCCTAAACCTTCCGGGAATAAAAAAAATCAGGACGGGGGGGGGTTCATAAAGTTTCGCTAAACGGCGCCAAAAATATAAGCAATGTGTACATTCTATTAGAAAAGCAAAGAAACATTAATCTTGCTTTCAAGCTTCTGCAAGTATTTTCATCTAATCTGAGAGCATTCTGGGAACATTATGGGTAGCCTCATGATGTTAAATTTTACAAGCTTGTGCACACATTTTTATATTGGTACTACTGATGATAGTGCACATCCAGCACAGTACACAGCATTTCCTTAGTGTGCTTATGTTGCATTAGTGAGCCATAAATTAAAACTTTGAACAGCATGAACATGGGGATACAAATCTTACCGTAATTGCAGACAATGCTCTTTCACAGATCCATAATGTGGTACTGTGAACTGGCAGTCAAAGGGTTTATGCAGCAGGGGATTGTGCCTACTTGTCCTAAGGAGAAAATAAACATGAAAACTTGTTGTCCTTGGCCCTAAACAATACGCCCTGGGAGTCAGGTGATAAGAAATCCACACCCCTAGACCTACGTCGCCTGTTCTGTTTCCCTTTCTGTCTCTCACCTCTCTCTTGTTTTCACTTCTTCTGCAGTATTGTCTCTCTCACCTCAATCTTTTCAAATTTTTTCTTTTTTTAACCTGTATTTGCATCTTCTTACCCTCGCCGCCATCACAGTTTGTTCACTCCTGCCTCTCTCCCGACCTTTAGTCTACCAACCTACTCTCGTATACATAATCTTTGCCTCACTCTTCTCATTTTCCCCTTCGCAGCCTTTTACCTACATCCTCTGTTATTTACCCTTGTTTCTTATCTGTGCTGTGTTTTAGTGGAGCATGGAATATTAAGCAGAGCTTTTGAAATGAACCAGAGCACTCGTGATGTAAACACATTAATATAACCCTTAGGATTGATTACGTTTAGGTTTCAGAAGCAGTGTAGAAGTACACACATATGACTGTTCTCCCACAGAACTACTTGTTACCTTACCGATTGCTTGGCTGCAGGCTCATTCTCATCAGGGGTAGCTCTCCTCACAGCCCTCATTCTCGCTCCTCGCACACAGAGTTGGGGAAGGGACTGTCCTGCCAGCAATAAGGACTAGGAGAAACATGAAACAATTATGAAAGTACTCCAACGTGCTGAAAATAACTAAGTGGGCAAAGAATATTCAGTTCACTAGGTTGCACCGGTGTGCTTGTGGAAGAATAAACTCTCGGAAGAAGCAGGCGAGAAGGGCTCGATTTTGTACACATAGCCCAGAAACATCACTTACGTTCTGTCCCGTCACTTGGTCGCAGCTGCCATTTTCAAACATCACCCGCCACCGTTCGAAGATAGCAAGCGCTCGCTCATTGGCCCATGCTTAGTGACGCATACTTACCACGTTCCCCAATGTGGCGGCCATATTAGAATGGAGTCATTAAAGCGCATTAAGATGGGGATCCCGAGAGAACTCTGTGTTAGTTTGTCCCCGGTTGTCAACTTGGGTATTGCACTCTTTTATATACAATAGACATAGCATACCCGTTCTTCTATGGGAGATTTCAAAATGTAAACTCCTTTCTTGCAAGAACAGACATTAGCAGTACATTTCAGAGGTTTGTTTCTTACCGAGCACGCATGTTTTACTATCCGTAACCTTTTACATGTTTGTGTTAACACTTTGGAGCGCATTCTATCACCATTTCGGCTTTTATTTTAGTTATCGTTGTAGGAATGAATGCAACCATTTTTGCGCTGGCGGGTGCATAAGGGAAAAGAAAGTCAACCCACATTAAACGTTCAATTTAAATGAACTTTTACAATGTTTTTTTGTCGGTTCTGTTGAAGTGGGGCTATAGGCAGCCTTAACTGTTTGTTGCTAGAACTCATGTTCTCAACTCTTCAAAACGAGTATTGGCAAAGTCAATAGGTCAGGCCTTAATCTGGTGCTTAATATGACGTTTGTGGATTTTACATTGTAAGGCTCCTTCTGTTGAAGAACACACACCTGTCAGAAGAAATAAACATTTTTTATAAAGTCTGCTGAAAAGCGTTATATTTAACAACCTCTGTAACGTTTAGCTGGATGTTAATTACAGGTTATATGCAGTCCTCCATCGATGGTGGGTGTGTCAAGCACAGTTCTATTATTTGAAAACAGTTCAGCAAGGCACTTTATCATGGGCTATAGTTAAGTGTATTTGCAAGTGCACCTGGGTGCTTACTGCTTTAAAACAAATGCAAAAAGAAAAATTGCTGGACGGAATGCTTTTTAGGTCGAGCCTGGGCAGCGCATGCGCTGCTCTGCAAGGCATGCTGTATTGAGATACGGCATAGAAGCTCCGCCCATTTCCCCGTCCATCTTTTCATTTGGCTCCTGTTACTCTCCTTGCAAAATCGTTGCTTTTAATTTGTGAATAGGCTTAGTAGTCCCTCCTTGGTACCGCCTTGTCTGCATTTGTAACCTCCCATAACGACTGGACTTTTTACTGGTGTTGTTACACTGTCTGCTTTATAAGTCGGTGAGCACTATTTGTTTTGGGGGGGGTGGGTAGCCAGCTCTGGTAATCTGTTGCCTCTCGCTCGCACTCCCTCCCCTTGCCTCCCTCTCTCCCGTCATTGCTGCACTTAATCTCCCCAGTGCCTTCCCCCACCACCACCTCCCATCCTCCCTGCTTTAGCATTCCTTATTTTGTTTCTCTTACATCGTCATGCATACTTTTAGCGTGGCGCTCGTTTAACAAGTGCCGCACTATCTATTGCTTGCAGGTTCGGCGCTGCATCTCCCCCATCCACAAAGCAAGGAAAGGGTGCAGTACCACAGGCTGTTACTAGGTGTCCCTGTGGAGTTATAAACAGACCTCTATTAGCAATATAAGGCACTGCACCCACAGGGACACCTAGTAACAGACTGTGCTACAGCACCCTTTCCTTGCTTCGTGCATTAGCTTTTTTCTTACTTGCGTTTGGCCTCGTGGTTCGGCGATAACTTGAACATTTAGAATAAAATAAAAGATTTGCAATGCAATTGCTCGAGCATTGCTCAAAGTTTGAGCGATTGGCATTGCATTATTATTAGCAACGCCAATAGCTCAAACTTTCAGCAATGTGAGACCTATTGCATTGCAAATGCTTGTTTTGTTCACCATGCCATTCCAGTCTGGACCCTGCTATATGCATATCCGTCTTGACCCTGTTCCCCATAGGAGCAGCCCAGCCCAAACTACCAGGCCAAGTCCTTCTTGGACAAGCATCCAGGGACTGTTTTGAGCTATCACCCCTCATCAGCCAGGCTAGCTTGACTCCAGTGACATGGTGAGCACGGCACTCACGACTGGGCATACCCGTCCCACTTGGGGTGACAAATGCAATAAGGACAATTGATGGGCGGAATGCTGAACAATGTCAAACATTCACTCCCTGTACAGAGATCTGGGCCTAAATCCATCAGTTTGTTGCTCACCATGCCATTCCAGTTTGGGCCCAGCCATATGCAAATCAGACTTGACCCTGCTCGCCATGGGAACTGTCCACCCAGAACTGCCAGGCCAGGTCCATCCTGGACCGGAAACAAGCATACTGAGACCAGTTTCAGGGTTTCACCCCTCATCAGCCAGACTAGCTTGACTCCAGTGGCATGGTGAGCACAGGACTTGTTTCCGGTCCAGGGAGGACCTGGCCTGGCAGTTCGGCTGGACTGTTCCCATGGTGAGCAGGGTCAGACTGATTTGCATATGGCTAAGTGCAAACTGGGGTGGCGTGGACGATGGATTAAACCCAGATCTGTGACTGGGGGTGGATGTTTGATTTGTTCAGCATTCCGTCCATCATTTGTTCTTACTGCTTAAAAACAGGCACAGTAGGGGAAAAGATGGCAGAGGTAACCCAATGAGGCAAATGCCAAAGACCCCACTAATCATACATGGCAAGTTTTGAAGTCGACTATGTGTGGCATTTCAATATCTTTGTTTTGCATATGTGTGACATTTCAATGCCAAATGTTTGACACTTGATTGCTAGTAGAAGCACACTTGATTGTGAGTAGAAGGGCGTAAGTGGAGGTGTGCAGGATAAGGATGCTTTAAAAAAATTAAGAGGAGTGGACTGCAAAGCTGCTTATGGACCATGGACTATGATGATGGGTGAACTGTGTTTTTGTTACTTTTTCGCTGTTCTTGGGAAATGTAGTTCATTGTTTATTAGAGAAATGAACTTGTGAACTGCTGCTGAGTAAATAAAATGTAGAACGATGATGAATAATCCTCGCCTCCATATCCTTAATAGAATCAAAACGTTCCTTCTCGGTAGCTAGGACATTTCGCATTCTTTAGCTGAGTCATCTTTCCTTCATGAAATGAGCCTTTAGCAGGGAGGTAGGAAAAAACACCCCTTCTGCATTGTAATTGTAAAATCTATTTATATATCGCTTACTATCCCTGACGTGTAGCAAGTAGCACACTACTCTGGAGCCCAAGATTAGAGGTTAATTGTGGTCTAAAGCACTTACTATGGGTGTTTTGCATTCATCACATGCACCTGGTGGTCTTCTGCACATGCACGAGAGACTGGATTGATGCTTTTAAGGAGTTGATGCCCATCTGTGTTCTGTGGCGTTCTCCGTCCCTGTACAGAATGTCAGTTCTGAGAAAAGCTCAGGACACAGGGGCGGACCTCAAGATCCGGTACATAGTCGAGATACTGTGTCAGGGTACTCGGTTTTGATTTCTTACAGATGCTTTGTATAAGGGTTGCACAGTTCTCCACTGTAACATGTCACCGTCCCAACCATGGAGGGTAGGACTGGCACTGCAGACTAAACTAAGATTTTTAAAGATGTCTGCAGTGAGTGTGTGATACCTGTGAGCAGCTCCCATGAAGTGGACTGGCTCTACATCACAGAGGCAGGAGTTTCGAAACATAACCCTGACAACTCATGCCCTTTCCTCGACCTTTGAATATGACCACAGAGCTGCAGTATAGCACAAACTAAACACTGAACTTAAACACAGTCAGTCTTCGTGATCAGCATGCCACTGCCAAATACTTTTTATGCAACTGGAACAGCTGTAACTTGTGTAACAAAATATTTTACTCCAGGAATGTGGTAATGGTAATAAATCTGTATTAGTTTAACCCCTGATGAGTGGCACTTGACAGTGCAAACTAATCCTGTCAGCATCGTGCTGCATCGGGTGAATTATATCCAACAAAGGAGAGCTACTGGCTAGGGTGTGCTGATGGCCCTGGGACCTTAAAAACACGCTTGAAACAACTCACAAGTGGCAAAAACATGCTCACAGCAGCCTAGCAGAGGTTAACACAGCACTTTCCCCCAGTGTTGGGAACCGCAGCACTGGTGAATCTGGTGAGCATGAAGAGCCTAGCAGAGGTTAACACAGCACTTTCCCCCAGTGTTGGGAACCGCAGCACTGGTGAATCTGGTGAGCATGAAGAACACAACAGGAGAGGATGCTTGTCTTACCCCGTTCCAGGGCTCACAGGCAGGCAGCGGTTACTGGAACACAATTGTGGTGGTTGGGGTGGTTTACTTTTGGTGTCCTGGGTCCGTCCTACTACGTTTCTGCAAAATGGGCTAAGCACACCCATTCTACACTTGACTTTGAGGGTAGCAAGGGCATGCAGTCAAAAGCTTCTCAGGAAGGCAGTGTGGGGTCAGTGACTCAGAAATCCAACAATCAAATATTAGACACAATTACTCACTGTCTAAACCAGATCTTGTCTTAATAAAAAAGAGAAGTACTTTAATATCACAGCAAATTGGATTACTACACACAATAACAAGGATCCAGCTATAGCATGCTACAATTACATGTACGGAGCTGTAGCCAAGTATGACAGTCTTCACACCTTCTACAGTGACCTAACAATACTCCTGTGGTGCCCAGAATATTTACAGTGTCCAGCACAGATAAAAGGATCAGGCAGCGATCCGAGCTCCCTGTCAGGCAGTGCAAGCATCTACCATGTCAGGTAAACCATAGGTCAGATTGTTCAGGGTATAGTCTTGAAGTTCAGGACTCGTATTACCTGTTTACCGATGCACATCTTGGCGTAGGATTGTGGTGAACTCTTCACAGTCACATCATAAGTGACTTTGTCAGCAGGTGCAGAATCATGGGCAGCAGCCCCACTTCTCAGATTCTGCGGCTTGGAATGAACAGCACTGCAGGCCTTGGTAACAGTTGCTTATCACCAGCAGTTGAGGCCTTTGGGCAACTGAGATGATCCTCCACAAAAGCAGTATTGTTGATCCTTTCAGGTCACACAGCTCGTCAAGACAGCAGCTAAACAAATTCCTCCGGTGATGCTGAAAGGGTTGCCGGGTGGCATGCTGTAGCTTGAGGTTATCGATGCTTCACACAGTTTGCCAGTTGAAATACATAGAGAAGCCAGGTGACCCCTCACAGCATAGGTCGCCACTGGTTACACTCACAGTGCAAGCTAGCCCTTCTTGGTGCTCTACACACCAGGAACCTGGCTCAGCTTCTCTTCCTGGACAGCCTATCCTCATGCAGAGCCAGGCACTCCGCTTTCCTCTCTGAGCAGGAAGGTAGACTTCTAGACCCTTTGTAGAACTATAGCTTCTCCAGCAGGTTGCACAGAATTTAGGTGATATCTCTTCAACCCCTGAAGACTGGTGGCAAGGTCGATTAGTCCAGGATCACTGTGTACTCTTTAAGTACTCAGTGGAGCACTCCCTTCCTTGGTCAAGAAGAACTTGAAACTGGAACAAAAAGGGAGACGTGGGTCTCATCTTTACACTCATTTTCCAGTCAGTGAATATGGATCCACTGCCTAAAGTCCAGGAAACGGTTTGGGTTCTTTTCTTTTCAAATAAAATGTTTCAGCTGCAATACAGGCACAGCCTTTGTGCAAGGTGATGGCTCTCTCAGAAGATAGTGATGATGCTGGCTGCAAGCAGGGATATCCAAAAATGGGCACATTGCAGTGGCAAGACTGCAACTGACTGGCATCAGCCTTCCTGAAGAAGAAATCAGGGAAGGAGGGGGGCGCTAGAGGGCGCACTGCAAGATGGCCGCTCTGTAGAGCTGCTCCGCCGGCTGAGCCTACAATCCGTCACTAATCCTCGGAATCCAGGCCCGACTTTTACCTCCGCCCTCCGCTACGGCTCCCTGAACAGCTGGGGGATACTTTGGCTGAAGTCTGCCGGCCACGACATCGCCATTGAGGAGTGAGCTGCGTTTGAACTCTGGGCCGGCGATGACGGCGTGGCGGCTCTGACGCGCTCGGACCGGGCGCTTGAGGTAGGCCGCGGCCGGCGCTGGGGTTGGGCTGGGAGTACCGGGGGTGTGCGCGGCTTCCTGGATCTGGCGTGCGGCGGGCCGTGTGGCGAGTCCCGGGGGTCAGGTGGGCGTCCAGCCGACGCGGCTCTCGCTGTCTGGGGGCTGCGCCGCGCCGCCCCCGGGTCTTTGTCCGCGCGGCCTCTCGGCGTCGGATTTTCGTTGGGTGCTGCATTGTCTTGCCCGGTCTCGCGGCCAGCCAGTGCACGGCCGCGGGCCTGCTTTGAGTCGTGCTAGTGCGGTGCTAGTCCCCCGTTGCCGCCCGCCAAGCGCTTCTCAACTTACCGGCGTCCAGCCACGCATGCTCTGGCTCGGGCCTCCTTGCCATCCGTGAGGCCTTCCTAACGCCGCCAGCCTTGAGCCCGCAGGCAGAGTGGGGTGAGGTCGCCTCGTGAGCCTAGTATCGCCGACTGTCCTGCTGCAGTCTGTGGAGCTGCCCCTGCGCCACACACCGCTGTGCTTTCTGCCTTTCTGCCTGCTCCTGGCGACGACTGCAATTGCCTCCTTCGGTCTGCCCTGCCAGTGCGGCTCCTGACTACATGCTTGGGCCTCCTTCTTCTTCCGCTTTCTGGCCTTCCTGACGCCGGTGTGCACCATAGCCACTGGCCTGTTGCGCCCTTACTGCGTGGTATCCCCCCCCCCTTCTGGACCTGGCGCCAACCCGCTGCGTTAATCAGCTTGCATCCACATTGGACTTGGTGGCAGCTACTCATTGGCACTACGTGACCACTCCATTGGGGACTGATTCATATTGCCTTTCTTTGGGGGTGCTACGATCTGCACAGGCTGCCCCTACTCTGGTCTCTCTGACCTCCTTCCAGCAGTTTTTGTTGAGGGGCGCTACACCACTTTCATCAGTTGGGGCTGTGGTGTAACTAAGATCTTGAGGAGGCCCGGGGTTACCTACTACATCAGGGTATTGGGCGTGTTGGACTGTGTGGGCATCATGGGGAAGAGTCAACCACGCCTCACCTTTGAACCCCGGAAAGCGGGCAGGTCGGCCCAACATGCAGCCTCGGACTCGGAGGCGGACGCGCCTAACGATCATTTAATTAACATTGATAAAACCCTCCTTGCGGTACAGGCCAGCCTTCAGTCCATTGACGGCAAAATAGACCACCTCAACCTTCGCATGGATCACATGTCATCCAAGCTGGACAAACATGCACAGCGTCTGGGGGAGGCCGAGACCCGCATCTCGGATGCTGAGGATGGGTTGCAACAGGTTACGCAAAAGGCGGCCTCCATGGAGAAAGTCCTTGCCATCATCCAGGCCCGTAATGAAGACCTAGAAGCTAGATCGCGCCGTAACAACGTGCGCATTACGGGCCTGCCGGAATCCCCGAACACGGGCCGCCTTGAGATTTACGTGGAGAGGCTCCTACGGGATATTTTTGGGTCGGAGCAGTTATCGCAAGTACTCACCGTAGAGCGCGCCCATCGCTCCTTGGCTGCAAGACCCCCCCCGGGCGCCCCACCTCGACCTATTATCGCCCGCCTTTTAAATTATAGAGATCGGGATGTGATCCTCCGCCTCGCTCGGGGAAAGGCACCATCACGCATGAAGGTAACACCCTTGCCTTTTACCCTGATTTCACACTGGCGGTGCAGGAGGCCCGCAGGGAGTACCAGCCTGCCAAAAAACTCCTCCTTGCTGCACATATCCCGTACGCTATAATGTACCCTGCACGACTGAGAGTGGAGGTCAACGGGAAGCACAAGTTTTTCACCTGCCCGAAATTGGCCTTGGATTTTGCTAAAACTGTATCTCGCCGCAACCGGTCCCCCAGACACACAGGTGGAGATGACGCTGCAGGCCAAGATGACATGACCGACGGGCAGGGCGGACCTTAATCTTTTTGTGCTGCGGAGATGCACTGCTCCTGGTCTCTCCTTGAATATAGTACTGTAACCCGCTTGGCGGAGCATCTGGGGGGCTGCAGATTGTACTGGCTTGTGGCATAAATAGCTCGATTGTTGATGTTCCCTTTTTGCTTAATACCCTGTTCTATCCTTTCAGTGACATACTGTTGGGAGGGCTCTCCTTTCATGTACGCATATGATGCGTGATCACAGGGGCTAGGCCTGGAAGGAAACAATGGCTCGGCCACCTCCTACTTACAACTGGGAGGGTGTTTGTGCTCGGCGCCCCCCCTATATGGGTGTTCCCCGTCATTGGTTGTTCCCTTGGTATTATACTGGGGGGTTCTTGTTGGGTGTTCGGGATGGCTTTAGCTTGTTGGGGTGGCTGAAGTGGGTGGGGGGTGACGGGGGGGGTGGATTGGGGTTTGTTCATGTGGCTAGCCAGTTACCCGCTGTACAAACTATTGCACTTGATTTCTGTTTTCATTTTGGTCATATGGTGGATTTCCTATGCAGAATAGTCTGTTTTCAATATGCACAGTAACAGTATGACAATTTCTTGTCTAACGTGGAACGTACGGGGGCTAAACTCACCGAAAAAGATCAGACAGGTGATCGCTCACTTAGAACGCCATCACATTAGCATTGCCCTCCTGCAAGAAACACATCTTACACATAACACTGATCAGCTGGTTGGGGCTCGCTGGGCCGGCTTTCGGTTGGCCTCTTCCTATTCCTCTTATAGTCGGGGGGTACTTACACTGATAAAAAAAGGTCTTTCTTTTACGGCTCACCGCACCCATATAGACTCTGACGGTCGTTCCGCTTTGGTGCACGGCACACTGGCAGGTAAACTGGTCACTATTGTTAACTGCTACGGTCCAAATGTAGATGACCCTGGTCTCTATGAAAGTCTTCTTGCGGTGTTGCGAGGCTGGCCGGACGCAGCGATTTTTTAGGGGGGGAGACCTGAATACGCACCAGGATCCCAGTAAGGATAAGTCCAGTGGTAGGGAGGGTCATTCACCGGGTGCGGCCCATGTGATTAATTCGGGGTTGCTGGAACTTGGTCTCCTAGACATATGGCGACACAGACATGTAGAATCACTTTAGGGCACGCATATCTCTACTGTACATGGCAGTTGGTCTCGCCTTGATTACTGGCTGATTAGCGAGGGCGTGGCAGGCTGGGCGACTGAAGTGGAGAGTCTACCACGCACATTATCTGATCACTGCCCTGTGAAACTCACTCTTTGTATTCCCCTGGTGACTTCTCGACCCTTCACCTGGCGCTTTTGCTCTGAGTCATTGCTGGACCCTCTTTATTTGGAGACCATTCGTGAGGCTATTATACAATACTTTGCCAATAATAAGGGTTCAGTAGATAGTGCTGGAGTACTTTGGGAGGGTTTTAAGGCCACTATTCGAGGCACATGCATCAGTACATCGGCTGGTATATTGAAGGATCTGCGGGGCCGAATAGCACAGGTGGAGGCTACGCTGTCTCGCCTTGAGCGAGATTACGAATGTACACCTAGTGAGATGACTCTTGCGTCCCTCAAGGAAACCATGCTTGAACATGCGAAATTGGCAGATGAGGAGATGCGATATATCTCTAAGCGGCATGTGGCTCGTTCCTTTGGGGAGGGCGGAAGACCAGGTCACCACTTAGCCACAAAAATCAAGCACCGCCTGAGCCAAGATGTAATTACTAAGATCACTGACAAATCAGGGTGCGATCACTATAGTGTCACAGATATTACGGAACAGTTTAGGCAGACATATGAGACACTGTACACATCTCAAGGCACGACGGACACGGCAGCTCTCGACGCCTACTTGTCGCAGGTGGCTATAGCATGGTTGTCAGAGGGGCAAAGGGATTATTTGGGTCAACCCATCACGGTGGAGGATGTCCGTATGGCCATAGCCTCTCTCCCTAACAAAAAGGCCCCTGGCCCGGACGGCTTTCCCTCGGAATTTTATAAGGCCTATGCCGAGGAGCTCACCCCCTTTTTGCTGGAAATGTATGCGGAGGCCTACGACTCGGGTGTCCTTCCCCCATCTCTCCGCAAAGCATTAATTATTACCCTATTAAAAAAGGACAAATCACCTATATATTGTGACTCATACAGGCCGCTCTCGCTCATTAATACCGATGTCAACATTTTTGCAAAAATATTGGCCATTCGCCTCCAACCGCTGATGCAGACTTTGGTCCTACCAGACCAGTCTGGTTTTATACCCACGCGGTCTACCTCCCACAATCTTCGCACCCTGTTCGCCCTGTTCCACACCCTCTCTCCTGAATTGCCTGCTGCAGCAGTCATGCTCGACGCTGCCAAGGCATTTGATTCAATCGAATGGGGGTATTTGTTCCTTGTTCTCCAGCGAATGGGCTTCTCTCCCTTCTTTGTTAATTGGGTCAAATTGCTTTATTCATGTCCTACGGCGCGGGTTCGTGTGGGAGGCCATACCTCAAACTCGATTTCCATCACTCGAGGCACTCGGCAGGGGTGCCCCCTCTCACCACTGCTGTTCTCCCTCAATTTGGAACCTCTGGCCTGTCTAATTCAGCAATGTCACAAATATGCGGCTATCAATTTACATCACCGACCACTCATTATTTCGCTATACGCGGATGATATGCTGCTTTTTATTCGGAATCCCTGTAATTATCTGGCGCCTGTTCTGCGGGAATACATCCGGTTTGCTCGCTTCTCCGGATTATCCATTAACTGGTCTAAATCGACGGTGATGCCCTTGACTGCATGCACACTTCCGCATGAGCTAGAGTTCCCCCTTGAGTGGGCGACAGAGTCGGTTAAGTATCTGGGGGTCTGGATTCACCGGGATCCTGACAGAGTGCTTCGGGAGAATTATGGCACTGCTATGACGTGACTAGAACTTCAGATTGAAAGGTGGATTCGTCTCCCGCCCTCTCTCGCAGATCGCATCGCTCTTGTAAAGATGGTGGTGCTATCGAAATTTTTATCTCTTTTTAATAACATACCTATCCCCCTCTCCCAACATTTTTTTAAGACATTGCGAACGTTGCTTCTTCGTCTAATCTGGGGGGGAAAGCAGGCTAGGGTGGGCTGGCAGACACTTGTCCTTGACTATAAACACGGGGGATTCAATGTGCCTGATTTTTATTTATATTATTTATGTGCGCAGGCACACTACGCACATTTCTGGTTTGCGCCTCATGATTTCCTTCCGCATGTAGCGGTGGAGCATTGGGATGCACATCCCATACCACTGAGCTCCATTCTTACGCATAGCCGTCGACCCCTGCCCCGTGATATAATCAACACTGTCAGTTCGACGATCGCTGCCTGGCAGGCGCTGGGCCGCTTGGCTGCGAAACTACCTCTATACTCCCCACTGCTTCCTATTGCTTATCACGCCGACATGTCAGTAACTCATGAAGAGGGGATTATGCACATCTTGGCTCGGGCGGGAATTGACAAAATGCAGGATTTATTTCCTCATGGCACCTTTCTGACACCTGCCGATGTGGACTACATCCAGCAAAAAACTCTGCTATTCACATTCTCGCTTCATAGACTGCGGAAAGCTTTGACCGGCGCGCTCACATCTAACGGGAACCTGCGCATTATACATTTCAAATACCTTCACCAGACCTATCATACCCCCCACCGGCTTTTTAAATATGGGCTATGGGACTCAGATACATGTCCTCGATGCGGTGCCTCGGGTGCGGACATCTTACACCTAGCTTGGTCCTGCAGGCAGGTGAGGAACTATTGGTTGGAAGTGGTTACAAGGCTGACCCAAATTGTTGGGGGTTGCATTGCCTTGTTCGCCCCGGGTGTGCCTACTAGGTCTGCTCCCCTTTCTAAAAGGTGCTACAGGTAAACTAACTAGAGTTGCACTGCTTATTGCTAAGAGGCGAGTAGCGATGATGTGGTGCTGCAAACGGAGCCCTACAGTTGCATTATGGCTCAAAGATCTGATATATTGTAGAGAGAATTTAGTGTTATACGCGGAGGAGCTGCCGGTGACCTCCCGTCCGAATGGAACCTCTGTTGACTTATCTACGTTCAAGTGCTCTGCAAGATGGCCCTGTAACTGCGACTGAATAATTACTGTCATTGTCAATGATTGTGATCTGTGATGTTTCCTACTGTACTGTTGAAGCTGGAATCTACCTTATATGCATACATTTTATGGCCACGTTTTTTTTCTTTTTTTTTCTATCTGTTGATAGTGATGTTTTTGTTTTCTTCTTTTATATTTCCTCCTATAATGGCGTTAATCTTGCGCTGTGGTTTATGCGTATTGTATGATGCTCTATGAAAAATGACAAATAAAACTTTAAAAAAAAAAAGAAATCAGGGAAGGAGGAAAGGGCAGGCCCTGCCTATAAACCTCCTCACCCCAAACAACAGAATTTGCGGGCTTCCCCCATCCCCCTACTATCAAGCAAATGGCAGTGCTTAGAAAGGACGAATCAGCAATAGCCTGTTAAAAGAGCCTAATGGAATTTCTAAGAGTAGCTTTGTCTCTATCCTCCTGTATTTCATTGTCTGATACTCCCCCCTTCATTACCAGGAATATAGGCAATACGCTTCCAACGTCTGAGGAGCTGTATTCTATCCTCATGTCGCATTTCAAATCAGTTGCTATCAAAAATAAATCCCACTGGTCCCAGTAGTCAGACTGTCACCACAACACAGTCTTGCCAACATCCATACCTTATACACACTTGATAAGCACACAATTTGTGAGCAGGACCAGCTTTAGCGCAGGGCGATTGGTGCGTCCACACTGGGTGCTGACCTGAAGGCAGGGCACAGACCTTAGGGGGGCACTCTGTTTAGCAATAACTTACAATTTAAAAGCACCTGCTGCAGAGTTCCTTGTATGTCCAGCTTTCAGGCAGCATTAAAAATGTCAAGATAACTCTTGCAGAAGTGTTTGATAAACAGAATGTCAAATTGATCTCCTTTCTGGGAATCATATTCCCTGCAGTAGAATATATGCCTTAACTGAAAAAGAAAATATCCATCATCGAGAATACTTAGATGAAATGTTTTGAATTGGATTTATTAGACCGTCTCGCTCACCCGCCTCTTCTCCTGTGTTTTTTGTACCCAAATTGAGTGCCAACCGCGCACTGGTATTGACTATAGGACCCTTAAGGACGACACAGTTAAGAAGCAATATCCCTGGCCACTTATCTCCAGCCTACTTGACCAAGTTAAGAACGCTACAGTGTTTACTAAGTTGGATTTACGGGGTGCCTATCATTTGGTGCATGCCAGGGAAGAAAATGAGAGGAAGACAGCTTTTCGTACTAAGTTTGGATTATCTGAACATTTAGTAATGCCTTTTGGGTTATGTAACACGCCTACATCCTTTTAGTTTTTTATTAATGAAGTTTTGAGGGAGTTTTTGGATGATTGTGCAGTGCCTATACTGATGATATTCTAATCTATTCACCTCTATGTCAGAACATGTAAAGCATGTAAGAGCTATATTACAGCAACTACAAGACAATCACTTGTTTGTGGAACTGGAAAAGTGTTAATTTCATGTTCCCAAAGTCACCTGTTTGGGATACGTTTTGTCATCACAGGGGGTTAGCATGGATCCACAAAAGGTAGAAGCAATCTTACAATGGAAATCCATGAAATCTGTGAAGGATATACAGAGTTTCTTAGGGTTCGCCAGTTTTTATAGGCGTTTTATAGACCATTTCTCTACCCTGGTGGTTCCCATAACACGGTTACTAAAGAAAGGGGTGTCTTTTCACTGGAATGAGGATGCTGAGCAGGCGTTCCAGCAGTTAAAGACTGCCTTTACTAGTGCTCCCATCATGCAACATCCTGACTCCTCCCAACACTTCATAGTGGAAACAGATGCTTCACATGTAGCCGTAGGCGGGGTTCTTTCACAAATAAACAAAGTAACGGGGAAGCTTCATCCCATAGCTTATTTCTCACACAAATTTAGCCCTGCTGAAGAAAAGTATTCCGCCGGGGATAAAGAACTGTTAGCTCTAAAAAAGGCTTTTGAAGAATGGAGGCATATTTTGATGGTTTCCTTACACACAGTCCCAGAGATAACGGATCATAGAAATTTTAAATTTCTTAAGTCTGCTAAGGCCCTCTCTATGCGACAATTAAGGTGGACAATATTTTTTACTGAATATGACTACATGATTCAATTCCAAGCCAGTCGTCAGCATGGTAAGGTCATTGTTTTGTCTCGACTTGGGTATGAAGTTCAAGAACAGAGAAGTGAACATCCCCCTATAATGCCTACTGAGGGTATCATATGAGCCGTGGTTTCTGTAGAAACATTCTTAGCTGAGGTAGCTGCAGCACAAAAGACTAGAAGCTAAAAACATCATACAGGAAAATGAGAGTAAGAATAGCAATGATATATATTATTTTCATGGAGGTATGTTTGTTCCAACTTTAGCCCTACAGCAACAGGCTCTGCATTGGTGCCATACAAGAAATTCTGCTAAGCCACCCGGGTGAAAATAAAATGCTAGAGCGGGTTCAACAACACTTTTGGTGGCCTACTCTTGTGTCAGATACAAAACAATATGTTCAAAGATTCAGCATTTGTGCACAAAGCAAAGACATACACTAAGCATCCACAGGATTATTAATTCCACTTCCTACACCATCAGTTCCATGGCACACTCTTTCTATAAATTTTATTGTGGATCTTCCAAACACTAAGCAGGATCACA